>OZ025207.1:18392400-18992400 GCA_964019055.1 Anthopleura xanthogrammica | reverse complement strand
TATGAGGTTTGGGAAGATTACTAAAGCTTTAACACAGATAATCTTCAAGACACACTAACTATCTATAAGGGGAACTTTTTTGATGGCAAAATTCGGTTTCTTTCGATACTAAAATATAGTTTTAGTTAAGAAGAATTTTCGTCCCGTTCTAAAAATGGCGCGATCCCGCTAACAGGGAAGTACAAGAAAATAAACAAAAACCCGCTAACAGAAGAATTACCACACAAAAAAAACGACATGTATCTGTTATTTACAGTACAAAGAAATAGACTTACGGTTAAAAGGGTGCTTAATAATGCTCTTTGTCTCTTTAAGTAAGGAAAAACAAAGGATAAACTAAATCCAAGAGATGATCAAGCGATATGTAATCCCGCGGAATCCCGCGGTTGCTAAGTGACGTCATCTGACGTCACGAATGTCAACAACACTGTCCTCGAATGCGATGCCGAAAACATTAGAGACGCCCCCTCCCTCCTGATGGTCACAGGTCTTACAATCAAATGGTGTGTTTTGTTTTGAAGTTTTTGGCAACAAGGACTACGGAGCACCCTGAAAAGTGGGGAGGGCTTAGATTGGAAAATATACGAGACTACTAGGCGAAAGGGTAAAAGTCGAGTGGGGGCTTAAAAAAAAAAAAAAAAAAAAAGAGTGGGGGCTTAGACTTCGCGACTACGGAAAATACGGAATATATTTTCTCCCAACTAGCCGCCAATATAAACCTGTATTGGCGGCTCAAAATCGCAAAAAGTTATAAGAAAACCCAGGATATCGAAAAAATTGGAAGGTTTTTCGGTGGTGACGTGGTTGTGTCTTCCCCTCTCTCTATTTTCTAATTCATTCATTTATTTTTAATTTAATTCATTTTCATACCTTCCACTCTTTCGCAGGACCCTCTAAAGCTTGTTTTATAAAAGATCCATCAAAAAGGTGTGAAAACGGTCCATGACCTAAAATAGCATCACAATACAACATTTTAGTAAAAATACAAAGGTGATTATACAAAATCGCTAATCACTTCGCCTTCGGCGAATAACTGCTAAATAGCATCACAAAACACATAACACTAGGCTGACAGCAGATAACAGGACCGAGGCCAACAAAAATTTGTTATGAGAATAGTGTGTTTCGTGATCCCATCCCAAGATGAGGTTCTATTCATTAAATAAACGTTTTGTTACATACCAAGCGTCTTTGACTTTTCTAATCAGTTTTAAAAACATATTTCCGGTAAAGTCACTTTAAAATCCGGTTTTGTTATTCACCGTTGAACATTCATTGTAATGTTGCCAGCTCAGAACGGTTGCCGAGAAACAGTGAAATTCGATGATCATCACGTAGCACCGACACGGTGGAAAAACGGCCGCGCATGCTCTAAGTCCGTATGCAAATTAGTCGAAAGCGTCTTCGTGCTATTGTAAAAATATTCAAATTTGACTTTCACACTTGTCTGAAGAATAGTCTTTACAAAATGCCAAAACTTAAGATCAGTTCTTGAAACTTAAGGCTAATTCTTTCATATTGTCTTTATTAACACATTATCTTGGTATCACAAAAGTATACCCACGATTTTTTTTGTATACTCGGAGAAAACAAGCATTTATTTTCTCACTAAAACTCTATAAATTCTTGGAAAGCGTGCTGAAAGGCACGCATGCGCAAACGTTTTTCTCTAGTGTCCGTAGCACCCTCTTCAGTGGAGGTATAAGGAGGTATGGAATGCATAGTATTTTACTTTTAACATGCAGATTGTATCCTACCTAAGTCATGGCAGAGTCCAGCAATCTTCACACACAACACGTCTTTCTCGCTTATACCAAGATCTTGCTTTGTCTTCAAACTTTCAACCAAGCACCCAGCCAAGTGGGCTGTCCTGTAATATACAAATAGGTCATAACGAGGTCATAACAGAAAGAGGGGCCTGTCATATCTTGGTATCATGAATGGTGATGTTTTGGGGAAATGAAAACTTAAAAAATTCTGTTCTTACCCAATAGAATGTTCAAATCTGTTGTGAGCAGCACCAGGATAAACGTAATAGCACCCACCTTGAAATACAAAAGGCTTTTATTAAATATAACACTCTTTGAAATGCATATTTGATCGTACCATACTGAATGGACTCAGAAAAAATTCTCTCTCTGTATGCAATATATTACGAACGCATTCAGTTATTGACTGTATTCTTATCAGTGCTGTGCGTAGAATACATTTATGTCGCATAAATAACGTTTCTCATGTTCGCAGCATTTCACTTTCTGTTAGAAACCGCTAGTTATTATTATTATTATTATTATTATTATTATTATTATTATTATTATTGTAAGAGTCAAGAACCCCTTTTCGAAATAAAAAGTATTAGTATTAGGATTAAGTATTAGTTTTTCAGTTCCTAATATTTTGTAAAAGCATTGAGATTTTTATTATTATTTCTATTATATATGGATTCAATAAATAGTGGTTATTATTATTATTCTATAAAGCTATTATTATTATTATTATTATTATCGGGTTAGATATAAAAAGCCTTCATACCTAGTTGTTTGATGTTTCGAAGTCTCTGAAACTGTGGAGTGTCAATGATTTTGACACACAAGTCGGGCATTTCAATGTGACCATGCACCGGATCATTGAATATCTGAAAATTATAATTGATAATAACAATGACGTTAGCAAACGAACTAAATTTTGAAAGTCCAAATTTTGATTGTGGTACAGTAAACTTCAACTTTCCACTGATATTTATTACCTTTCCTTCTGACGCGGCCATTTTCATGTCAAATGAGAATACGAGCAAAAACTGAAACAGAATAAAGGAATAAATAAATTGTGGTTTTTTTTCTACAGTGATAAAACTTCCAAGAAAAGTATTGTGTTAGCCTCTCCGCAGGCGTATCCTTTATGTTTGAGATATTCAATGTTGTTCGTAGTCGACAAAACCCTTTTAAAGGCCTCGAATTATAAATACTAAAAAATGTAAAACTAAAAATATCAGTCATTGTTTGATTTTCTGCCGTCATAGGTTATCCACTTAGAAAATTAAGTTCATTCATTCATCTAACACTGAAAAGGGCATCTTCGCCGTAAAGAATATGTGCACTGAAACCTTAATATACTTTTCCAGCTTTTTCTCAGAGCAATATATTAAAAAAATAATGAAATCGCAACAGAATCAAAAAAAAAATTTGATTATGTGATTTTTAGGGTCAGAACTTTTTTATATGCACTTTAAGAAACAGAACAGAGCAAGCTCCAACTAGGTGAAAGCCCATAAATCTAATAAACAGTGCAATCTGGTACACATGTGGGTTCGGATTAGTCTATCAATCTTCGCTATCCCGCTACCACGTCATCGTATATAACTTGATAGTTATATATATATATATATATATATATATATATATATATATATATATATATATATATATATGTAAAATAAATAACGTTTCAATCCAATTCAAATCTTTGTATATAGGACTGTAGTCTTCCAAGCTTACAAAAGTGTCGAATGAATATTGTCTATGTCTGGTTTTGTTTTGTAGGATTCAGTGGTGCATGGTGTGGTCACTTAGTAACAGAGACAGTAGGACAAGAATCCCAGTTAGTAAGGAGTTTCAAGAATTGATTTACATAAAATTGTATTAACAAGCGAACGATCGTTTATAGTTATCCTTGCCACCAAAAATGGAAAGGCTTATCGGTGGTTTCTTTCGCGTTTCGCAGTAGGGAGAAAAAAAAAATTTAATGGATCTTGGTCCTCTTCTTTGTTTCACTTGACTAACTGATTTTCCCACCAGCTGGATCAGACCGCTAATAGAGAAACATTTCCAAGAATTTGACGGCTATAGTCAGAATTAACAACCTCATTCTGGGCAAATTTGAGATAAAGATCACCAAAGCCTGCAGAGTTATTGGGATTTGAATTTTAAGAGATTCGTATATAGAAAATGCACTCCTGGTCTTTGTGGTTCCGTTTTCATGTTTTCTTTTTTCTAAGTTTAAAATGTTATTAATTCCTTAATGATAAATGTTAGTACTTTAATACTGCATAACTCTGCTTATTGGTAGTATTTACTTTCATATGGAGGTGTTTGATGCTATTAAAATAGATCAATAAGGCCAATAAGGAAATAGATTTATAAGATTCGAGGCTGAGTTTTTTTTGAGAAATACGTAAAAATAGATATATCAAAAATTCAAGGAAATCCATTACTGCTATTTTCATAAACATGCGAACTCGGTATCTGCGAGCTGCACGCTGAAATTTGGTTTTTCGCTTCCATCAATCAAAAATAATCAGTCGGTACCTTTTATATTTATGATTGGCGGCAGTGAAAAACCAAATTCCAACGATCAAAGAGCAATTACAGAGTTCGCATATTTATGAAAATTGCAGTAAGCGGTGATTTTTCCACAGCCCAATGTTTTGTTTCAAATCAAACTTTTTTCTGTTAAGATTTGTACACAAGCTGTATCTGATAGATGATGAAATTCTAAAACGTTCAATTCAGAAAAATTGTACACGAGGATGAGGAGAAAAAAGCCAAAAACCAGAGAAAAACCAAAAATATCATTGTTTGTATTTCCTCCATCATAGGTCATCCACTTAGAAAATATGAAAATATAGTACACTGTTAGAATTTAGGATGATGAAATTGCAATATATGAAAAATCCTGTCAAATTACAGTAACATTGACCTTAGTGATGATCATCAGTCAGCGCCGGCATATAGAATAAACCCGAGTACAGCGCCTATTATTTTATCATCTTAAAATTTCTAGAGATGTTTAAAGTGTCCGGTTTAATTTAAGAGATATGTTTTCGATTCTTTATCGTAAAACATGAGTATTTCTGAAGTTTCAAACATTGATATTGATTCTCTTACGAAAATTTGAGCATTATAAAATGTATTAAATTTCAATTCATGTTGATTCTTGTACGAAATTGGAGTATGATAAAATGTATCGAATTTCCGCTTTCCCCTTTCCGCCGTTTCAGTTTCCACGTTTTACCGCGACCCTTCTCAGGACTACATTCACCCTGATGATCATAATACAAATATTGTTTCTTCGACAAATATTGTTACTTCGATAAATATCCATTCACTTGGGTTCAGACCATTCTTTACAAGATGATAAGATTCTGAAACGTTCAGTTCAGAAAAATTGTACACGAGGATGAGAAAAAAGTCAAAAACCAAAAATATATTTGTTTGAATTTCCGTCATCATAGGTCATCCACTTAGAAAATATGAGAATATAGTACAATGTTAGAATTTAGGATGATGAAATTGCAATATGTGAGTGAGAATGAAGCTGAGAAAAATTTGTTCTGAATTAGTTGATATCCACCTTCCGCCTCGATTATTTGCACTAATCTGATCAAAGATGACTGCGATTCTCAGTATTCTGCGAATCAAGTTCAAGCATGCAACTCCCAACTACTGAGTTCGCATATTATTGAGACTAATCGCAGTAATAAAACTCACCCAATAAGCAACTCAGTGCCAAGTTAGAAAATCGAAATCAACAGTTCCTTGTAGCGAACGATCGTTAATTGTCCTCGCCACCAAGATAGAAATGGCTTATATAAGCCAGGTTGTGATTGAACGATATCTTCCCGGAACTATGAGCACGATGACGTCATAGATGAATAGAAAAGATTTATGAACAGACATATTTAAGGTGTTCACGGTTTTCTTAGTTTGACTGTAACAAGGTTCGTTAAATACATAATATTCAGTCACAACAGGAAAAATCTATTAGATTTCGGCGAACTCGTAAAAAAATGCAGCTTAGAATTTTTCCCATTTGAATCGCTATCAATCTTTCTGAAAGTCGTCAAATTAATAGATTTTGCTGCTGTGAATGAAATATTAAAAAAAGTGCATAATACTTGAAAATATTTTTGAGAAAAGGAATCTGCACTATAGGTGGCTGATGATGACGTAGTTTGTTTTGACGGATTTTAATTCAGTAATATTGCCAACCAGTAACCTATAGGAAAATCTAAGAAACCAAAGTGTTAGAGTGAACTCACTTAACTCGTGAAATAGATATTAGACTAATACACTTTAGTAGACCCTAATTCCATTGTTTTCTTTTGTGTCTATTTGACTATTAGACTTTAACAAGCAATTTCTATTTCACTGGTAAAGTGATTTAACTCTAAAATCTATATAGTATTTTTAAAATGGTTGGCACATTAACATCACAATGGCAATATTTATAAACATTGTGTCCACCCGGTGTAATCTATTGTGCCTAGATTACAATCCAGAAAATTCTTTTTAAAATTATTTACTAGTAAATAACACTGAAATGTAATTATTAGATATTAGACTAAGAGTGAAATCACTAAACCCGTGAAATAAAAATTTCTTGTTAAGGTATAATAGTCAAATAGACACAAAAGAAAACAATGGAATCAAGGTCAGTTCAAGTGTATTACTCTAATATCTATTTCATGAGTTTAGTGATTTCGCTGTTATGCAATTATTAAATATTTAGTAGACCCCAATTCAATCGCTTTCTTTAGTGTATATTTGACTGATACGCATTAACACATACTTTTGGTTCTGTAATTTCACTCGAGTATCAGTTCATTATTAAAACACTAGAAAATTATAAAATACTTGAAATTCCTAACGCAACTAACTATTTTAAAATTCACTCATGGTGCTTTATTTATCTTATCTTAGAGCATTCTAGATTATCTTAGACACACGGTCCAGGCGGTCAAGTTCAAACATCGATCTTCTCATGAGCCTCAGAACCTAATGACATCAAAGAAGATCGTCTTATTATCCATTGTTTTCAATGTGTACGGCTCACGAGAATATTGACGTTTGAACTTCGCCTAACAGTGCTTCCCAATAGCAATTTTCAAGGGCACGTGACTTTGGAATGTCATGGAAACGCCTTGACTGACGTCTACCATTTTAAATTGTAATATTTTTATAGCATTTTAAGGGCCAAATGAAAATGATCACTATGGTAAGAGTGCACCCTGTCTAATAAAGTCATCATTGTTATTCCGCGCGTACTATTAGCCATTAGTAGTGGGACTGTTTTGGGGGTTATATTTCCAAGATGGCGTCTACTTCGTCCCTTAAACACAGTTCCCTGCAATGCCAACTCGACCCACGTTTTACCTCAACCTTGTAATGGCTCATTGAGAAGCACAATAAACCAATTTCTTCGTTCTTCGCTTCATCGAGGTTATTTAATTCTATTATTAAAAGTTATAAGAACAGGTTCCTAAAATAAGTCAATTTCGTCATTGAATTGTAACTTCTGCGCGATTCCTCCGCTCTGAGGGTCACCTGTAGTCTTCATTGGCGTTAATTCGGCTAGCGAATCACCCAACTGAAAGAAAAAAAGTTCAGATCCATTAAAGATTTGTTTAGATACTCGAAACCGGTTCCCACTGTTTTTTGTTGCAGACACACGCGGCGCAACATTGCGCGCAATATTGAGGCAATGTTGCCGAAGTAGTATTCAGGAACATTTCGTGCATTAAATTGTGTCGTGTGACATGGCTTGCAACATCGATTACCTGCAACATTGCGCAGTGTTGCACCGTGTGTCCGTACTGAGCTTTACAAGGACGGGTGGGTGGACACACGGTGACTTTCCCATGGAAAGCAACGTCATGCAAAGTCGCATCGTGTGTCCTCGCATTTAGTGCTTTTACATTTCAGACCACATATCATTCCCTTTAGAATTATTTCTATATTTTAAATTTGAGAAGAGACATTTATATGCATGTTGATTGAATAAAGAAATAATACTCAAGGGAAATGATACACCCTCTGAAATGGGAAAAAAGTGAATACTGTTTGCATACCTTGGGTGTGGTGCATTCTTGGCCGAGAGCCCATTGAAGGAATGCTCTGAAAAGGAAACGTTAAACAGTGTGTTCCAGTAATGTCATGCTATTTTTACTTGTTTTAAGACCAAAGAACGCTGAAAAACACCTTTTAATAAGAGGAGAGACCCAACAAACTCTACTCACCTGTGATGTTAAGTCTGGGAATCCAACTGATACCCCAGAGGTGACTTAGCACCGCTACGCGGCCACCCTTGATTCACTTTGTGATTTCCCTTGTCCTTCGTGTTAGATCTCTCCTATTTTTAAAGAAATTTCCCCCCAGGTGCTCAGGGTTTTCCTCGCTCCGCAAAAAGTAACACACTAATTCTAGTTCGATCCGAGGTTGTTTCACAAATTTCAATTCGATCGTCAAACGAGAGCCACGGGTTTGTTTATCCAAATAAAACAAGGCTTACTTAAAGGGTAACGCCACCCCCAGAACAAGTCTATCTTATATCAAAGGTATACATAATATATATGAAAAATGCACTGACAAAGTTTGGTAGCCAAAACTTGAATAGTCGTAGAAACAATGAGCATTAAAGTTTCCAAAAAAATCGTAAAACACCGTCGGCTCAGAAACATTTCAGCGGGTTTACCCATTAGGCTTCTGTGACGCCATTGCGTGATGAGAGAAAATAAGGTTCAATCTGATTTCTCACACTTTCTCTACTTACACTTTCGCTTTCTGTATGCTGTCTTGGTCCCTTTTGCGACAGTAGACTCGCATGTGTTGTTCGGCAAAAGACTCGGGTAACAGCCGAGAAATCTGCAAACAAATAACGAAAGTCACATCCGCGAATTGAGTAAGACTGTACTGCGCATCGATACATACGAACTCTTGCAGACGCCAGTTCTATAGACCCCTTGAAGCTTGCAGAATGCCGCTCAATTTGGAGGACAAAACAATAGGTTTCCAATTCTCAGCAGTTGGAAATTGTTTTTTGTTTTGTCTTCCAAATTGAGCTGCTTTGATGCCACGTGCAAGAGGTCTATTACACGCCAAAAAGAATATCAATACCAGTTCTCACCTGATCTTTTCTGTATCTCACTGGTTGGGAAGGATCGTCCTTCGTGTAAAACCTCAAATTATCGATTGGATTCTGGTGTTTCATGCCATAATCAAACGTAACCAACTGTAATACAAGAAAGTAAATCAAGTAAGAGGATAGTGACCGTGTAGCTGAAACCACTGGACTGTAAGGGAACTTGAGATGTGAGTAGAGTTTGTTGGTTATCTCCTGTGCTTCGAGGGTTTTTCTCCAGGTTCTCCGGTTTTCCTCCCTCCGCAAAACCTAACATGCTAAGTTCCAATTCCATATGTGAGTTAACCGAGCCCTGACTTAGGTCAGCCCAGAGGTTGTTTCAGGGTTCTATCTGTGAGTTAGCCATGCCTTGACCTAGATCAGCCTAGAGGTAGTTGTTTCAAGGTATTGATAATATGAAGGAGTTTGTAAGAGATATAAATCAGTAGCAAGACCTACATGAACAATAATGTCGTCTGGTTCCAGTTGTGGACCGCTGACCATGTCATGTGGTACGCTGTTAGCGATGTCCTTACACATATCGGGGACCTCTTCCTACATAGCCAAGGAAAAACCGAATCAAGGTTAAAAAGAAATTACTCAGACCTGTGTTGACAAATATAATATACCAGGTTCTAGAAGCGGGCTTGTTAAAGACAATAATAACAACAATAATAATGAAATTAATGATAACGATGATTTCTTAGCTTACGCAAAGTGTAAGTGGAAGCTAAATGAGGACAACTATACTGCTCAAATAAGATAAACCTTTACAGCATAAATAATATCGTCACCTACCTTTTCTCTCTGCTTTTTCAAGATAGTTTGTCCAATACACTTGTATAATGCTCGACGTTCTATCAGCTGTAAAATCTTTTTAGCCTAAAGAAGAAGAACAAAATCATAACATAAAAGAGATTTTACATATCTATACATAGCATGAAATCAAGGCTTTGGGAATACTGTAAAATAAATGAGAATTAACAGTGGATTCCACAGAGTGGCTCTTCTTCCACTGCATTCCAATTGGAATTTAGAAGTTGATTTTTGAGGAGGGAGGAAAAACCCTCGAAGCATAGGAGAGAACCAACAAACAACTCTACTCACATACGACAGACACGGGTGAAAAACGCACTGCGCATGCTCGGAAGTTCGTTAGAAAATTTAAAGACGAGTCGAGTTTACGAAGAAAACCATTGGAGATTTACATGTCTTATATTATGCAAATTTCTCTCATATTATTTGACCAGGGAAAGAAAAGAACTAAAGTAATGTGTCAGGAAAAAATAAGCACTAACTTTCCACGAACGGCCTTAACTTTAGAGATTTACTAAACGCCGGTAAATCTCCAATGGTTTTCTTTGCATGCGCAGTGCGTTTTTCACACGGGGAATCGAACTCGGGTCGCCTTGGTGAGAAGCGAGGGCTCTCAGCCCACCAACGCCACTCGTGCTTCCATAAGATTATCAAAACTTAACCAAATCCCCAGGGAAAATAGATATAGTGCTGTAGTTTCTACTGTAACGTTCAGAGTTTTTACCTCTTCTACTCGTGGATCGGTGGAATGTAAGATTTGATAATACACTTGATCTGTTAGCTTGGTATAAGCCACCATGTCATCTATCGCTTCCGACATCTTCAGCTGTTTTCTACATCGAGATGAAAAATATGTACAAATTATAGTGACATTTATTATATGCATCCGTGTGGGTAGCGGCAGGGCACGAAAACTAATTTAGCGGTTTAATCGCGGGCTCATTACACTAACAACATCTGGGTTTCAATCAGCGGATAAAAGTCTTTGAATCTCATTATCTTCTCCAAATTGCCGTGTTTCAAATGGAATGAAAGGACTGGGGCAACTGGACAACTGTTGACCAGGCTTGATAAAATGAACATTTTTAATACATGTAGTTGTATGATACCATTGAGCTCGACAAATGCAGCCTGATTTTGACCGAATATATGAACAAAAATCACTGAAAAACGAAGATATTGGCATCGTTTTCACCATTGACCGGTTTCGACCAATTCCTTCCACTGTATGACACTTTACTTGTTGTCGGTAGGTACTTGTTTCCATAGCCCACAACGCCCTTATCGAGAGAGGACTGGAATCTAACCCTAAACCTAACCAACCCTAGAATCGATTCCAGTCCTTTCTCGATGAAGGGCATTTAGGGCTATGGAAACAAGTGTTCACCAAGGTTGTCAAACACGGTGGAAAGTTAGCGCATGCGTAATCCTGTACGAACCAAATTAACTTTTATACAGGTTAGTCAGTCAAAGATCTTTTCTTCTAGTTTTGGGCTAATCCCGCTTTCTGATTGGTTAACGTGTGAAAACGTTAATTACGTGAAAAGGTTAGCACGCGTCGCACTTCATAAGTGGGTGGAGGTTGGTGGCACATAGCACTTTCTTACCGGTCTTTTCCCTCAAATAGAAGATACGGATCTGCTTTCAATAAGGCCTCAGTTATCCTTTAGGGAAAAAATATTGGAAAAAGTAAGAAATTATTTTGTTTGTCTGAAACCAGTCACAATTAATTTCCCAGTAAATGGTCTAAGGCAACACAACCCATATAAGGTGTGGCGAACAAAATAGACTTTTTAAGTTATGACGTACTTCCGGGTCCAACTGCTCACAAAAAGAGCTAAAATAAAGCAAAAAAATGTTCTCAATGATTTAAGCTCCACCTGAAACAATTAGAACTTTGGAAAACAAATCCTGTCATGAAAAAAAGGTATGAAAAATCTTCATAGAACTGCTTTTCGTTTTGGCCCCGGAAATAGTTTTTCTATAGGATTGACGACACACATAAAAGCTCTATAAAAGTATGACCGGAAATGACGTCTATTAATAGCGACCTATCACAGTGAGACCGGAAATGACGTCTATTGATAGCGACCTATCACAGTGAGTCCTTACACTATTAACAGGGAGGTCTTCTACTTACATGGTTTCAATGATGTTGGATGTCTTGTGATGATAAGCTCGTCTAAACAGACAGAATCGTGTGTGGAACATATCATAGATGTTGCCAGCTTCCTTGTCTCGTACACAGATCTGTAGTTTGTTTTCCACCTTGATTACTCGAGCCATCTTGATAAATCTCCTGTTCAAGGCCAATAAGGTACCGGTCAGTGTATTTTATTTTATTTTTTTATTTATTTAATCAATTTGCCAAAGGCAGGTGATAAACAATAGAACATTAAGTCCCCTACAAGGCGTATCACCCGAACCCTACCCATGTAAAACATACTAACCATCCCTCAAAGAAACCCTTAAGAAAAATATAATTAATTAAATGAATAAGGAAATATAAGGGAAAAAAATTTGCGAAAATTATAATTATAATAATGCCTATATGCATATTTGTACATGATTGAAGCAAGTGTTCAAGCAGTAGAATTCTTACTTGTGATCGAAAGAGTTCTTGATGCCGAGGTTATGGCAGTCACGGGCAAAGTAGTCCCACTTATCGACATCTATGCCAGTTCTCTTGTTGGCCACGATCTTGGAAAAAAGGAATCAGTGGAAAATTTGTTTTGGTCTCTGGGAGATCTAACTGCTACTCTTTACTGATTGGCTAATGCAAAGAATTACTAAATCTAGGCAGGGAGGTGGGATCCCTGATCTAGGCAATGGAGATATTCAGAGATGGCAAAACTGGTTAAACCAGTTTTGGTGTAATGACCCAGAGTCTTTCTGAACATAGCACAGATCAAAATAAGCAAAGGCTGTAGCAAAATCACAAGTTTTCTTATTTCAGAGTACGAGTCATTCTCTTGAGAATAAGATTCTTTGTTTGAGTTGTCAATATTAATGTGTCTTCTCGTGTGCAACCATTAAACAAAGAAATGATACTCTAGGGAATAACTCATGGTCATTCAAGATGGGTAAACATGCCCAAGCTAAAAGGGTCTACACTGTATTTTTATTTCTATATACCCCTTTCACGTGACGTCAAAGGAGCTAAATTTGGAGGACAAAACAAAATAATTATAATCTCCTGAGAATTGGAACCTATTGTTTTGCACTCCAAATTGAGCTGCATTCCAACGTGCTGCAAGGGGTCTATAGTTTAGGTATTCTGTACCCTCTAATTTTGGCTCAAACCTGATCCAATATCCCTAATTTTATTCCTTATATCCTGTAGTCACATAATCCCTAGCCTCATCACTCAACCATCAATCAGCAGCCTGCATTGTCGATTGTTTCATTCTCTTTACAAATATTGTAAATCAACTATACCTCATATAAATAGCTCTTGGTCTTTGGTCTACCGAGATAAGGCCAGTCCTATAAGAAAAGGATTGGATTTAAAAGGACATAATACCCACTTGCATTGTTCGGTTAAAACAATTCTAAGTTCTACCTGAGTTCTTGCTGGAGTATCACCACGTGGCCCAGCAATCAGCTCTTTGATGAATGTCAGATCCTTCTGATCCAAATCATACTTGACAAACTCTTGTTCCAAATTGTTAGACTCAACAAGATAATCAAACATGTTCACACTTGCCTCTTCATGCTGCAGGGGAAAAATAGCAGTTTACAAACCTTTGATATCCTTGTTCAGTTCATACCAACATACATGTATTTTTCACAAAAAAGAAAAAAGGAAAGTTTACAGGTTTTAAGTTAAAGTGCCTATGACACATCTGACTTTATAAAATAGTTCAGATATAATGCGCGCTCTGATTGGCTGATAGCCATGTTTATATCAGGCTATGTAAACATGGCAATTTCAGTTTTTTATAAAACAAATAGAAAACGTTATGCCGTGTTTACATAGCCTGATATAAACACTCAGAAAGTTTGGGAGAAGTCTTGAGTTCTGTGTAAAAATCGCCTATGGCTCAGTTTTACAAAACAGCTCTCGACTTCTTCCAAACCTTCCCTCATGTTTATATCAGGCTATGTAAACACAGCAAACGTTTTCTATTTGTTAAATATTCTCAGTATAGAAATGTTATGTGGCCAAAAAAAATTATACAGTTTGAGTGATGCGTCTTGAAGTTCTAAAGGTTTTTCCATGCCATATGCTAATGACTGTGATGTCAGGGAGTCATTTATGTTTATTAGTTGTTGCTTGTAATTCAAAACAATGGCTACTATATGAAAACTAATTTTCAATCATTTGTGTGAGAGTGTTATAGGTAAAATAATGATGCATTCCGAACTCAAATTATCTGAAGCAGTTAAATTTTGTATATTAAAGGATGACTCCCTTGACGTCACAGTCATTAGCATATGGCATGGAAAAACCTTTATAACTTCAAGATGCATCACTCAAACTATTTTATTTTCCTGGCCAGTCAACAGCTCACCTCATGTAGAATCTATACTGAAAATATAGTCCGATGTGTCATAGGCACTTTAAACATTAGGGGACAGTTGCTCCCTCTCCCATTGCTATGCCCCCTGAGTTAACGTTAAGTTAACAAACCTTCCATTTGCTTTCAGGTCTTGCAGTAGGTATAAACTGTGCATCAAACATGTGTGAAAACGGTCCATGTCCTGGAATAGATTCAGTGAAAATACATCACTCATTTGTTTGACATTTTTTGTAAGTGAATTAAAACAGTTTAATCATGGGAAAACCACAAGATATTTGAAAAAATATAAGCAGAGTTTAAAGATTAATAACTTTACTCTCTTTTTAATTTATTTATTCAATACTTCCATTTTGCCACTTTTTTCTGATAGATTTAAAAAAGTGTCTTCCCAAGTGGGTTAAAGTGGATAAAGTTGCAACAAGCAGCAACATAAAACATGGCCGCCATTGGTCGCCGCCGTTGGTTGGCATAGCAAAAGTAATCAAGACCAAATCTTTTCATAGTCAACCAACATGGCAGCTATGACATCACATGTATGAGGACAGAAGATATGGCCATCATGTCGCATGCACCCCAAGAATATACTTTATATAATCCATTTTTCACTTTTCCATGGATTTGAATAAAAAAATTCTTTATCTCCACAAAGTTATGATAGGAAAAAATTGCGTCTAAAATCAATTCACCTAGAGACAAATGCATGGTACTTGTTATCTTACCTAAATCATGACAAAGCCCTGCGATAACAACACACAGAATATCTCTTCCTGTTATAATTAATTCTTGCTGTCTTTTCTGAAGGCTTTTTACAAGCTTGCCAGCCAGATATGATGTCCTGAAATTAACAATCATCTTTCTACATTAATGAAGAAATAGAAACGCGTGTGCATGCTGTGTGCAGTTATAAAGCATGCGGGGATTGGCAGAACAGGTGAAAAGTGTTAGGAGAAGCACGATGTGTAGCATAGTGTTCTGACAATCCTCAAGTGCTTTATGACTTTACACAGCACAGAAAGCAATTTTTTTATTTCTTTTATAAAATACAAATATGTGCACATGTGCTGTGTGCTCTCATAATGCACACACCATCAACCAATCAGAAAGTGAGATTTATAACAGTTATCTTATAAGAGACTTTAGTATCTGTATTCACATTAAAGTATAATGGTTTCTTTGTGTTGTCAGGGCAAAAAATTTTATATTTTGTCTTTAAAGACAAATTTTCTCCCAATTTTCTTTCACGGTCTGGTTGAATTTGGTGTTTAGTAATGCAGGAGCAACAAAATTTCACTTACAACAGGGTGGTGTAGAGGGGGTATAATCACAAATCACATACAATTTATAAGAATATATTTAAGAATTTTTGCTCACCCTATTGAATGTTCAAATCTATTGTGAGCAGCACCAGGAAAAACATAATAACACCCACCTAAAGAATTCAAAATAACAGTAAGTTTGGTCACAATTAGTGAACATAACATGAATATAATACATCTCAAACAATTGAAAAACATTCCCCCACCCCTCTGGAATTTCCAATTTTGTTCCATACGAACTTTGTAATTTTGTTTTTTTCTTTGACCCCTCCTCCCCCCCCCCCCCCCGGCAATCCCTGGAGATTTCCAATTTTCTCCATATGATGGGGTATGGATATTGATTGGAACAACACATAAGGGAATTTATGTCCAGTCAGGCTTAATAAAGTGTAGGGGTCACAGTTCAAACCTTTTCCCTGGTCCCCAGGAAGTTTGAGACAATGAGACTCCAATGTTAGACTTACAATAAATAGACAAACATTTAAACTGATTTATAGTTTCATACCTAATTGTTTAATGTTCCTTAAACGTTGGAACTGTGGTGTGTCGATTATTTTGATGCAGAGTGGATGGATTTCAATGTGACCATGAACTGGATCATTAAAAACCTGTTCACCAAAAGATAAACATTTTAAAAACAATTAATAGTCAGTCTTTCTCATCCAATACATAATACTGTTTTTTGATTTCAAAAGACTCACTTACACTGGGTTAGTTTATAAATTAGATGTTCATAGATACCATTACAGTGCAAATGATTATAAAAGCTGTTGTAAAATAAATAAGAATGGCATTTACTATTCTTTGATATCTCTTTTCGTTGCCGAGATATTCAGTATAGAAAATACAAAATGATAACGCCTTCAAAGGTAACTAGTAAAAATTCAAATTATCAAATAGAGAATATCTCTGCAAAAATTCGCCCAAAGTGGCTGGAATTTATGTTGGTTATAGTGCATGGTAAAAGATTGGTATGGAAACACCCTTGGATCCAGGCTGTATAAGTGTATAATAAATTGCCCAATAACTCTAATTAATGTAATTAATCAGACATCTAGTACCAAGCTATAATGAAGAGTAAAATACCACCCAAACCACCACCCCATGGTTGGTCATACTTTCAGCTGATAAAAATTTAACAAAGTAAAGCATGGGTGGCTTAGAGAGTGCCCACTCTCACTTATATGATCCATTCTTATGTGAACTCGTAGAAGTTTTAGAATGTCTCTCCAATGCTTCTATGGTTTTTCCAGGTTCTCCAGTTTTCCTCACCCCCCCCCCCCTCCAAAAAAAAGTCAACTTCTCAATTTCAATTCAATTATGGACCAAGGGCCACAGGCTTGTTAGCTACTGGCTATAAGTGCTACTCCCGTACAACAAGGACTTTTCAATTTATTCATTTATCATTCTAATGAGACCCCAAATGATATATCTTGCTAGGAATATAAAGAGGAGTCCCACAACAACCGTGTGCAGGACAGGAGCAAAATTAATGTTTTCAGTTTATTGTATTTTTTTATAAATTGAATTAATGTTTTTTAATGACTTAGTAGATTTCAATTCCCAAAGAAAAAACCTTTTGATTGTTTTGCCATTTTACCTTATAATAATGTTTAAAAGACTGTGATGTTGATGTAGATGGCTTGTTAAATATTCCAAGTACAGCCAGAACTCTTGAGATCTTGTCTTCATCCCTAATGATAGAATTATTACATTCAAAAATCCTTGAATTGTCAAACAACAACAACAAATTACAGTCAAACTAAGAAAACCGTGAACAGCTGAAATATGTCTGGAATGTTTATGTGTTTGATCACAGCGCGGTCACGCAAAGTATTTTCCCATTTAAAAGTTTCAAACTTCATATTTTAGTTTTATTCTCGTGAAATTAGAAGTTTGTATTCGAGACAGATGGATACACAAGAGAAGGATTCAATACAATCTTTTTTCATGGTGGTGGGAAACATCTTTTTTACAAGCAACGGCCTAAATAAACATTTCAGACATATTTTAGGTGTTCACGGTTTTCTTAGTTTGACTGTAATTACCGTAATACTTGACATAATATATACCATTAGTAGAATTTAAGACTTGAATATAGAGTTTCACTTGCTATGATTATTCAAGCAACCAGTGATTCAGGGATTTCATTAAAATTTCAAGTAAGCAGATGGATTACATAATATAGACAGCTGTATCAATGAAGGGGCCAAACAATTGGTCCTTGGAATGGCAAAAGTAGGCGGCTCAGATATGGAAAGTAGATTCCCGATTTCGCCGGTTGCCAGCTTCTAGTGAAATGCCTGGTGATTAGATACAGCCAGATGCACATGCATTCCCAGATATACTTGCCAAAGCCTCAGTTTCGATGCATATTTTGGGGTATTTTTCCAGTACAACCACCCTCTCGTAGAGGAATATTGTCCAGATATGAGTATCATGAATATCTCAGACTTCCCGACACAGATTTTATCCAATGATTAAAAATATAACACAAGTTTAACGCATAGAGTTTTTGATATGCGTCCCTAAGAACCTTGTATTATTATTATTATTATTATTATTATTATTATTATTATTATTATTATTATTATTATTAGGGCACTAATTAAATAATGAACTATTTGATTCATTAGCATCTTGAAGTCTTTGATTGTTCTATCTTCCAATAAGGAAAAGGCTCCTTGCAAGTACAATCAGTTTGCTGAGCACTGGACTGTATCATGGGAAAGGTCTACATAGCAGTTACACTCATATAATATTTTACCATAACCATGAAATTTCTTGTGCGCTGATTGGTCGAGAGCCGTGCTACAAGGACATAGTTATGACCATTTTGACCATTTTCACTTTATATCGTTGTAAATAAGAGGACATACCACTCTAAACCATCGGAAATCTGTTTAATGTAAATCTCTTTGTTTTATTCTTTTTAGAGTTTGTATGTCACAGGGAGACTGTTGTTTTTTTAAAAAAATGGCTAAATTAAAAAAACCTCCAAAAAAACTTTTACCTGATTCCAAATTCTTGCAATGATGACCTACTTAATGTTGGAAGAACTTCTCCGGTTACGTTGTTTTCTAGAAATATATTAATAGCCATATTTAGTATCATTACCCAGGCGATTATAGAAAAGTGCACAGGCTTCATGGTCAAGAGCTTTGATATATTTCTCAGACTGTAATAGCCTACAGATGAATTTATTATTATATTTAACGAGGAAGCCACAATCATCACCGATGAGTGTGGCTTCCTCCTTAAATATAATAATAAATAAAATAAATATAGGAGGTCATGCACTTTGTTTTGATACATGCCTCTCTTAAAATACAAAAAATATAAATCTACATATAATATAAATAAATCGATGTTTTCGAATAATCACTTGTGTAATGATCCTGAAACAATTATTCAACTCGCCTTCAGTGAATAATTGTTAAATAATATATATACCTTATTATTAAATAAATACTGGTGGTATTACCCCTCCTGCCTCCTTACCCTCCCCTCCCCCACCTTCTAAAATAAAAACACATTAGAAGGATAGGAGATCATCTTAAAACTGCTAATCAAATCAAAAGAGCCTCAAAGATCCCCATATGGCGATTAGGACATGTCAATGAAATGAAATTTGATTATGCAAATGTTTCAATACGGTATCAATAAGCGGCGGGAAAATCACTAACGTCGATTTCAAAGATCAAAATACGATTTAATATAGAATACTTGCAGCCTTAATATTTAAAGGATCGCTAGCCACAGGGACACATTTTCATTAGAATGTAAGCTTACCCAAAAATCTAACAATAAAATAATTAAGTTTATGAATAAATTTACTAAGCACAATTCCTTGTAAATCAACCTCTTTACCTTGAAAGATTTCGCCAATCTCTCCCAATTTCTCTCCTTCAAGATAACTAGCAACTGTTTCTTTGTCCCAGGTCATGAATTCTTCCACACCATTGCTATTAGCCCCATCGACATGAGGAACTCTTGGCCGTTTTTTCTGTGGACTTGGTGTCTTCTGTGGACTCGGTGTTAGGAGATGACGAATGTCAGGGTGTTCGACGGTTCCTAATTTTCTTTTCTTCGTACTTTTAGACATTTCGAAGTTAAGATAGATAAAAATCCAGTGAGATAAAATAATAATCCAGATCCAACGATGATGGAAAGCGAATCTAAAATTCAAGAATTCCCGCGGAAATGGCAGAAAATTTTATATAATATATTATATTACCAGGACCCAGGGAACCTCTACACCTCTTGTACGGGAATGGACAATGGAGCCTGGGTAATTAAATCTCTGTTAGGCTGTGACGTATTTCCGGGTCCAACTGCTCATAAAAACGCTACAATAAGGCGAAAAATATTCTCAATGATTTAACTTCCACCAGAAATAATTAGGACTTTGGACAACAAATCCTGTCATAAAGAAAAAGTAAGAAAAATCTTAATAAAACTGCTTTTCGTTTTGGACCCGGAAGTCGTTTTTCCATTCGAATGACGTCATACTAACAGCCACAAATGAACTAATAGACCCTTTCATGTGACGTCGAAGCTCAATTTGGAGGACAAAACAAAAGAACTTCAATCTGAGAATTTAAACCTATTGTTTTGTCCTCCAAATTGAGCTGCATTCCGACGTGCTGCAATAATATTTTATGACTTATGAGGGTATTCATAAGAAAGAAGAAAACGATTTGCATAGATTAAGTATTTGAGGATACGGCAGATAAAGAAAGAACGAAATTCCAGAAAAATGGAGCTCAGAATTTGTTCTAAGAACCGAATCAACAGTAAAATTGTAAGAAGTTATTCGGCTTTTGTGCTCCAGTTGTACTAGCAAACAGCGCTAGCTCTCGCACAGTTCCAATGCCAAACCGTTTATTTATTATTACTCAGTTTTTAAAACACCTGTACGTTGTTCCAGATTTTTGTCCGGAATATTTATGAAAAGTGAAAAGCTAAAAATGTATTAAAAATCAGTCAGACAAATTTCAGCCTGTAGCCTGCATTGCTTGGCGGCAGGGGTAGATCCAGGGGGGGGGGGGGGGTTGTAGGGGTTGCAATCCCTATATGAGAATTTCGATTAGCTGGTTCACAGTGAGCCCGAGAGAATGATGGCTAATTAAGGCGCGGAAATACAAGCTAACGGAACCGTGCAACTTGTGGCGCAACATTGTTTGGTTGCAAGTTGCAGAGCGAATGTTACTTGTATTACCACCCCGAGCAACAACAAAATTTTGTTGCGCGACTTTGTTGCAGAAGTAGAAGCTCTTTCTATTCTCTGCAACAAAGAAAATTTGTTGCGCGAGGGTCGGTAATACGAGCAACAATGTTGAGCGACAAGTTGCATGATTTTGTTGTTCGTATTTTCACGCGTTTGCAATTAGGAGTTGCTTTCGCTTTCAATCATTTGACTACCACTGCCAAAATGCTTCGAACTTTCTTTCGTATTAAAATTTGTATTTCCTCATGAGAATAGTAAGACAATTGGTGCTAATTAACTGAGCAAGGTCTGCAAGGGATTCTGGTAGTCAAATGACGCCATAACGCAAAAGGCCTATTGCCATAATACAACCCTCTGTTTAAAAAATTCTTGACCCCCCCCCCCCCCCCCCGGGCGGTAAGCGCTTGCTTCGACCGCTCTTGCCCGGGCCTCTCACATAAAATAACCGCAGATCAGTCGTCAAACAACGCGGGATTGTACACGGGATTTTGCTGTATCATTCATAGTTGTTAAAACTGCCTTGGTTGCCTTGGCAATCGTATCGTAACGTTTACATATCTAACTTATCAGGCCATACATTTTGGACATTTGCTATTGGTGACGACAGGGATGAAAAAACGCACTGCGTATGCTCGAAATATCGTCGTCATTTTTAGGCGCTTGCTAATTCTTTTAACCGTTCGTGGAAAATTAGTTTTTAGATGCACAATTTAGCGACTGTAAGTTAGCGACAAGGAATAACTATTTAGCGACAGCGAATGTACATTCTAGCGATAAGGAATTGCTTTTTAGCAACAACGACTGTAAGTTAGCGACAAGGAATAACAATTTAGCGACAGCGAATGCACATTCTAGCGATAAGGAATTGCTTTTTAGCGACAACGACTGTAAGTTAGCGACAAGGAATAGCTATATAGCGACAGCAATTGCAAGTTAGCGACAATGAATTTTATTTAGCGAATTTTGAAACGTTCGGACGACCGTATCTGATAGCAATTCTTAATGGTCCTGATACGCCTTGGTGCCGATGGTAAGCTAAAGCCGCTAAAGCTATAGACCCTTTTAATAAATCCTACAATGCTTCATTTTCCGCGTTTGACGTCAAATTTATTCTTTTCAATTTCATTCAAAAGAACAAATTTCAAAAGAATAAATTTGACGTCAAACGCGGAAAATGAAGCATTGTAGGATTTATTAAAAGGGTCTATTGCCTTATGCAATCTACATGCTTCATACTATTTGTTAATTAGTCCTGGGTGCAAGAGTACCTTGTTTAACCCTTTGGGTTGTCTCTCTTGCACCCTCCACCTATTCTTTTCCATTTTTCACTGTAAATTTATCTTTTGTGTATATGTGGTAAATAAAAACCTTGAACCTTTGAAAATTCATAGCAACGAAAATTGACAAAGGTGTAAAGCCTTTTTTGGTTATAATTTGTTCAATGAATACGAACACTCAGAATTTACTTTGAAGACTTAAAACTTAACTATAATGTTAAACTACATTTTGTTCATAGACCGTACAGACCACGGATCATTACAAATGTAGAATTTTGAGAAATTTTGAGAAAGCTTAAGTTGGATTTCACATACTTGACTGCATTGCCCATGGTCTGATGGATTAATAGCTTTCAAAATAATATGATGCCAAAATAACGTTATATTTAATTGATATAAGATAACCAAAATGCTCCAAAAGTTCTGCTTCTTCATTGAACTTAAAAAAACTGAACCAATTCTACAAAACGCCCGACTTTGTCCTTTAATAGTTCAAACCAAAGACCAATGAATAAACAAGTCACCCCATTTATTCTAACCTACAATAGGTCTTGTGCATGCATGCAGAATACGAGGGAAGGGCCATAATTTTTTTAACTCAATTTTTTTAGAATAGTGTCCAGGAAAGGGCCACAACTTATTCGCCAACCTTTTGTCAAAAAATAGGGGCCCCCATTCCTCTGTTATATAAAGACAGCCAGCTGATCTGAGAAAACATATTAGCCAATGTGAATCAAGAAAATTTGCCGACTGAGGTAACATCTTTAGTAGTCGGCTACGGCGGGAAACGGTTATTTCTTAACTTTATTTTCCCTCTCAATAATGAATATCATAGCAAATGCATACGAAATATCAAAACCTTCTCCTGAAAATTTAGATTTATCTCAAATATAAGCTTTTATAAGTCATGTTTCGCATGCTTCAAGACACCTCAGTTTTGTAGAGACGTCTACGTCACTATTTCAGATTACTAAATCCCTAAATGGTTGACCACTTTTCGAGTTCACTACTGCACGTGGTCATAAGAAACGTCCTGAGCCAGATCACTGAAGATAATAGTCAAATTTCTCTTCTACTCGAGACTTACATTGCTTAAAATTGTAATATTTTATTCAGCTACTTGTGATGAATAAATAAAAGATTATTAAATATACTGAGTTAGCAGGTGTTTCGATTGATCGACTTAAACTGTTGTACGTTTAGGCATTCCGCTTACATGGAACTGTGCTGACAATGACAAAAACTTTCAAACGCCGAGTCGTGCAAATTAAAGAGACGGTTCCGTGTAAATGTGCTGGTCCAATTTTTGTAGGATTAAAAATTCAGCGTCTGGTACCTTGTAAACCCAGCCCATGATTAACGATGTTACAATCACTTAAATTTATTTATTTTATTTTTATTTTATTTATGACATTTACGGTGGATGACAAGACCGAAGGAATACCCTATCATAAAAGGAAAAAAAAATAGAAAAAAATAACTATCTTAATTCCCTAATGTTGATTTGGCTTGATTCAATTGAACTAAGGATATTCATAATATGGTTAGAGGAGCATCCGCGCGCTATTGGTTGATTCTTCTGTTTGGACACAACAAATGCCAGTCACCTGGACACCATAGTCGGCGTACGTCATTCACTCCAAAGTGACAATCCTGAAATTACGTACTATTGTCTTGTTGGTCCCAAAGCGTATTCTAAATCTCTTGATGCAAATTCATTCAGTAGATAATTTACACCCCCAAACTCGTTGCTACCATTTCTTACAAAGACAAGGTTTAAGTGTAATCAACAGACGAAGCTGGAAAGTTTGGTCAAAACGCAATGAAAATTTTCGAGCTATTTATAGGTAAGTAGAGTTGATTCCCCCTACAGAGAAATCTGTGCAAAAACCAAATCTAGGTTGCCCCGGATTAATGTTCCCTTACTGTTTAATTCTAGCTCTTTTGCTCGGGGCTATATGTGGGAGTTCGAGTGCTTCAAACGTCTCATCCTCTTCAAATGTCTCACAGGTATGTCTAATAAGCAGTTTATCCCGTTCTTATGTAACATTTTTTTCCATAATGCGACTGGATTGAGTGTTTTCAAGACTGTTTTAACGGCTCTTAGATGTCCAGAAAGCTCTGCTTAGCGCTTACGACAAGACAGGTCAAAACGCCAAGAAATTAAAACGAAAAGAAAGAAAAAACTTGAAATAATTTTTACTGTACCATATCTAGTACCAGCGAAAATTCAAAACCAATAAAGCGAAGTTTTTATGTCTTCTAGCACTGCGGGGCTTCTCTTAATACAATCCATACGCAAATAATGGCTTTCGCGGGAACTGGAGTGAACTTTACACCAAAGATAAATATTAGAAAAAGAATTAAATACCCACTCAGAAAATGCTTAACTGTTTTAAGTAATTAAATAGTAAACAAGAAGTTATTCGTTTGTAAATCAAAACTCCAGATTCCAGGGAAAGCAACCCGATTTCAGTGTAGTTCCTTCCTGTCGCGGAGAAGATCATTAAATCAGGCCATCTTGTTATCTTGTTAGTGCAAACTGCGACATTTTAAATCATATTATTTTTGATAAGATAGCTTCAATTGCTAAAGATATTTTAGTTTTGAAAATGAGCTGTGCTTTAAGATGTTTAGGTGAGGCCAGTTAGGTTTTTTTCCCCGGCTTTTTTTGACGAGAAACTTTGGCATGGACTGAATGATTATCCGCTGTAGCTGAAAACAACAGACTTTTACAAGAGTTGATCTCCAAGTCTTAAACTTTAATTGTGTTTACGAAAACTGCAAAAAAACATATTTTTTCGAGTCCAACCCTGCCATTAGTATCTCGAGAAATCATCTCAAGTGATTGGGGTTCTTCAATGTAGACTGACCGAGCTTAAAGGATTAAGACTATTGGTTACAAACAAGCTCTCTTAAAGAGATTTTGAAGGGCTTAAGTTCAGCTGCTTGAACGAATTACATCATTGCCGGACCATTTCTAAAGAATCCTAGAAAGAAACCTGAACAAGAACTCAACTTCTTCGGAGTTTTTTAATGTAACCTCGTGCTATGTAACAGCAGAAACATTCTGGGATTTTTATATTTCATTTTTGCCGAGACTCTTTTACTTTTTCAAACGTTCCAAGGTTTTTTCGATTGCGGAGTGAATTAAAAAACTGTAGTGGGATTGAATCCACCTAAAATGCTAATAACATTGAGAGTTTTTTGTCTAAATACTATAGATATTTCGTATGGATAGGAAATATAGGTAGTCCATTGTCGTTATGGAACGAGGAGATGATGATTTGGCTTGTGATTTTGTTCTCTTTTTCTTCAATTTTGAAGCTTAGCAACAGGCCCCCCCTGTTGCTGTTTTTCATTTATTTTTTTGTTTACTGGTAATCCTGAAAGTTTATTTATATGTGTTTTTAGTCATTTGGATAACGCGCTGTAAGTGTACTAGCAACGGAAACGTCAACAAACCAATCACCATGACAACCACCAAATATTTATGCCTAATTACAAAAAACAACTATTGGTTCATTGTTATGCTAATATTCCAGGAAGAAAAGGTGGATTGCAAATGTATTGTTTTTGCCTCTCAAGTGCTATCTTAATAAGATTATTGCTCAACACGATTATTGAACAAATACTTCCACTAAAAAGCGTGGAAAATGCGGCATGTTTCAAGACACATGCTTTCTTTATTTTTCCAGAGGCCAGGAAATTATGTGTATTTTCGAATTAGACCTATTTTCAAAGATTTTATTACAGATGATATATATGTATTTTCAGTAAACAACCTGCATGTACTATACAATTCAATACTACATTCTTCTCAGATTATCTTAATACTAATACGAAAAATAAGACAAACAATACTATGAGATATCTTTCTCATGTTACAATCACATAGATCTAGAATTCGTTTTCGGCTCGACATAGTATAACTGTATTTCCTGAAAGCCTTACTTCATGCAGCCATCGTTTTTATCTCGTGAAATAAATAAAAGAAAAATTTATGGATAAAGATAACTTTCCCCCTGAGCAAAAACTTTAGCACTGATTTTAGCGAAAACGTCCTTTTCTAGTTCTGCGCAACATCTTTTCCCATCTTCTCTCGTTATTTATCTCTTAAGAGTTTTCTCAAGCAAAAAACAACGATGTTTATCGATGCAACTTCAAACTCCTTTTTCTAGTTACATGCAGCACATTTTTAACCTACTTATTGCTAATTGACCTGATCAGTCTTACTTTTAATAATCTTCTCTAGTAAAAAACTATGTTTATCGATGAAACTTCAAATATTTTTTCCAGTTTCACGCAGCAAATTTTTTATCTAAATTTGTAATTGATCCTATAATTCATCTTTTAATAACTTTCTCAAGCAAAATACAAAGATGATTATCAATGCTACTTGAACTTCTTTTTTCGAAGTTCCACGCAACAACTTTTCCGTGTCCTGTCCTTAAGAATGATTATCGATGGAACATGAAACTCCATTTTCTTAGTTCGAAAATTTTCCATCTCTACTTTCCTAAATCTTCTTTTAATAATTTTCTTAAGCAAAAGACAAAAATGATTATCGATGCAGATTGAACTGAATTCCTTTTTCGATGTTTCACGTAACATTTTTATGCATCTCATTTTCCTACTGAATTCGAATTCATCTTTCAATAATTTTGTCCAGCAAAAAACCAAAGCGATCATCATTGTAAGTTTGAGCCTCCATTTTCCAGTTCCAAGCAAATATAATTTCCAAATTTATCTTTTAATAACGTTTTTCAAGCAAAGAAAAAGATGATTAACGATCCAACGTGAATTTCCTTTTCTAGTTCCACAAGCCTGACCTGTTATTAAATCTACTTTCCTAACAAGTTTGTCTTTTCAGTATTAATTTTCTCGTTTCTATTCCAATTTAGAATGGGTGCCCTCCAGAGTTAAACGCCTGTCTTGGCTTAGTAAAGGCGCATGAAATTTGCAGCTCTCTGAATGACATTTGTACTGCAATCGAGAATGGCAATGCGACTCATCAGATAAGAGCTTTTGAAGCCAATCGCTGTAATGGAAGTGAGGTTTTCTGTCCATTGACACGAGGCTGTCTCCCACTAAACTCCACCTGTAACGTTGACACGGTCGCTTCTCTGCATAGACGAGACTTGACCCCATGGGGGGCCAATTGCAGTGCCGGCCAAGAGTTTTGTTCCGTTTCCATGTCGTGTATTCCAGTCAATACTACATGCTCCTTGAAGGCTATCTACGACTGGAAGTTGAACGGCAACAAGACGTATGGACCTTATGGACAAGTGTGCTCGGCTGGACAGACTTTCTGTTTAGCTACAATGAGCTGTATTGCATCTGTTAACGCGTCTTGTGAAGTGCCTTACAATGCATCAGCAGTTGGGAAGGCCTGCAAGGACAATAAACAACTCTGCAGCAAGACAGGAGGGTGTATTGCCATGAACAGCACGTGCAATCCGTTTCCATCCGTAAACATGACTGGTCGACCCGACCCTGGAAGAGGTATGGAAAAACTCTTAAATCAATGTTTTCAGTCTAGACCCTCAGCAGTTTATTACAAATTAATATTTCAACTGAGGATTGAAATTCATTTTATTATCCTGTGGGAATATACTGCAAAGGCAGCACCGTTAGTACAACAATTGTATAATTAAGTACATGTCCTGCATTCTAATCTTCTAAAGCTTCGCTTTTTCCCCTGAATTTTTTTTTTACTTTTTTTCTCTTGGTTTTACAATTCAAATACTCTTATTCACCTGCGCATCCATGACCTATTTAGAATGCTTTGTCTCATCTTTGATTGTGATTAGCATAACTTACTGACGTCTGTTTTGCTGATAGGTTGGAAGCAGCTTTGCCAAGTGCGACAGAGTGTGTGTACTCGTAGCCTGGTTGGTTTGGCTCGTTGCTTTCCCAAAGTATCTCACTGTGAGCAGGGAAGGAACCATACAAAATCACAAAATGCGCCATCACCAAATGCGACATCACCAAGCACAACTCCCCCAGCATGTGGTGCTAATCAGACCTTCTGTGAGGGAGCTGGAAGATGTATGTTTAGCAACGAGACTTGCTGCCCTCGTGATCACTACGAATGTCATTCGCAAGGAAGGTGAGATTGATATAGAATATCTGTGTGATATGTGATGATGAGTGCAAGAGTGATAGGATATTGAGGGATCTGTTGGTCAATGGACAGAAGAACTATTAGTGGCAGACTCTTACTGGTGAATCAAAACTGATTTGTTGGCTTTGTTTTCACAGAATCCTGATTGTGATCAAAAGGAAATAGGGATAAATTATGTGTTTAATGATGTAGTTGGACAATATTTGGTATCCTTTAAATAGTTAGCCTCGAAAAAAAGACTCTTATTTGAAATCAAAGCCTTCACACACAAAAATGCTCCGCCCAAAGAATTACCCATGTTTCACTTTCAAAACGTACTATTGTTTTGCTCTGAACATAAGAACATATAAGCTCGGAAACATCCAGACATTGGTTATCCGACTAGTAAATGTAGATGCTAGTAAATTAAACTGATCTGTAAATCTCACTTCATTGTGTTCTTATATTTATCAGATGCATCCCTTTCCACGAGCCCTGTCCATATGAAGGTCCATCCGATCCCTGCCCTCCAGATGCAGATCCATGCAAAGAAACACTCTCCAAGTCCAGCATTCTGTGCGGAAGTCGTTTTTCAGTTTGTGATGCTCTAGTAAATGGGAACGCTTCCACCTTCTCACAGGCAGTTTCTGCCGTCAACCAGATGGCTTGCCATGGGAATGGCACCTACTGTCCTCTCACTGGTTTATGTACCCCTGTTGGTGCTCCCTGTGCGTTGGATAGTGTGTCATCGAATAACAACAGTGCCCCAGCCAATAACAGCGGTGCCCCAGCCAATAATAGTAGTGCACCTAGTGACCGAAAACGCAATCCCCCTTGGGGAATTTCATGTCCTGGAGGAAAATCATTCTGTGGCCTGACAATGCGATGTGAGGATGTCTGTTCTGTTCGTAGAATATATGAATGGATAATAAATGGTAATAAGACGTATGGTCCAAATGGTCATGTCTGTAATGTTGGTACCAAGTTCTGCTTTGCCTCGATGAGTTGCATCAGTGCCAATGCTACATGCCAGTACAATTTGATGACTCCACATGGAAACGCTGGTAACGTTTCTGTAAATGCATCATCCAATAGAAATAATTCACACATTGATGATCTCTGCAAAAGACATGATGATTTCTGCCTCAATCGGTTGAAATGCGTCCCTGGTGGAAGTGATTGCAATGTTTTCCCTAATTTTAACCTCACTGGAGTAAACGACACAGGAACAGGTAAGCAATGATGCAGTAATAGATCTTTCCCAAACTCGCTTGGACCACAGGAAAAAGGGTTCAATTCCAGGCTGGAGTTTTCAAGTTCATACATTTACTGCATTTGTCTATTCCAGCCTCGCGCTGAACCAGTTGTTCTGTGGTCAGCCTAGCGAATTCGGGAAAGGCCCCTCTTTTTGTGTCCCTAATTTTGGCTTATTACCTTACAATCTTTTTGTATCAAAGGTTGGATGAAAGCCTGCAAGATTTCCAATCCTCTTTGTCAACGTAAAAAGTATGGTGTCGATAAATGTTTCAATGTTCTTGGCAAGTGTTTGATCACACGAAATGTCACAAAATACCGTTGTTTTGCGCCTCGTTTTACCTACTGTGAACATACAAGGAGGTAAGACTTTGTTCTAGGAATATATTATTATAAGACTTTGTTATAGAGCTGTTAAGTTGTGACGTTTTTCCGGGTCCCACTGTTCATAAAACCAGCTAAAATAAAGCAAAAATGTTCTCAATGATTTAACCTCCACCTGAAACAGTTAGAACTTTGGACAAGAATTGCAGAAAAAAAGTGAAAATGTTTGAATGGAAAAGTGGAAGATTTAGAAATAATTGAAAAGGGAGCACTTGTTTGGACGCATGGTCACTTTATTTGCTTTAGGCTTTTAGTCGATATTGATGAAAATAATATTAATATTGATAACGATAAGAATGAAGAAAATGATGGAAACTGACGATGCTGTCAATGATGGTGGTGACAACGACGTTGGTGTTACTGTTGTGAATACGATGATGATTTGTTTACTTTGCAGCTGATTGTGATGAACGCCTTTGCTCGTGATGATAGAATGATATTCCAGATCTGTTACTCATTTCATTGGCATATTTCATTACCGTGACATTGTGAAAATTTATTATTGTTGCTTAAATCTCTTAATATTTGCTCTTTTATTTCAGTTGCATCAATGCATCTGATCACTGTTGCCCACCAAGAGAAACTTTCTGTCCCGAACGTAACAGGTAATCACTCCCCTGTCTGAAACATGACTGACCTTGAAATAATACAAGCTATATGTAGTTGTCTGGGCAGAGTATATTTTAAGTTGAATTTACCTTATCTGGGGTTAACTTTACGAGTTCATAAGTTTCAGTAGGATTCAACTGTAAAATAAAACAGTTGAAACAGAGCTGTATATTTACTCATCCATGTAAATATTTGACGTACCCCTTTGGAGCAAATAAGTGAAGGGAAGTCTTTATTTCACGAGGGTAACACTTAAAAATGAAACACTTATAAACTTGTGGCCTTCAAATAATTTGTTCATCGGTTCAAATTGAGATTAAGCGGCTTAAAATTCTGTTAATGTATTGATACAGGTGCATCCGAATGGAAGAAAAATGCAAGATGGACGCATGTATGGACACACCATGTGGAAAGATATTTCAAAATGTCGAGACGTGTGGAATGCTACACGAAGTCTGTCCGATGATCATAAATGCACCGAGAAACCTGACGAAACACCTCATCAGGAAGAACAATGGCACCATTCCACACTGCAAACTGGGAGAAAAGTTCTGCTATTCATCTGGCCAATGTCAAAATGAACCTTGTGGACTTAACTTGGACGAAAATGGAATGTCTTCTAAGTCACCTTGGGGTGAGGCATGCCCTGTTGGTAATAGCTTCTGTCGCTTCACAATGAGCTGCATGCCGAGCTCAAAGAATTGCACTATGAGAGTTCTGCAAGCCTGGATGAAAGCCGGAAATACCAGTGTTAGTCCGTGTGGCATGGTGTGTGCTCCTGGCCAGAAGTTCTGCCTTGCATCCTATTCGTGCATCTCAAACATGGACAACTGCACTATCCCTATCCCTTTATCTATGAACGCAACGCACAATGTGTCAACATCCGATATATTTTGCGGACCTTATCATCAATTCTGTCCAAAGCAGTTCATGTGTGTAAGGATGGGGGATCCATGTAGAGATCCACCTGCCATGAACTTTACTGGCGCTTCTGACAACGGTACAGGTGAGTAGTGAAGCTATTCTTCTTATAATAGTTCATGATAGAGATCCAAGAAAGGTGAGCCTGTGGCAATGCACAATGGTCTGGAAAACAATATATATAAATGTAATCTAGAATCTAAAAGTTTTCAAATTTGATCGAATCCTGAAACAACCTCTGCATGGGCTGGTCAAAGTCATGATCAGGGCACTGCTCATGTTCCAAATATAATTGGAATCTAGCTGGTTAGGTATTGTGAAGCTGGGAGGAAAACTGGAAAACCCGAAAAACTCTCGAATCAAGAGAGAAACCCAATTAACAAATTCTACTCACATGTGATGCTGAGTCCAGAAATTGAATACGAGACCCCAGGTTGAGATGAGAGGTGAATGAGCACCTTACGCTACCCTTGATTCCCCAAACTAAGAAAAGATAGTATTTTAAGATTTTGATAAACATCTCTCCATTAACTTTTTCTGTATGGTTTTGGTCGCCAGGATTTCTTCTTCCGTGTCTACTAAGAAAGGTGTATTGTCCACGAGTCTTGTACGGTGGCTTCAAATGTGGAGCAAGCAGGAACTTCTCACGTTGTCTCAAAAGAGAACTAGAACCATGCCGTCAAGGATCTTACTTTTGCGACCTAAGGTATGAAAACTTCCTTCTTTGGCAAATCTGCCGGAACGGATTTGTGGGTAGATTGTAGATTGTAACGAGTAAGCCCCTGTTGAAATTGGAAGCGGACAGTTGTATAAAAAAAAACAGTTCAAAAAATGTCATCGCTAAAGTAAATTAAAGGCATTTTTTTGTGTTGTTTTGTACACTTCTCCGATAATATATTTCGAAATATTTTTCTTATAATCCAAAGTTTTTGATCGCAACAAGTTTCTTTTAATGCACCCTTCTCAAAATTATCTTGAATGCGAGGCTAACATGGAACATAAAAGAAATGCCACAAATTCCATCGAGAAAAAGTGTGATTTCTTTTGTGTTTCATGTTAGTATCGAATCCAAGATGATTTTGCGATGCGTAGATTGATGCAAAAAACCCTGGGCATGGTCTACTGTGAATTTATGGCTAATGTATTCATACTTTTTCTTTCATCTCAGACGGAGATGCATCCCAAATGGTTCTCCATGCACACAGTGTGCTATTGGAGAGACATTCTGCTCCAAGACCAGCAAGTGTATCAGGTCTTCAGACTACTGCCTTGCACCAGGAGAGTGCCCACCGTGTAAGTAATCGATAATTACACAGGCAGCCCAAATCTCATAAATGTAACTGCCAAGTGTGTGTAGATGTATAGCGAAAGCGTAGTGGTTTAGAATCGTAAAACAGTTCTAAGATAAGCGTTCGTATTTCACAGATGGCAATTCATAGTTTGCAATCATTCCCAAGAGAATAAAATTACAAAAGACATAATTGAAAAATATTTTGTTAAATTCATCCAACATGGGAGCTATGACGTCACGTGCAAACGAAGAATGAAGAAGCCATAAAATGGGTTGGGATTCCTGTGGTTCGGTGTAGTTGACTGGATTTTCTTTTCTTTTGCAGATCAAACAGATTGTCCCATACTGGGAGGCTGCATTAATAACACCATCCCTTGCTTACCACCCCAATCCAAAATCGTCTACAAGACGGTTTGGTTCTTTGAACAGCTACAGACTGTCACTCCTTCTCTGTTTCCATCTGGAAACACTATCGCGATTACTTCAATTTCCAACACAAATGGCTCGTTAGTCTACCATGACGGTAGTTCTTGGGTCCCAGCCAGTGGGATTTCACCTACGACTGCACTAGTACTTGGAAAAACATCGAGAATCAAGTGAGGGAATATTGTACTTATAAATTGTGATGAGGGGTGGGGGTGGGTGAAGGAAAGAAGAGATCTTGCCTTTGAATGCTGTCAAAATTAAAATTAGAGGCAGAGCGAGGAAGAAAGGAAGTAAGAGAGAAGAGAAGGAATAGGAAGGATAAGACAACGAGATAAGAGAACCATGAGAAATAAATGATGAGAAATATACCGAAACGAGGGGGAGTGAAAGGTTGAAAGAAGGAGAGGAAGAGGAAAAAATTATAAGAGGAAAAGAGGAAATGAAAAATAGAAGAAAAGATAGGGAGATGTAAGAAGAATGGCTTACGGGAAAGCAGGGGGAAAAGAGAGATTAAGACGGAGAGGTAAAGAATGAAGGTAAACCAAATAGAAAAGATGAAATGAAAGGAGTGAAAGAAACAAAGAAGGATATTTAGAAAGATAGAGTCATTTAAGGTCGGTCATGATGCATTTCTTTTTTCCTGTCTCATTTATTTTGTTCATTTTTCCTTCTATTTCTAGTTTTTTGCCCAGAGATTCTACATACCACGGTGTTGTACTTTTGAACTACACAGTCATTTCCGGTACAGTGGGAACAAAAGTCGATGCTTCGAGCTCAGCAAGAGCGGCAGACGACGTCATTGCGATAGTTCTTCTCCCTTATCACATCCCACCAGTAATGGACAGAAAAGATGTGCCTTGTACAGTGAAAGAGGACTCGAGAAGTAACATAATAGCTGTGAGTGTTGCAAATGCTTGAATAGCTTGTGTAGTTATTGATTACATATAACTTTTTACAAACTTAAATAGTGTAATAATGATGATGATGATGATAATGATGATGGTGATGATAATGATGATGGTGATGATAATGATGATGGTGATGATAATGATGATGATGATGATAATGATGGTGATGATAATGATGATGATAATGATAATGATGGTGATGGTGATGATAATGATAATGATGATGATGATGATGGTGATGATAATGATGATGATGATGATATGATGATGATGATGATAATGATGGTGATGATAATGATGATGATAATGATAATGATGGTGATGGTGATAATAATGATGATAATGATGATGATGATGATGGTGATGATAATGATGATGGTGATGATAATGATGATGATGATGATAATGATGGTGATGATAATGATGATGATAATGATAATGATAATGATGGTGATGGTGATGGTGATAATAATGATGATGATGATGATAATGATGGTGATGAAAATGCTGGTGAGGATGATGATGATGATATGATGGTGATGACAATAATGATGATAGGATGAAGATGATGATAAAGATGATGATGAAGATGATGATGATGATCGTGATGATGATGATGATGGTGATAATGTCGTGATGATGTTGATGATAATAATAATAAAAATAATAGTAATCATGTGGTAATAGCAATCCATTCATTCATATAATTTTGTACTTTGCAGCTGGAAGACATGTTGAACATCACAATTCGCAATGTCTCGTTTGAGAAGAACATCCCTGACGACATTTTACCATTCTTAAAACGGCCCACAGCTCAGTTTTATCTTAGTTCTCTTACTTTTGCGAGAACCAATCGTTACAGTATTGCTGCTGTTAATCTTGAAAATAACCCCAGAAAAGGTATGCACAAGCATAAGTAATATACGTAATATGGGGTGCCTGTGGTTTTGAGTTGCTAAAAGGGCGGGAAACTTGACGGCGCGCTTGCGTCTGACTAACAAATATATTAATAATCTTGATTGGCGGAGGTGATTTCTAACGAAAGCTATGATTCGTTATAGTAATTTATGAGGAAAAATCTGATTGGACAACACAAGTCGAGGGACATTGTATTACTTTGAACCCGTTTTTTTTAACGAAGTATTTTCTTGATGCATTTTACTTCGTGCTATGTTACTAACAGTTTAATATATATTTTTAGGAAGTTTCAAGGGTGAACCTCCTGTAAGCCGAGCCAGCCCAGTCATAAAAGATAAAAAAGGACGTTTCAATTTTGTTCCCACTCTTAATTATCATGGCCCGTTTAATGCAAGCTTCGCTGGTGTTAATTTGGTCAGGCACTCGAATGATGTTCCTATCAGATCTCTTCAGTTGTCGCCCAATGCTGCTTCAATCATCAATATTGTAAGTCTTTTATATTTCTATGGTCCACTATTAATATCCCTGCATGGGGATCAAAGCACTTTAAAACCTTCACGTTTTATCAATACCCTGAAAAACCTCTGGGCTAATGTAAGTCAGGGCACGGCTAACTCACAGATCGAACCCTGAAACAACCTCTGGGCTAATCTAAGTCAGGGCACGGCTAACTCACAGATATAACCCTGAAACAACCTCTGGGCTAATATAAGTCAGGGCATGGCTAACTCACAGATAAAACCCTGAAAAACCTCTGGGCTAATGTAAGTCAGGGCATGGCTAAATCACAGATAGAACCCTGAAAAACCTCTGGGCTAATCTAAGTCAGGGCACGGCTAACTCACAGATCGAACCCTGAAACAACCTCTGGGTTTATCAAAGTCAGGGCATGGCCAACTCGCATATCGAATTGGAGTTTAGCGTGTTAGGTTTTGCGAAGGGATACAATACAGTAAATGTTTAGTAAATGACCCAAATGCCACGGTTTAAAGCAATTGTTTGAATGCAAAAAAGCGTACCTTTGACATCTGCTACTATGTTTGGAGGTGGGTGTTTGGGGGAATAGGGAATAAGTGATTAGCTCTGTTTGTATTTTCGGTAACGGTTCCTACTATTTTATCTTCCACAGCTCCTGTATGACAAGAATGCTAGTAGGACTGTCATAGATGCTTACAATAGCGTCTTGAGAGACTTGGATAGTAAAAATTCTGCTCCTAGTAAAGCCAATGTTATTTCATCAGTCGATGCATTAATTGCAAAAGGTTCAAACGTGGAAGGATTAAATAGCGTCAAGACATTGTTCACGCAAACCTTTCAATACGGTAAGAAGTGATTAATCAAGCACTCCACTAACACCACCACCTGTACCACAACTGGCATCTATCATCAGCATCAGCATTACTATGATCATCATCATCATCATTATCACCACCATCATCATCATGATCAGTACCACTAGCCTCGTCCCCATCATCATTCATCATCATTCATTATCATTCATCATCATCCATCATCATTCATCATCATTCATCATCATTCATCATCATTCATCATCATTCATCATCATTCATCATCATTCATCATCATTCATCATCATTCATCATCATTCATCATCATTCATCATCATTCACCATCATTCATCATCATTCATCATCATTCACCATCATTCATCATCATTCATCATCATTCATCATCATTCATCATCATTCATCATCATTCATCATCATTCATCATCATTCATCATCATTCATCATCGCATTCTCACCACCACTAATACTAGCATCATTATCATCATTATTACCATTGTGATCACATCATTGATGTTTTCAGCTTTAATGCTTTCGTTCTTCTTCCTATACAGTAATGAATATATCATAATATTTATTAATTGAACCTCTTTTTTCATCCCTAGCTGCCGCGGAAACTTCTGGAGTTGAAGCGGTGAGTGTTGGTTGCCTTATAATCAAATTTTAATAATATCTTGAGATTCGAATACTCCCCCTCACAGTTCCCTGCGCCATCTTGAAAGATAGCCGGGCCTTTGCATCGAAGCGAGACGAACGGTGGCATGTGTGTGTGTGTGAGAGAGAGAGAGAAAGAGAGAGAGGGAAGGAAATCTAGAACTAGAGTGCAATAATGCTAAAAAGCTAGTAACTGTATTTCATGGGTTTATGAAAATCACTCTACTACTTTTTTTTTCAAGTACTAATTCTTTGTTTTTATTCTAACAGCCTCCAAGACGATACCCTGCTACCATTGTGACGTTACCATCTGGTGGACGATTCTTCGTGCAGTACAGTGACAAAATAATTAATCTGGGATGTAAAGTTATCCCTATCAACGATGCTCCGGTACTGACGTCATTCATCACGTTTTTCCCGCCGATTCCATACAACCTCAGTATTACGCCATACAATGGGTTTAATGTCAGCGAGATAACCACCAGGATTCCTATCCCGTATGGTTCGAAACCACCAAAGTTTAGCAAGCCTAAACCTTTCATAATGGACGTGGATGGGGGTGTACCTGGTATCGCTATTGTGTATGCTAAGAACAGTAGCCTAGGAGCCTATTACTATAAAACACCTGGATCGTCATGGCAACTGATTGACCTCAACAATACTTTGGAAAACGGAAAACCTCACGACAAAGGGGAGGTGCTCTTGTTGAAGCCAAAGTCCAGGTGAGAATAGTTGTTAGTTTATCAATATACGATCCTATCTATACACTTCATTTACTCTCGCCCGTGCGGGAGGTCTTGCGCGGAACGGAATCCCGGCCGGACCAACACTTAGGGTCTTAAATAACTGAGAAGGTGCTGCCTTTGTAACCACATCTTCATGCAAAGAGTTAAACCTTCACGTGGATCGGATGACTAAAACAGTGGTCCTGTTTCTCCACACTACCTTGCATTGCATCGGAGGGACGTAAAAGAATAACTGAGGACGTAAAGAAACCCTGGCAGGACCACCCTCAGTGTCTGGCCTTTACTAATGACTTCTTAATGGGTTGGTTGTGGGACGTTTATGGGGATGTTAAGGGGGCTGGAATTTGGTGCAATGTACCTCGAAGGGGACACTGCGGGCAAAATCTCAACACAAAAAAAATCCCGGGCTAATGAGGACTTTTTACCAGCTGAAGAAATGTATAAGGAGGATTCGGTATGATACTCTTCATACCGAAATGTTTGCTGATTTTCATCATCTTTTCAATTTTTTCTTACAGCCTTAAGTTCCAAATGCATGACCCCAATGCACTGTGGAGCAACACTGAAGGCAGACAAACGGCTAACTTATTACTTGCAGCCTGGGACCAGAGCGACAACCAGACAGATGGTGTGCACGATTTCTTTTTCCCGACAGACAACAATGCCTCGATTAGCAAAAAGTATGCATCGGCATTTACAGCACGTTATGGTTGTGACAACAAACCAGGATCTCGCGGTCGAATTGATGCGTGTGGTCGGTGTGGAGGTAACGGGGTCTGGTGCCGAGGATGTGATGGTGTAGCATTTTCTGGAGCTCGCATTGGTAGGTTGTCAAATTAGTTATTCAGAGAGATTGAAAAAGAGGAATAAAAAGAGGCAGGAAATGTGGAGAGTTGGGTGGAAAAATAAGATATGTCAGCTGCAAGGAAATCAAGGGCAGGTATAGCGGTAGTACGCATGCCCCTCAACTCTGGGATCTCAGGTTCGATTCCTGGACTCCACTTGTGAGTAGAGCTTGTTAGGTCTCTCCTTTGATTCAAAGGTTTTTCTTCCCCTCTCCGCAAAACCTAACACACTAAATTCCAATTTGAACTGTGAGTTAGCCTAGCTGCCCTGACTTAGATCAGCCCAGAGGTTTTTTCAAGTTTCGATCTGTGAATTAGCCCTGCCCTGACTTAGATCAGCCCAGAGGTTTTTTCAAGTTTCGATCTGTGAGTTAGCCCTGCCCTGACTTAGATCAGCCCAGAGGTTTTTCAGGGTATGATAAAATTTGAAGGTCGTTATTTCTTTGAAAGTTTGGTAAATGGCAAAGTAATCTTTATTTTATGTATCTGCAGATCACTGCGGCAATTGTACCGGAGGCACAACAAACAAAACATTCAACTTCCGTAAGGATTGTGGAGGAGGATGTGGTACCTCATTCAGAGACAACTGTGGGGTCTGCCAGAAGTATGGCAAAATCAGAAATTTTACAGACTGTTCTGGCACCTGCTTTGGAGGCGCCAAAATTAACAGGTAAGTTTTATTTAAGAAAAAAGCCGATTAAGGACGCTCCCGTACGTCATGAATCGTTTTCAACCGTTTCTTGGTAGGTCTTTTTTAAAACAAAGCATCCAGAATTCAAAGCACTTCTAAAATCATTGTGGACTACTTCTTTAATTGTTGTAAATTTTCAACGACTGCTTCAGAAATAATTTAATAAAGTTTTGATTTCAAGTCGTTTTTTTTGCGTCCGCGCAACTTGAGGAAGAACTGTCACTTCATCTGCATGAAACAAACGTTCAGTAGCATTTGGTTAGCTATGCATATATCCAGTTCTTAATGCACTTGGGAGGTTGTATAAGCACCCAAGAAGCTGGAGTTGCACTTGGCTATCCCTCGTGCAGCTTCTTTCATCCTTCCATAGCATCTTTAGATCTGGATATACGCCGGCACTTCTAAGCTAGCACTGAACATTGGTTTATTGTTTTATTCTTTGATAATTCGATATTTATTTATTCTGATTTTCCTTACCTTAATTATATCCTTGTCTGTCTTTACTGTTAATCTTTTGGAAGCTGCTTTTTTGTCTGTCGTTCAATCGTCCATTCATTTCAGTTTCTTGTGTGTTGTTCATAATAGGGTGGGTGGGGACTTTCGATATGCCGCGACATTTGATGGACTCGCTGCATCAAAAAATGAAACAGCAAATATTTCTATTGATTTTATTCACTTGTCTGTCTGTCTCGTTCATGCATACAGCTCTGTTTTCAACGGCTGAGGATTCGCTCGCTATTTTTTAACAATACCTTGTTCTTTGTTTAGATGTGGATACTGCGTTCGTGGTAGTACTGGAAAACCAGCCACTTTCGGAGAAGATCTTTGCGGTATCTGCGGAGGCTCCAACACAACGTGTCTTGACTGTGCTAACGTTCCAAGGGGCACCAAAGTTATCGATATTTGTGGCAACTGCCTAGAGCCAACAGACAGCCGCTTCAATGGCCAGTGCGTCCGACTTGGGAAATTGAGTCCGATAAGTGGAAGACACAATTCCCCTACCAGAGTAACAGTTGTTGGTGCTGGATTGCAGGCGTACTCCACGGCTACTTGTCAGTTTGTTAATGAATCTGGCAGCATGTACGTATAAGAATTTGTTATACCGGTTCGGTTACTATATACCGGCTTAGCTTATTATTATGTATTTACAATAAATAATCTTGATGATGATGATGATGATGATGATGATGATGATGATGATGATGATGATGATGATGATGATGATGATGATGATGATGATGATGATTCATGACTATGTTCATGCTGCTGGTGGTGGTGGTCCTGGTGACGACAACAGACTTGCCAACAATTTGCTATTTTCGTAAATATCTATTCAAACAACTTTATTTTTCAACAGTCAAAACTTGGCCAGAGCAGACATCAGAAACAAACGATTCGTCATCTCAACCGTGAATGTAACTGTTGGTACACACCGTCTTCGGTGCCAGTTGGACAGCCTAAGTACTGATTATTACACCTTGAACAACTTCACATTCTATGACAGCAGCACTATTAGTTATTCTAGCATCACACCAAATGAGATTGAAGCTAACACTGGACCTATTAACGCTACGATCGCGGGTTCTGGGTTCCCAGATACTGGATACGTTAGATGTATTTCAAACACGAAATTCTCCTCTCCAGCTTTGTACATAGACAGCTCTACAGTCAAGTGCTTGTTTCCTAATTTACCAAAGTCTGCGAACCTCAAAGTTGCTGTGTCTTTCGGGGAAGGTGATAATACTGTAGACCCCACAGCTCCAACATTCGAGTTCTACGCCACTTCTCCATATCCTACCGCCATTTCATTTTCTCAAAATCTTCAGGCTTTGATTGTGACCATGAACAAGCCTACCTCACATCGCGGACATTCATGTACTGGGCTCTTCTCGGCTGCATCCGTTTCTAGCTTCGGAAGCCGCGCAAAGTGCAGACTGCGTACACCACTCAAAATGTTTGTCTCTCTCCTTGGTAGACCAACAATCGCGCCAAGCGAATCCGTGACTTTCAACAACGGCTCACTAGATGCAAAATTCGAGAATGCTGTTAAAAATGCAAGTGGAACTCTCAGCTTGGTGGTTCAGGGTCCACCTAGTGCTATTGTTCCGACGGCTCGACTATCAGGACCTAACAAAGTTGGTTAGTATTCATCTGTACTCATATTCTTCATATTGACAAAGTAAATGTTTTTACGGTTTTCACGCGTATGAATAATAATAGTTTGAGGCTTCGGCTGCAGTGGTGGGTACCTTCATCAGAATGTTTGAGGAAGATAGGTGTCTATCGCTGGCAAAAGCTACAAAAGTACTCGATGTTCATCGTTCAAATAGTAGTAAAATGTATAATATGTTACAAACGTTTGTTCGTCAGTGGTGAAGGCAAATAACCCACTTCCTAGATATGCTTTGCTTGTCACCACAAAAGTTTCAGTAGGAGGCTTCGTGCTAAATTAAATTAATTCTTTTCTCCTGTCGCCAATCACTGAAAATTTTGTACGGAACCTCACACTGAAACCTTTGTGTGCAGTGGCGGATTACAGTGTGTGCAGTGGCGGATTACAAAGGGGGGTTCCATTTCGTCTTCACTCTTTCAACAACTGATACGTAAAACTTCATTGCAGGACGCATTCTCATTATTTCATATACCCCTTTTCAAAGGGTCTGATGCTCAAAGGGGGGTTCTGTGGAATCCATGGAACCCCCTCTGGATCCGCCACTGGTGTGTTACAAATAAAGCATATCTCAACCATGACGGCGGTAGATACCAACTACCACGTATGTGGGACGGCATAATATATTCACGGATCCCTAAGGCCCGTGAAGGAAAAGAAGTGTGACGTGAACTTATCATTCATTGTGATCAAGGCTCCAGCGAGAGCCGAAAGCTCAATAAAAAAAGCTTTATATATTACACGGTGTCTCAAAAGTTCAACATCATATTATACATATCTCAGAAGTAGTGCTTTTCATGTTTCTGTGACAGATACAACTCCAGACGCAGCACGTTTTTTCTCGTGTTTTGGCTTCCGTCCAGCAAATCTAAAACGGTCTGAGGTCGTAATTTTTTGACTGAAGTGAGCCAAAACTCCAGACGCCTAGATGCTAAAGAAGTCAGAAACATGAAAGACGTCTTAGCTGGACACAGTTGATACTCACATTGTAATTGTTTTGTGTTTTTTAGGTGCATGCGCAAGAGTACGATTAGATGCTTCTGCGTCGTCCGGCGCTGGTGGCCGACGCCTGAACTTCACATGGAACGTAGGCTGGGCAGCGGATCAAGATACGGGAGCTATAACCGCCAACGCTACTGCAGACCTTAATTCAATTCAAACTACATTAGACAATCTGCCCGCATTTAGTCCTAGACTGAGATTTGACAGAAGCAATCTTGTACTTGGCTTCAAGTATGAATTTAAAGTTAAAGTAGCGAATTTTCTTGGCGAAGAGAGCACGAATGCAAGTCTTACCGTGGAGCGTGAGAACAAACAGCTACCAATACTTGCCGCAGGACGAGCCAAAAGGAAAGTCAAGGCATCAAGGGGTATTAAAATACAAGGTCAGTTGCAACTGAATTGGATTTAATAGGTCTCACACCATGTCTTGTCTTAATTTTGAATGCATCGTTCAGTAGATTAGTAACCGATACACAGACGTAGGAAGGAGGATGTGCTCCACCTACATGCTGCGTATTTAACTGATAGTAAATTTGGTAAATAATTAGCTCTAAATTTTAATATATAAGTGGGTCCAGCTCTGGACTAGAGTCCTCCCTACTTCTCTGAACCGATAAGTTTCACACATTTTCCATGACCAGTCTTGCTATACTGTTTAGTTGAATGCACTGATGGTTCAGTATATTTTTATTCAACATTTTCTATACTTATTTCTTCAAAATTCCTTTATAGCAAGGGCATTATTGTCTCCATGTCTGGACCCCAACAGTGTGGCAAGCAATGTCCTGTTTAATTGGGAAATCGATGCCGTAGGAGTTGACCTCGCAGTTACAAATAAACCAAGGCTGACAATCAAGAAAGGAACGCTACAAGGAGGAAGAGTGAGTAGTAATTAATCTAGAGTCTAGAAATTACGATCCTGGAAAAGTCCTTCAGAAGCCTAGTTTAATTAACATTATAATCTGTTCAGATGATGGTTTCAATCAGCAAAATAGAAGTCTTTGAATCTCAGTTTACTGCTCCAAATCGTGGTAAAACTGCTGTCAGCTAGTGTTCAACATTAAAGGTGCGGTAATACGAGCAACAAAATCGTGCAACTTAGTCGCGCAACATTGTTGCGTTACCAAGTTGCAGAGCGAATGTTGCTTGTATTACCAACCCGTACAACAACAAAAATTTGCTGCACGACTTTGTTGCAGAAGTAGAAGTCTTTCTATTATCTGGAACAAAGAAAATTTGTTGCGCGCTGGGTGGTAATACGAGCCACATTAACTCTGCAACTTGTAACAAAGTTGCGCGACAAGTTCAGTTGCACGATTTCGTTGATCGTTTAACCGCACCTTTAGTATTGAACACTTTTGATCCAGCTGATTAACACACTTCATGAGACTTTCTTTATACATTTTGAAGTTTTGAGTCTAAAACTTCCATGACGATTTCTGTAATGTTTTCAATGGATTTTCAATTTTATGTAGTGGTATTAAATTGATTGTGACATTTTTCTTGTAGCAATACACCCTGACTGTCACCGCCTCCATGGCATCAGATCAAACCTTATCCACAACTAAAAACATAGTTCTTGACGTTAAAAGTGGTCCCCTTGTTCCTAAGATAAAAGGTGGATCATATCGTGTTGTCGGGGCAACGTCTACACTGACGCTGGATGGCAGAAGGTCGTTTGATCCCGATGGTTCGTCGGATTCAGTTTGGTACAAATGGGAGTGTGCGGATAGTAGTGGTGACCCCTGTTTTGTTCCCGATCCTTCAAATGCTGGCCGAAAAATTCGATATGTTCTTCCCACTACATCAAAAATTAGTATTGATGTAGGAGCGAAGCTGGAAGCAAACACCCGGTGAGTCTTTTGGTTCCAACGGTATAGAACAACTATAAAAACAGAAGAAAATTTACTTTTTTACAAATATTCAAAGTCATTCATCTATACATCCACATTTCAAATCGTATCTATCCATGTACATTCAATTCAATAAATGCATCTATTAATGCTATTTTCATAAACATGCAAACTCTGTAGTTGCGAGTAGCCCGTTGGAATTTAGTTTTTCACTGCCGCCAGTCAAAAATATAAAAAGGTACCGACTGATTAGTTTTGATTGACGGAAGCGAAACACCAAATTTCAGCGTGCACCTCGCAGCTACCTAGTTCGCATGTTTATGAAAATAGCAGTAACCTGGCCACCCACTCATCCACACATCAATCTATTCAACCATCCACACAGACTAAATCCATCCATCCTTCTATCTACTACCTCTAAATCTATAAATATTTGTTCCATACTAGATACACGTTCACAATGAGCTACAACAAAGGATCCAGAGAGGCTTCTAAATCGGTTGTCATTAAGGTCGAACCGGGTTCTCCACCAGACGTTGAAATTAGACCCCAGGTGAACAACAAGGAAAACCCAAGCTCCATTGTCATTATCAAAGCAATCGCTAAGAGTACTATGCCAACTAATAACGCAACCTGGGAGTGCGTGGATGAAGATGGTTTTGGATATGTAGACCTTGCTGGTTCCGGTGTTGCCTTGACACCCCTGAATTTCAATTTCCAGAAGAAGACCGGGAGGAGTAAGGTTTCCAAAAACTTTGCCCTTGTCGTTGCCGCAAACACTCTTGCCAATGGTGTGAGCTACAAATTCAGAGTAAATGTTGCTCATGCCGATTCTTCTGCTGCTGGAGAAACGATCATCACTACTAATGCTGCTCCTTCACAAGGTTGGTCATTTGTTCCTCATAGACAAATTAATCGTAAAAGCCTATCTGAATTATGGACATATATAGCTTTGAGACTGCCCTTTTCTATACAGGAAAAATAATATATTGTGGTCTAGTTTGGATACAAACATATTTTGTTCATCACTGCGTTATATGATATTGTTTATAGCTAATTCAATTAACGTTGTCGCTTAAGAAAAAAGAGTTTTCGGGATTCTGGGATTTGCAATAACTTTTTCACATTTTTGGCTTTTTTGTAATAGTAATTAAAATAGAAACGATTTTTTTGGAGAAGGGGAGAGTTTTGCTCCTTTGCGCCGCATTTCCTAAGCAACTCTATGGGGAAAATGGAACTAGAAATTCATATTATGGACTAAAGCCACATTTCTATCACATCAGGAATTCTAGATATTTCTCCATCCAATGGCACAGCAATGGATACACTCTTCAAGTTAAGTGCTTCTGAAGGCTGGTCTGATGATCCAGATGACCTGCCACTCAAATACCAGTTTGGCTACTTTAAAAAAGGAAGTTCAGGAAGACAGATTTTGCTAGGCTTGTTCGGGGAGTCTAGCGAGGTTGAGGATATCAAATTCCCACCAGGTAAGGTGCAATGAAAATTCATATTCAATCATGTGATTTGTAGTTGGTATATTTTCTGGTACGAGTGAGTCCTTAATTAAATGCGCGATTACACGGAGCAATGTTCTCTGCAACTTGTCTCGCAACGGTACAACGGAGACGAAATCTTTGCCAAAAGTAGAAACGAATTCCACTTTTCGCAACGATTGCTACAACTTGTCTCGCAACATTTTTCAAATTTCACTGTAGGCTACACGACGCAATGCTCCATGCAACTTGTGTCGCAAAGCTTGTGTTGCGAGACAAGCTGCAGAAAAAATTCCTCCGCCCCTTAATGCTCTTAGATTAGCTTTGCTAGAAATTTAGTTTCCAAAACATCTTTAAGTGTTTCATTATTGGTTCCGGTTTTATCACACAAGGTTTTGCAACATGCCAAAATAATAATGAACTATTACAGCTTTTTTGTTTCTTGCCGAGGATCAAACACCCTATTGATTTGAGTGCTGTTTTACAAGGATGAGATCGTCTGATCAAGAGACAACAAAGAAAAAATCCTTTTATCGTTTCCTGCCTATTGACAGTTAGTGCTTACAATAGATATTATTACATTCAAAGGTGACGAATCCAATAGCAATTCCTTGACCGTATTCGTGGACTGTAAGGATGCCTTGGGTGCTGTGACAAGACAGACAGCAACCATTACAGTCATGCCTAAAGTCATTGACCCTGCTTTCCTTGCATCGGCTCAGGACGACATCCTCAAATCTTTTGAGAGTGCAGACTGGAACTCAGCTATAGGTAAGAACCTACTAACAGAACATGATTCAGTTAATGCTAAGAGGCTATTCGTAATTAATAACTTGAGATGTTTAGTAACAGACGTCGCCATCGAGGTGTCCTACATGTATGTTCGCATGATGCCAGGACCTTCACCTAGCTATTTATTTTTCTCTTCTTTGCCAGGAAACCTTTGACTAAGAAGTTCCATTTAAAATTAGGTTATTTTGCGTCTTTTTGCGTCTTGATGGATTGTGGAAAAAATTACTCGGCGTCGTCTTGAGGCCGCGTCATCATTGCCAAATCTGAAAATGTTTCTCAAGGGCACAGAATGCAAGTGCAGTGCCTGCATATATATACGAGAACAAAATATTGTCTATTTGACTCAGTTATTGTTAGACAAATGCTAGACAACTAACTTATCTTCCAATTAACTCTACAGGTAATATGGGTGCTCTGTTGTCATCGTTGCCTTCTGGCTCATCGGATCCCAATCAAACCTCTGCCGTGACGGAAATGAAGGAAGCCTTTGCTAGCAGTGTAAGTAAATGTGTTTCAATCAATTTGTTTCTGCTATTATTTATGCAATGGAGGGAAGACGTACCACAACAGCATAAAGGTTCTTGCCTACAGTACAAAATACTAAGGATGTATGGGATATTCCATGCCACTACAACTGAAACCAGCGTATAAGTCAATATATATATCGAAGAAACAGAAAACGCACGCGCGTCTTGTGTGCAGTTATAAAGCACGCGGGTATTGATCCAACAAGAAACCGAATGTCAAATTCCTTATCTTTCAGACTCTAGGAATATTGCAAGACGGTGGTGTTGCTGATGATCCAGCAGCCAAGACCGTCATGTACGAATCTATGGGTTCCATCACTGACGGCGGATCAGCAATGAGCGACAGCACCAAAAAAAATATCAAAGATACAATCTTGGGCATTGAAACTGGAGCTTCTTCTAGTAAGCGAAGGCGAAGACGAAATGTTGGGGACAGTTCGTCTATTGAAGTTTTCACCGTGTCCCAGGTCAGTAATTATCATTACATAAATTACTAACATGTATTGAAGAAATAGAAAACGCGGACGCGTGATGTGTGCAGTTATAAGGAACGCGGGGTTGGCAGAACACGAGAGAAGTGTTAGGAGAAGCACGACGAGTAGCGGAGTGCTTCTAAACACTTCTTGAGTGTTCTCCCAATCCCCAAGTGCTTTATAACTGCACAAGTTTCTTATTTCTTTCCGCATAAAATGTAAATTACCAGAATCGTTATTTTGGATACGAATGATTCCATAGAAAGTGCGTGCGCTTACTGTGTGCTCTCAGAATGCACGCGCCACCAACCAATCAAAACGCACGATGTATAACAGTTGTTTTATAATAACGAAGATAAAAGCAAGTCTATTAGTACGGCAAAAATAATTAAGAAATTTTCATTATGTCAACAGGCGGAAACCACAATTTCCCTGGTGAGCAACTTGATCGATCCAAATCTCTACGACTCTAGCACAATGGCCTCAAAAGCATCGGTGCTTTCTCTCGCGGCTTCCAGTAGTGTTAAGGTTTGCGCTGGTCTAGCACTGGGTATGTCCGCAGCTATTGTTAAAGACAAGCTTTTGGTACTTCGAATAGAAAAGAATTCATTAGCTACCGCAGACACAGAATACGTAGATATGGCTTGTAACGATTGCCCATCAAGTCTTCACAAGAGTGCCAGAATTAAGCTTGGAGCTACTTTACAAACAACGTATTCGTCTTGGAGTTGCGCGTCAGAAACAACTTGCAGTGGAGTATGCTTGGTTACATCACAGCATATCCATGACTTGTTAAGCAGTGCCTTTAATAATAAGACCCTGACACACGTCGTTGACGTAAAAATCTACAACCCTGAGACCTACGCAGCTATATCTATCAGTACTTTAGCAAACCCAGTAAGCTATCTACTACCTGTCTTGGAGAATACTACGCTTTCTAATGAAACCTACTTTCAGGTAACTTTTATGCATTTTGAAGTTTCAGTATTGAAATAGTTACTTTTATAGACCACTTACTGCACATCGGAATGTAGCTCGATTTGGAGGACAAAACAACAGGTTCCAATTCTCAGGAGATTGGGATTCTTTTGTCTTGTCCTCCAAATTGAGCTGCTTTGACGTCACGTTAAAGGGGTCTATACTCCTAAATCAGACGCACTTTTTCATTGGACGCAAGCACGTCCTGGACAATGCTTTCTATTACTCGACTCCACTTGATTAGGGGATGAATGCACGCAATAACAAAGTGCTACTTCAAAAACTATGTGGCCCCTAATAAAACAATATCATTTTAGTAAATTACATTTTTAATAATGTTCAGGTAATTTGTTAGTTCTGCTTATGGGAGGTGTCACTAATGAACTGTTCCAAAGGAATAACAATGAGAGTTGCGATTCTAGACTTTAATTGGTAAACATAACATAACATTTCACTTCACTTTACTTGACAATGATGACCAGATTTTGTCAAAACGTCAATTTGTATCACTAGTTTTTCTTGTAAACTCTAATTCTAAAGTTTGCCTTATAAGAATGTTTTCTTTGTATTTTTAGTGCCATCGCTGGGATTTTGGAACGTCTTCGTGGACTGCAAGTGGTTGCGTGACTAATCCTACGGTCGTAGAGGGCGCTAACGGTACCAAGTATATCAATTGTAGCTGTACGGAGGTCAGCTATCAAGTTGCCTTCCAGGTTGATAGCCTACCAACCACACCGGCAATAACTACGGCACCATCTACAACAGCACCACCAACACCGACTAATCCACCAACTATTACTCGAAGAGCGCGGTTTGCTTTGGTTGGAGATTATGATACCCTGGTCACCCCAGCCAAAGAGGCGCAATTCAAGGCTGATGTCAGGAAGTCAATAGCGACAGTTATGAAGGTTAACGAATCAAACATTGTTAACATAACCCTTTCAAAGGGTAGCATCATCGTCATATTCGCTTATATACCAGGCCCAACAGATACTGGCGTTAGTATGGATGCTGCTGTAAGTTCCCTACGAGCAGCAGTAACGAATGGTAACTTCTCGGTAGCTCTCTCCGATGGGACTGTCTTGAAAGCAGATCCCGCATCGTTTTCTTCGACAAAAGATGACACCGAGCCCACTGTTCCTGCTCCAGAAGCAGCTTCGGCTGAATCTGGTCTGACTGAGACGGAAATCATCATAATTGCCGCTGTATGTGGTACATTGGCCGTGATTATCCTTGTTGTGGTCGTCGTCGTGTGTTACAGGAAGAAGAACAAAGAAGCAAAGGTATCACCGGAATCTTCAAGAGCACAGCTTCGTGGTAATGATGTAGAAATGGCGGATCGGGAAAAACGTAAGTCAGCCAACATGGAGTGGACTAGAAAGAGTTATGGCGTTAGTGTATGAGCGCGCACGTTTTGAGCAACCACAAAGACAGAATTAGATGACGTTCACTTTCATATTTTGGCAAAAGGTCGACAGGTCAATTTTCCATTATTTCATATTTTTGTTTCGAATGACTGCTATTCATGTAGCTCCAGATTTGAATACTTTTAAAATAGAACGAAAGAACCTTGGTAGAATAACTGCGCATGGTATGCTTCCTAAGAGATATTGAATAGTTTCTTTTCCCACCTAATACGACGACGTTTGAGCAATTTTTAAAGCAAATGTACTAACGCACTTATTTTATTTATTTATAGGTGATGGCAATTACAACCAAGCAGTCGAAACTTGAATCCCAGTAGCGCATACCTTCAAAGATACTAACAACGCTGGACAACAAGCGAATTTCTAATACCCTAACAGAAGAGTTAATCCATAAAGCTTCGTCCAATTCCCCCAGGGTATCTAATTCAGTTTAGTAATAGAGTTGCCTTGGTTAATGGAATTCCTCAATCGAAGGACAACGTAGAAATAAGCAATCTGATTGGCTTTCCATTAGCCAATCAGGACAGTTCATTTAAGTATTGAACTTCCTCTATAGACTCCTCGCATGTGACGTCAAAGCAGTTCAATTTGAAGGACAAACCAAAACATTTTAATCTCCTGAGAATTGGAACCTATTGTTTTGTCCTCCAAATTAAGCTGCATTCCGACGTGCTGCGAGGGGTCTATGCTTACGGATTTTTGTTTGAAAAGGACTCGTTAAATATAAGGCTCTACTTATTGTACAATACATATTTTCACATTCATACGTACCAATAGGTTGAGACCACGTTGGAGCCATATTGGCATGCGTAAAATATTGAATGATTTCATTAAAAGAAATTATTGTAGTTTCTATCATCTAAAAATGGCTGCCAATTTGATGGTGAAAATCCTCTGTCGTCTTTTCGGGACCAAAATATTTAAGCATGAATTATACATTAGTTTAAAAATGTTTGGACATCATGTTGAAACTTTTGAAAAGCGCTGGCGCACAAATTTCTTGGAACCACAGAAAAAGGCAATGGTCTCATTGAACATTTTTACGTATCTCATATCACGTACCATTTCCTTTATTACTATTCTTCGTTTGCACGTGACGTCATAGCCGCCATGTTGGATGATTTATTGTCTTATATCATCCAACATGGCCGCCATGTCTTTTGTTATTTTATTATCGTGGCAATGATTGCAAACCATCAATTTCCTTATCCTTTAATAAGACTCGATTTGATATGCGGGTATGGTCGAAATCCAAGCAAATATTTTCATTCTCAGGAGAATGGATGGTTCTTAAAAACCAAGTAAAATATTTCCTAGAATTTTGGTTGGTAACAGGACAGGGAAATATCGATCAACGATTTTTGTTGAGGTTTGTTGTGTTAACAACGATGGTTTTTTTAATTTTAATGTCATTCTTATGCTCAAGGGTCAACAAGAACGAACTAAAAAAAACTAGAGCTTGTAGTCTAACTTGGTCACTCGCTTTTTTATTTGGCCGAGCGCGGACTGGGGCAGAGGTCTGAAATATTACACTAGCCACTAATTCTCGCTCGGCCAAACTATTAACTAAGGGAAAAAGAGATACTAGACTTCGTATAAGAATACCATTTTCATTGTGTATCAATTATGTGTGTATATTTAATAAAGAGTGATGCTTTTGTTGATATTTATTTTGACTTTATTGAAAATATGATTCTGAGTTCTCACATGACGTCATGGCGGCCATGTTGGTGTACAATCAGCGAAAGCTGACTTCTGCTGTTTTGTTCACCAACATGACTGCCACGTCGTGATTATATTACTACAGGAATGTGCATGCATGCCCTGTTTTTTTAAAAATACATTAGATATATAATACTTTATTCAAATAGATAAATGAGCAATAAATTACACATGAAATTACGCGATAAATATTTGAAAAGATGGACCCACTTTAGATATACACCAGATGTACACCTAAAAGAGCGCTGTCGAAGCCACGGCGACAGTTGGCGATAAGCGCTAGGAGTTAGCCGGTCATTCCAAGAACCCGGGGGGGGGGGGGGGGGGGTACTACCACCCCAACTTGGAAGGGGGTGTACCGCCAGGTCCTCAAAACCCTGACCCTATCCCAGACCTAGAATTTTGATTTCATATACCCTACACCAGACTAAACCTACATTTTGTTGACATGCAAAAAACGGTTATTCAATAGATTTCAATAACTATTTGGCAATTGTTGAATTGAATTTAAATCGTTTTTTTTTTGTGCCGGCAGAAAACGTAGCCTACCAGGCTAAAACAACTAAAACATAACCCTATCCCAGAAAAAATGTCAAAAAGATACCCTATCCCAGACAAAAACCTTACCCTTCCCCAGACAAATTGTAAAAAAATGATACCCTACCCCAGACCTAAAAGCCAAAAAACCATACCCTATCGGGCGGCACATACCCGTATAGCAAATATAGGGGAGTACCCCCCCCCCCCCCCCGTCCAAGAACCAAGAAGATCCAGGACCTGTTTTGAAACAGCCTTTTGCAGGATATAATCACCTGACTGTTATTGGATGGCAACAAATTCAGACTTCCTTTATTTTAAAAACTTTTGCGGGTTTACTCAACGCTCTGACTCGAGGGACTTATCTTAAATTTCTAATATATTCTCATCACTAAGAATCACTAATGTAAATGTATTCCAACTATTCTGTCCTTCCCTGTTCAATGAAGACATCGCTGTTAATAGAATGAACACCGTACCAGTTCAGCGAATGTATGAGTGGTGCAATACGAACCGGATGACTGCTCACCCTGGCAAATGTGAGTACGCGGTTTTGCGTTCATCGGTCCCTTGCCAGCCGTAACATTTGGTAAAATATCACTGAAGAAAGTCCAACCTACCAGATGCCTGGGTGTGGAACTAGATGACAAGCTATCTTGGTCCCCCCACATAACCGAACTTGCCAAATCTTTTGCACAAAAACTGAACCTACTCAAATCTTTATATTTTCTTCCTAAACTCGTACGACAAGACTTCTATTTCAAGATCATTCTACCTGCAATAACTTATGGACTTATAATCTGGGGAAATTGTAACAAGACTCCATTGGACACCAACTTGCAATGGAACACCCCAGGAACAGAAATCTCCAGGGGGGGGGGGCTTCGGAGGTGCTGAGGCGTTACCCCCCCCCCCCCCAACACACACACACACACACACACATACCACTAAAATAATAAAGACATACTAATAGTAAATAACTGTAAATTTAAAGTAAGTAAATTTAAGTAATTTTTTCGCGCTGGCGGATCACCTGATATTACACTAAAGTTTATACAACAAATTGGTTTATTTTTGTTTTATCTTTTATTTTTTGTATTAACATTGCCTGAGCCTTGATTCAAAAATTAACCAAAATTACATTCATTTGCAGGTCATGCTCGGATGTCAAGAAATGCAAAATATCCCGTCCCTACCCTAGAAAGTCGTATTCTAAAATTAGCATAATCCAAAGTTATTTTGTTTACGTTCGATTCTTCGTACGCGGTTCAGTTGTATCATACATTTAGAGGTCGCATTGTTTCCATATGAAATAACAGTTCATCAGAAGAAAAAGAAAAACTACTTGGACTATTCCAAAGAGATTTTAAACGCTGTCTAGAAGCGCTCGCGACTGCTGTTGACATGTTGAACAGCAATCGGAAATTATCAACTGACAGACAATGGTCAAGACTTACGATTATCACAGCAGTTTTGCAAATATTATGCAAGTTAAGGCCTTAGTAAGGTAAGAAGTGACATATTAAGGCTATTTCTTGTCGTAGAAATTTAAAATAGTAAGATTAGACGATTGAATTCGGCAGTTGTTTTACTTATTTGAATGATAATAGCACTTGACCTTGAGTGCCGTAAACTTGAAACGGGTCAAAAACGGAAGTTTTCGATGAGCTGTTGCGTAACGGTAATTTATTTGCCCAGAGAAATTTTTACATCAATCGAAAGCTTGTTCCTTTGAGAACTTGTCAGCAGAAGCTCTTTAAATTTGGAGCTTTATCGCATGGTGAAAATCGACATTTTGTAGGGGATATCGTAAGTCGAGTAGAATCACGTGTCGTAAAACTAGGATTATTTCTGTTACAAAAGATCACTCAAATGACCTGAAAGTCATGTAACCGGATGTTTGGAAAACGTAAAACAGGGTTTCAGACTTACCGAGATCGGTCGACAAAGTCAACTTACGTTTGAGCGATAAAAATGGCGAGTTTCGGGTGGTCGGTTAAAAACGGCATTTTCTCAAAAATAAAAATATATTTTTCTAAAACAACTATATAGTGCACTTTGGGATATAATATAGTACATCTGGACCAAATTTGAGCAAAATCGATGAGACTGCCCTGGCCGCCCTATGTTTGATTTTTCTGGACATGGTCTCTTAATTATTTGTATGAAAATTTGCTTGGTTGGCCTTGGTTGGCCTTGGTTGGAGTAGACGCACTGTCACTTGGCGTCCCTCGGCGTCCCTAACGACCAATCATATCTGGGCCTCCTGTGGAATTATCCTTTGAGCATGCGCAATATGACAGACCTCGACCTCGTGGTCACCAAGTTGACTGGAGAAGAATCAATATGGACGACAGTAAGGAAAAGATAAGCCACATTTACAGCGATTTTTTATGACGGATTTTACGATCAGAGGCTGTACTGTTCACCAGAGTTAACCAAGTAAGTTATATCGTTATTTTTTTAAGGAACGCTTATTGATTTTAAGCTTGAATTTTCTTCAATTTGTGTCTGATCAGCACGATCACTTCGCAGTAGATCAAGAATCCTCTGAGTTTCTTCATGTTTTGGATTTTTATAGCGATGATACGGTGAAAAAACATGCAGTTTCCGGTGAAACGTGTTACGGTTTCCTGTTCAAGATATAAAATGTCAAAGTATCGGTGTTTTGTTTTGTTTTGTTTTATTTTTCGTATGATGTTGTCAGGGGTCGTCGTCAGGCGGTGTTGGACACGATCCAAGTGACCCTGGCCATCCAATGAGAAGGCTCGATTTCCTCGACTTGCTTTGAAGATTTTTGCGAACTATATTTTTCAAGTGTGTCATTTATTTCGCTTATTTAAGAATTTTTTTTTGAATATCTATACAAAAAAATTATACACAACGTAAAGATGGATACATGAACTATGCATGGATGTATTCTCAAGTTCAGATAAACTATTTTAGTACCTAAATTTGTTCAGTTATTTTTTGTGTTTTGATTTTTTTGTTCGTCGAACATTGAATATAGTAGTAATCCGCGAACTCAATCCTACAGCAAACAAAGTTAGAATCCTTTTTTTTTTTAGCACGGATACATTGTATAGATAGTAAACTTTAAGAAAACGTGGAGGACCCCTTCGTTGTAAGGGTGAAAATCGGCCTTTGAGTTCACGAATTTCACGAATATTTAGTAAATAAACCCCTCCTGGCGGCTGGGATTATCGGCTGATAAATGTCCGAGGATGAGAAATGGTCCGAAAAAAGAAATGTTATATTTTGAGGACCATTTCTCATCCAAGGACAGTATGAGCCGATATTCCAGTGAGCCAGAGGGGGTTTATTTATTTTATAACCCAACTACTTCCCTGGAATGGATTCAGCAAACTGCATTGACTCATCGTCTGTAGAGTTTTCAAAAAATAATTCTCTCTCGTTTCCAAGCTGGATATAAGAACACTTATCTTGGTTAATGAAAGCTGCTTGACATTGAATATTCTATTGTTTGACATTAGTTGTCGTATTCTTTGTTGGTTTTTAGTAGTTTATAAAAACAATTTCGAAAACAAACCAAAAACTTCATTCACGAAACATGGATGCTTACCATTGAAGACATTTACAGTATATTTTGTTGATTTTTTCGTTAAAATAGAGCTGTGAATAGAATATACTTTACTCATTATATATGAGTTCAAAACTGCGCAGTGGTCCCTAACACATCAAAGAAATCTCCATTGAAGTCAGCCAAGAGGTCAAGAGAGTCAGCCGACCCTCTGCATATAAAACTGATCTTCTCTGTGGATCCAACAACCCCAGATTTTCCAGAAAGTGTGTTTTTGTGTATATGGAAGGTTATATGTCAAAAAAATAGGAAAGAAGACCATTATTATCCATTGAATTACAGAGCGACTTAGTTGTTTACACTTTGAAGTGCAGATGCTAATGAGTAAAATTTTTTCAATTTGTACAGTTGTACTCTGCGGGGTGTGATGAACACCGACTGATGATGCGGTGATTTAGGATTTTTTTTGCGGTGTTGTGGTGTTCGAGACCCCCAAATGTCCCCCTCCTTCATCAGACTTTTGAGATATAAGGGTTCGATCTGGCTTTAAGATTTATCAATTCAGCTTATCGATAAGAAGTTCTTGACATCTCACGAAAAATGATAGCAGAATTTGATTTTCAAACAAGTCTGTTTTGGACTCAAATTCTTTTCAAATGTTTGAAGAACGGAGTTGTACCATAGAACGAGTCAAGTTCGAGCCCAAGTCAAGTACAGTCACGAGTCAACCACGAGTCAGAAACAATTTTTTTCATAAATTTATTAATTCTTTTCAAATTGAAGAAAAAGTTTGAGAAATTTTCATATCATTTTTTATCAATGTGAATAGCAAGGCAAAGGCTTTCCCTCCCCCCACGGTCACCAGTCATTAGTAGGGACCTTAAACAACTCAAAATCTAGAATGGGAAAGTCAGTTCCTGAACGAGAAAAGACGATATCGTTCTCGTCAGAATGTGATATTGAGCAATAATTTATTATTGCACGTCGTTCACGTCTTGAGATCAAGAAGTAACACCTATTTCCAGATCTTTCTCCATCATTAAATCACAGTTGTGAAACTTCAGATCTCACGTCCCCATTCTAGATTTCGATTTGCTTAGGTCCCTAATGTCTTGTTCTTACCTACCTCTTGGGCTAATCAACCTTGTGAAATCAATTTCAATTTTTGATATCCAAATATTAGGCAAAAGCAATGGTTTTGGCAACCATACTACAGTCCACTTCAGACTGGATCATCACATTAGGCTAATGACTGATGTCAGTGGGGAGAGGGAAGGGGTTGATTTGGTTACTGTTTGGGCTTCCTGTGTTGACAGTTAAAAATGGCAAACTGATCCTAGTTTCGATTGAGTTTCTGTTCATAAAAGATGTAAAGTTTAACATCCCTAAGTGGTGAAATGTTCCTGAAAAATTCTGTAATTAAGTGTCTTCAGTAAATCATCTTCAAACTGGTAATAATGTGTATTTTTTGTAGAAAGTTGGCTATTAAGATAACGGTAGAGTTTAGACAGGTGACTGAAGCCTTGTACGGTAGTCTTGCTATAGTGCCAATTCACATTGATAAAAAAGAATATGAAAATGTCTCAAAATTATTCTTGGTTTTGAAAATAATGAATAAATTCTGGAAAAATTGTTTATGAATTGTGGTTGACTAGTGACTCATACTTGACTCTGGCTTGAACTTGACTTATTCTATGGTACAACTCTGAAAAATGGGGGGGGGGGGGTGGGGAGGCATGTTGTCTAAATCAACAGTTACATGAACAAGTTTTCCTTGTCTAGTTTTTTCCTTGTGTAGACTGACATGATCGATAAGTAATCCTTGGGAAATGTTGTTAGCACTGACATTGCTTTCAGCTACCTTTTCCTGTTATGTAATAATCAGGTTAGCTTTGGCTCAGTTTTGGAGGGATGTTTGATATGCCTTCTGAAAGCAATTTTTTTTTAAATTTAGGTTCTTCCACTACTTCTCCATCTTTCAAGAATGTCAGTCCTGAAAGTATAACCAAATCTTTCTACATTCAGATTATTTGCTTTTAAGGTATGTAGGTTGATCCAACCATATGATTTTATAATATAGCTTAGATAGTATGCCCGCTCTCATTGGCTAATTCACTCCAAAAACCTATGCTCTACCCAAAATCTGCACAAAATTTGCAATTTCTGATTTTCAAAATTGTTTTAATCTTTTGTAGTGAATTTTCATTCAACAAAGTTTTGTTTTTTCTTAAATAAAAAGACAAAAGAGGCACAAAATATACCTGTAGAGTGCCTGCTCAAGGTTGAAATTCGCAGCATTGTCTAACATTGCTGACTAGGCTTTCTTGTTTACAAATACGCTTGAACAATTTGTTATAAGCTTAAACTAAAACTTCCTGTCAAATTTAAACCAAAGACATACACTTTTCAACTAGAATAGTGCTCTTAAAAGGAGTAAAGGAAGTAAAAGTCAAGGAAATACCTTGCGAAATGCTAGAGTAAGTTTGCCGAAAAGATTTTTCACCAAAGCAACTTCCAGCCAGTCAGTAGATCAAAAAGCGACGAAAACTACGGCCTGAAAACAGTCAGGTTTCACTTAGGAATGAAATAAAAAGGTTCCTAAACAATCCCTCAAATAACAAAACTATAAAACTTACCCAGGATGTGAGGTTTGCTCTGTTGTAGATGTAGAAAAGAAGTTCAAAAAGATCTGACAAAATCCAGTGTTGTTTTAAGTAGAGCTAGCACAATCCAAAGTTGTGCACATAACGTATAAATCTTGAGGAACTGTCACTTGTGTTTAAATTTTGAGTCGGATTTCTCAAACCTTTTTGTATAATGTTGATGTTTACATCCTTTTTATAATTTTTTTCAAGACAATTTCGTGAAAACTGTTTTGTAAGACTCTGCTTCTTTGTGAATGAGAAAAAGTACGATGAATGTGATTCGCTTATTTGCCATAGTTTGGAGAATCTCAATTTTGATCAGAAAATAAAACGTTTTTATAATCTTAAAATATCTTCTGCTATATCATAAAAGCAATAGAAACTAAGTTCCTATGATTCTACCGGTGAAATAGAGCACTTGGGATGTTGGGAGAAACACTCGAAAAAGTTCAAAAATCACTCGCCTCCGGCTTGTGATTTTTGAACTTTTCTCGTGTTACTCCCAACATCCCGCGTGCTCTATTTCACTGGTAGAGTCATAGAACTTAGTTTCTATTGCTTAAATAAACTATAGTAAGTTAATAAGGGACTGGTCGTAAAGTACAGGAAGGGGTGGGCCGGAAAAAAAGGTTTTTTGTGCATGATAAAAGGGGTGGGTCAAGAAAAAATATGTAGCATAGTAGGTGTGGGTCATGAATAATCATGCTTCATTTTTTCAGTATTTAAGCTAAGATAGTTTTATTTCACAAAATACTGTATATAACAAGGAACACACTTAGAAAATGTAACAATATCCTTTTTGGGTAGGATCAGCTGTGGAATACATTGAATTAGCTCCCTAGGTTTAAGCAAAAGTGAACTTCAGGTCTGCTTTTTCAAGTTTAAACAATAACGAAGCAATTTTTTATTCACCAAAAGACCCATATTTGCTACCAGTTTATCTAATCACTTGACTCATCTGAGCTGCTCTCTTCTAAAAGAAGTGAGTTTAAAGTGTTACAAACCTTTACTGTTTCTTTGTTAAACATGTTTATCTTAAATAGTAATTTCAAATAGCTAAGATCTCTTTCCCCCAAGTTTGAAATAGCATCTTTGTTAAGCAGAACAGGATCAACTATTTGATTTCCATAAACACAATTGTGTGTAACTAAAGAAAATATTCTTTCACAGTTTTTCTCTTTGCGCTCACTTTTCCGTCTTTTTGCCTTGTTCTTGTTTTCTTTTAGTCTTCTTTTTCTCGATGTAGTGCCTGCATTTACCAGAGGGTATATCCTAGTGCATTTAACTTCTGTGTTTTGCATTGTTTTTAAACAATCTTGTATATTGGTATCAAGGCTTTTCAGCAGCCCCAAGCATTTCTCGTTGAATGCATGAGCACATCCTTGTGCAGTTTTAAGTTTCCCAGATTTTGTGAATGCAGTTTCATCATCCTCTTTGACTGAATCTCTCAGTTTTTGAACACTTTCGACTTAAATGAGTACAGAAACATTATGGCACTTTCAAGTGGAGGGCGGCATAGGGGCTTAGTGCTCCTCTCTTTGATTTAATTAAAGGTAATGGAAAAGAAAATGAAATAACGAATTTTTTTTCAAATTTGGAGGGGGGGGGGGGTGGGTCACCATTTTTCTGTGTAAGTATACAGGGGTGGGCTGTGTTTTTTGTGATAGCCAAACAAGGGTTGGTCACCCAAAAATGAACTCACAGAATCCTGATTTTTCCAGCCCACCCCCTCCTGTACTTTACGACCAGTCCCTAAAAACACAGTGGCTATTCGTATAGGTAATAGCATGGTTTGGAGTGATATTTGGCATAAATACCACTCATGATATTTCAAAACTATTGTAATTTCACGAGACGTCTGATTTGATGGAATAAATAATCCTTTTAAAGTTAGGTATCATGTTATTGAAGTGCTCCAGTGTTGTGTAAACTAAAGCTGTTTTTTTGCCTTCAGCATGGTGAAACACAAGATCTCATTTTCATTCACTTTTCTCTTGTGCTATGACCAAGGGGAATAGTGTTAATACCTTTTTATTTTAGTTCTGTCACCTGAATTTGAACCAAAGACAAGGTTGGACTTGGCCTTTTCTCATTACAAATTTGCATGATGGCTGTAGAGTATAATTCGTGTAGCTTAGATAGAAACCAATTCGAACGCACATGAGTCTATTGTGTCGTTTATTCGTAGATTGATAGAAGGTAGACTGGTTATTTGAAGATGATTATAAATGATGTAATGTGGTTCGAACTGAAATAGACAAGTTGAATACAATTGCTATAGAGTACATGCAGTGATGCAGTAAAATACTATTGTTCTTGATTAATATAGACAGAAGCCTAATGCTGTGGCATGGACTAAACTGTAAAACAATCGCCAGTAGGCAATAAGGGAAACTGTACAAACAAATGAACAACTTAAAACTTAGGCTAAATGGTAACGTACACGAAAAAAATCACTAGATACAATAAAAGTAATCACTAAATAATTAATAAATGGCTGACTTACTTTGGTATACGCAGTAGGATAGGTAGATTATTTGGGATAGATTTTGAGCTCAATAGCACATGTAGTTAGGTAGAATCGTAGAATTGATAGTTATGCAATGAATCAAGATATCGAATTACTGAGCAAAGCCTACGTACACTGTACATAAAAGCGTGGCTATATTAATTATATATTAACTAAGTCGAGCATTTCTAGACTAACAATGGCAGTTCTTTGTCATAGGTGTTAGTGTGCCCTGTTTCATTCCAGGGGGATGCATGTCAAGGTAACTACGAATGAAGACATTTCGCTCTTTTTTTTCTAAAAAAGGCTCTTGACATACATGGGTGTGCAGTGTGTAAAAACAGGTTGGGGGACTGGTTTTCGACAGGAATAATGTGGGAGAATGTTCAAGGTCTTGTCTATCAAAATTTCTCATAAAAATGTTAAACTAAGTTGCTGGCTTGCTTGCTTGTTGCGGTTAGAGATAGGACTGTGTGCTGTTTCTTAGTTCTGGAGCTATTATGAGACATTTTAGCTTCGTATATAAGTTTTCCATCTTGACTTGTTCTTTTGTTAAAATATTTTAACATGAATGAATCCAGTCCAAAGAGTGGCATCAAACGGCCACAACAAACAATGAAGCTAAAAGGATCTATTGCCAAAGGAATGTTCACAATTTTATTAAAAAATATAAATTGAGCTTTTTTCTAAAACACAAGTCTGCATTTCGGAAATGCAATTTTTTAATTATGGTAATAAATAAACAAGAACTACGCGATACTCGACATTCTAATCCTCCATGGATTGCATGGAATGAATAACTACAACAACAAACAAATTAAAACTGGAACTAAACCTGATGTACATCCCAAGTCAATACATGCTAGTTACTCGGGCTTCCGAAGGAAAGCCCGAGTCTTAAAATGCAAGCGTTTTTTTTTTTTGTTTGGTCGCCAAATGGGGGGTCATGCTCCCAGGCGTTCCTTGCGGAGACTATGGAAACTGGGGATGAAGATCATGCATGCATGTTTGCATGTGTTATCGCTCGCTCTTCGCGGACAAAATAGAGGAGTTTACAGAATGCTGTGTTTTGCAAAGAAAGCTTTCAAAGGAATCATGCATTTTACGCTCATATCGCATACAGATCCACACGCCATTCGTGGTAGGCCCACACTAACAGATGTCGAGCGTTTTCGGAACGGGTCAGTCCACAAAGTCTATAGCTTGAAAGCTAGCCAAATTAGCAAAGTTAATACTAGATCTCACGAGATAACAAATGAGCCATATATGAGTTCAAACTATGAAAAGACTGACAAAACTATGACTGCTGGTTTACACTACGTGTGCAGTTGCACGTGCTTAGTTGAAGACATGGTAAATATTCTTGCTGACTGTGACATATTCGAAAACGTTAACTTTACCCTGAGCAGAGATGTAGAAAAAAACCCTGGGCCATACACAGTAATTGATCCCAACAAAACAATTTCTGCTCCATATTCTCAAGGTAACATTACATTATTTGGGCCAAATGCTGATTACAAACACTCTAGTTCGAGGCTAAAGATCAATATCAAGATATGAAGCCTTGTACTTTGGGAGAGGTTATACTTTGATCATTAAAAATTTGATATTTTCTAGTCAGAGTTAATACAGGGAGTCCCCTCTATTACCTATGTTCTTGTTTGACAGAATTGTGTCACCAAATTGAAGCAACAGTTGCACAAGTAAAACGACTAAAGTTTTGAGTAAAAATATCAAATGCGGTTTTTTTCTAATGCATGCGTTTTTGAGAAATAAAGGCTTGTACTTTGCGAGAGGTGATATTTTGATCGGCAAAAATCTGACATTTTTGTGAATATTTCCCAGTAGCCTTATTTTAATTCAACAGGATTTTATTACAAGTTAGGAGCAATAAAGACACAGACAAAACGCTTAAAAAATGCAAGTGAAATTTTTAAACAAAGAAAAGAGCTGCCTTGTCGTTTTTCTGCCCTTCCGCTGTCATTTAAAAGCATCAGAGCAATAGGAAGCCCGAGTAAACGCTCAGGGAGCGTCTAGTCAAATTTGAAATGCTATTAAAATCAGTTAATATTTATTTTTGACTTGCTCAGAGTTCCACAAGGTACGAATCTTGTCGATGCATTTCCCTCACCATTTTTTGTCGTTCTTCCGCGTCCAGATAACAAGAAGCTCTTTTATGTTTCCACGTGAACATGAGGCTAGTCAGTTGAGAACAACAGCCACCCATATTGGTTGCCATACCTCGACTCGGTGTATGACATATTCCATTACATCTAATGCAATAGGAAATTCATTAAAAAAAGTATTAAGAATTGCAAATAATACATAAATAATTGCAAGATCCAACAAAAGAGATAATTTTTTCTTAGACAAAGCCAATAATTCTTAGTTAAAAGTCACTTTTTGTTTAAAATAACAGGTAAATTAAGACAAAGGTCACTCTTTGCTTCACACAAACTACTGTTGTCAATGTGTGATGCTGGTTAGCTTGCTAATCAGCAATGCATTGCTATGTGGTATTCAGGCATGTGACCAAGTCCTGCAAAGAGCCTATTACTATTCTGATTTTGGAAATAAATGCACTTCTAATCTCAAACATTCAGGTATAAAAGACAGTAACGTCCATTCTATTGCATATGCATGTATTTGTTAATCACATTCTATTTAGGGAGTACTGTCTGAGTACTGCAGTACTTGTGATGTCATTGAATACATGGTAGTCTATAATTAGTCTTGCAAAACACAGTGGACATGGGGGTATGTGCTGTTGGTTTTCTTCAGGTATTTGAAGAAATGCCATCTTGAATAATTTGTGTATTCACCTCGTCAATGAAACTTCCCTTCTTCAGTTTAAGCAGGACTTCTGCTGTTGTTAAGAATGAGGTGTCTATCACGAATGTGATGTCATTCTTGCAACAAATCTTTGGAGTAGGAAGATGCACTATACATCTCCCTCTAGCAAATGAAGCAGATCTCCCTATACAATTATGGATGGATGCTAACGGAAATCAAATAAAACCACTACTTCAGTTTTCTCAGCACCAACCCAGGTGAATGTAACTGTTGCAGAGTTACTAAAGGCATTGAATGTTGTTCCTAATTGCAGCAGACAGCAAGTCTGTAGCTTGGAATCACGAAAAATTTGGTGAAGCTGTATGTGTAACTCTGATTATCTAGAGTGTTATGTTCAGTGAAGTACATACCTACTTGCTTGCTTGTGTTTTGAATTTATTTTGTAAAATTGTCACCCCTTCAGAAACATTATCTTGCTGTCAAGCACATCTTCTGCCTGTTTGTTTCACATTTTACTTACAGAGTCAAGGTCTATGTGTTAGGGAGTTAATTTCTCATGGATAAGGTAAAGGAGGTAGAGAGAAACTGTCTTGGTTCCATTCAAATGCCAGTCTAAAATATTTCCAGACAATGGCTTTGCCCCCTATCTTTAAGCATCTGGGCTTTTCATTGAAGTTATTCTTTTAAATGTTGATGTGTATTTTCTTGATTTTGTGTTATTGAAAGCAAAAGCAAAATATATGAAATGCAATCATATAGTATGAAATTTATCAGCTTACTTTGAAAGACATGGTAATAATCCTAGCTATTGCATGTAGAAATCCGCTCCTGGGTTTCATATGGTTGGGGTCATCAGCTTGACTCTGCTGGTTTTTTTCATATACTGGAGAGGAAAAAAGGTTAGGTGGTAGTTAATAATTTCGTATTAGCTATTTAGTAAATACCTTATGGTCCATTATGATTATCATTGGATCATCAGTGTAGATGTTAGGAGTGGTGATTTTGTTATCAACAGAATCATTTCCCCATGTGTAACAGAACTTTACGAATTCATTTCTCTTGTGCATTCATAGGTTTCATATTCAGGAATACTCCTTTCAGGAAAGAAATATAGAGCAAGTACACATGCAAATCATCAATTATCAATTACCTAATGGTCCATCCCTTACATATTTATCAAACCACTCATCTGGTTACTGCTCTCAGCCAATTGAATTGCAGAAGTTTCTTAGGTCATGATGTAAGATCTATGACCAAAGCAAGAGATACATGATAAATACAGTATGATTGTAAGATGAGAAAAAACTTAACCAGGGTGGATGGAACCTTGGTAATATTTTTGACTCAGATAAAGCCAGTATAGTTTTTGAGTACCGGTAACCCTTTTTTTCGTTCTAATTTTACCTTAAACAATGGGTGAGAGTGATTTTTGAATTATGGTTGACTGTACAATCAAAAAAATTGCCTCACCTGCATTAAGTTTGTGCAGCAGAAGAATTCTATCTGGTATTCTGCCAAACCAAATGGCATTTGTGTGATGTCAAGCAAAGGTTTGTTGGTCCCTGGAGAACTTGTAGCTAAGCACTAGGCAAACTTTTATAAAAGGTTGGACTTGCCATTTTTCGAAAGTATCTTCATTGCCTTTAAAGCTACACTGGTAGAGGTGCATGGGTTTCTTTTTATACCAACATCATTTGTCAGTTTAAGAAACAGTGTATTTAACTGCATGGGTGTGCATGGTTCACATGTCTTGTCTGACTGCTGGTCTTTTGCCGTGCATTTCAACTGTCTGTGTAGCTTTGAGAACACCTTTTTCTTGTGCAGTTGGATATCATCAACTTCATGCAATTGAAAGTCAGGGTGAACTATTGCCAATAGAAGGACCCATGGAAGTGGATTATTATCCACCCTATACTGGGATGACTGAAAGATGTGAGACGAAAAGAAAAAAAAGTTATGCAACCCAGCCTAAACATTAATTCATTAGTTTGATTCCGAAACTATGATAATTGGTGCAAGAAATAAAAACAACTAGATTGATGCAATATAATTGATGCAATATAATTGATGCAATATAATGTATTAGATATTTCTTACCAAGAAAACAAAATTGTGACTTTTTTGAGAAGTGAGTCTTTCTCTGCACTTCTTTATGTAATCTGACAACAGCCTGTTTAATTCGTTTGCAGTCTGGAGTTCAACAGTGATTCACATTTTAATAATGAAGCATTTCAATAAATGCACTGAAAACATCTTCCCTAGTACGATGAGGGATAATCAGTACAGCATCCCTTAAAAAAGATACAAGTACTAAGCTTAGTCAAGACACTAAGGTCTCAAAAGGAGAGAAAAATAGTTATTGCTATTAGGATACGTTTATATTGATGCTTAAGTACTTTCACTACTGAATGTACCTGGTATGTATGTCCCTGTGTCATCAACCACAAGGCTGAGCATTTGGATATGATCTTAATCATCATGTTTGGGCATTCTTTTCGAATGCTGCTAGTCTTCAGTCTAGGAGAAAAACTAACCAGCAAAAAAAATTAATTGTCCCTTTCCCAGTTCCCTGTGCCATCTTGAAAGGTATTTTGATTTTTAAAGCTAAATGAGTGCTAGCTTTTATAACGAACTACTGAAACTTAATTAACCCCATAACACTTCTTTTAAGGTTTGTTTCCTAGCTATTACTCCTGTTTGTTTTTGGTTCCCTGAGTCTCTTGCCATGAGTCTTAATTTAGGGCTTTTTGAAGCTCTGGCGAATGTTCCCATTGTCAATCTTATTAACTTTTGGTTTCACTGATCCCAAATGGTTGCTGAGATACATAAAGGTTCTAGTAAAAGTTCTACCACCTACTCCACGTAGAGGCCACAAATGTAATAACTGGCTTCAAATGTAATAACTGTTGGCCTCATATGTAACAACTATATATTGAGAAAAACAAACATGAAAACAAAAACAAACAGTTGACACATTTATAGAAGCGTAGAAACGAGTTAATATAAGGGGTCACTCACTCACTGAGGTGTTAGCAGATCGATATTTAAAAAACTATCAATCGTCTTATGTCTTCTGCTTACGAACGCTACGGGAAATTTACTTTCGGATTTTGTACGAATACGAATTTGATGTGTCTCAAAGCTATACTGCACAATAACTTAATAATAGGAATCTGTATTTTTCTTTTCTATGCGGGATGATATTGGCACTGGACATGACCTTTAATTTTGGTCACGCGCACACATATACATATGCTAAATCAAGCATATAATTGGTATGGAACTATCCTAGAAAAGTTTTGAATTAAAATATTTGTATCAAATGTATTTATGTATAAAAATCATAGTAAGAATAAACTACAATAAATGATGACAAAGCCACATATTAACATAATAATAATAATAATAATAATAATAATGACTTTATTTTGAGAGTATAAAACACGTAATAGTGTAAGTACACTAATAAACTTGTGGTCCTCTAACGATGCTGTTTATACAAATCTATATAATGACAAGCCAGTCAAATTGAGTCAAATTTTACTAAGGACCAGCTATTGAAAGCTGCTGTAAATAGGAACTTTTAAAATAGGAACTTTAAGATAGACGTATTAAGTCACTCCATCTTCTGTAAAGAAGAAGAGTTAAAACACATGTATGTATGTATGTAGTTACCATGTGGTAACCTAACAACACAAAACATAGTTTAAGCATCAAGTTAATGGCGAACGCCAAACACGTCAGATTGACTTTTGACTTTTGCATTAAAAACGTTGAACAAACAGCACTAGCAACAACAACACAACAGTAACAATATTTTACAGGGGGAAAACTTCCAAACAAATACTTATAATAATATAATAATATAAAAATGCTTATATAGCGCACTATACATAGTCTCAGTGCGCTTTACAGAGACGAAAAATAAACTTATGATGTTTTCAAAAGCTAGAAATTGATGTCCTTTAAGTACAAACGCGAATTGGTCAACTCTTGATGTTAATTTGTCTTTTACTGTTAACGCGATGCTATGATGGCTTATTAATCAATTCAAGTTGTCTGGGTTATGGGACAGCTTCCGTGTGGTCTAACCAGGCATTGTGAATGTCCTTTTGATTAAATATGTCAGAAATAACATGTATTAACCAAGGCCAGTTAAGCGTGCTCAACAATGATGTAGAATGTCGAATCATTGAAAAATAAAATCCAAAAATTACCACAATCTAAAATATATTTTACCAGACATGGACCCATCACGTTTTCAAATATTTTTTGAAAATTGTCAAAAGACAGAGAGGTGCATGAATGATCTTCATTGAAAACTTGTTTGATCTTATCTATAGATTTACAGTCATGGAATCATAGTTTTGATTGGCAGATAATTGTGCACAAAAAGCTTTCAATTCCCATTTGCTTTTGAGGCTGTAAATTCTGATCATTTTGGTATTGTTAGAAATCTTTTAATCAGAAGAAATATTGAGTATTTGTGGTCATTTTATAATGAATTCTCTAAGGGAAGAGAATATAAGAACTTTACTTGATGGATCAAATACCTTGGAGTACCACAACCAAAAAGGTGTTTTCAATCATCTGAATCTTGAATGACTGCCAGTTTGAACCTTGCACACAACTGGATTCTTCCTTGTGCTTTTGCTTTTTAGGCGATAGGTACAGTGGCCCATAACTGTCACAGAGAAAAAGAATTGCTCACAGAGAAAAAGAAATTGCTCACAGAGAAAAAGAAATTGCTCACGGAGAAAAAGAATTGCTCACAGAGAAAAAGAAATAGTTCACAGAGAAAAAGAAATAGTTCACGGAGAGCTGGGTACGAATTTTCGCAAAGCATCATGGGCTACAAAGTGGTGGACGTTTTTGCACGCTAAAACTACAATAGAGTTCTTGTTAAAGATGTTTTGTTCAATTTGTGGAAAAAGTGTCGATTCTGAAGCTCAATTCTACAGCAGCTGTGGCAAAGTTAGGTTCATGATTAAACTTTCTTTGCATTTTGCTAGAGGAATTGTTGGAAACCAAGTAATGTACTATCTCATCAAATAAAGAAATCTATTTGCTTCTTTTAATTTCCTTTCTATATGCATATATAGCAAGGTAAAATTTGAAACTACCGTCAGATAAAGCATTCATCAGTTTTTTGTCATTAAATAATGTATTTCGCCTCTTGTAGTTCTGAAGACTTTGCTTGAAAATTAAAACTTATGGCTTTATTCTATCCATAGTTAATTCCCCTCTATTAACTATGTTCTATCCTTTCAAAAATTTAACCATAAAGAACTGGTCCTCCAGATTCACTTTTGTCTTCAAAGTTGTAATGAGGCTTGAAAGGCTATCAAACTTAATTGGCTCTTGATTTTTTTGCTGATTGATGAAAGGGTCACTCTCAGGAGGGTACTGGAGGATGGATACTTTATCTTCTATTTCTGTGTTATCTATTTCTGACTGAAGCTGCTGGGCAAACATTTCAAACATTTCAAACATCACTTTTGACTTAAGATTTAGTCTGATCACTTTTTGTCCTCCTTTTTTTCTCGACAGTCATACAGGTAGCATTCTTCTTCCTCTTGGGTACCATCACTTTCACTTCAAAGTAAATCTTCATTTGTACAAAGATAAAGAACTATGCCTTTGTAAACTTTTCCTAATTCCTCTTTATATCTTTTCAGACTGAAAATGGGAGACTTTCAGTCAAGCTGGTTACCGTTTTTTATTCCGTTAAACACAAATGAATATTTGGCCATCTTTAAAAACCTCCTGTATTTCGACATCAATATATGTGCCATCTTCATCTAAGAAAACAGAATGTACTGCAAACAAGTAATAAAATGAAAGGGATTATCAATCGTGAATATAAATCAAAAGATTATATTATACTCATCGGAACATCTGTGCTGTGGTTGAATGGTCGGTTTGTGTTCTGATTAGATGTTTTATTGTTGAGTCCCTGCCTAGACACATCATCCAGTCTACACCATTGCCTGATGAAGACTAGCAGCTAGCAGTCAAAATGTTGTCGTCCTCTACAAATGACCCTCAATTGTGAGACAAACAAATAAGTATAATTTCTTTATTATTTTTCCACGATGAATAATACTTTTCATTCTTATAAACTTTCTTTCCTTTAACCTGTTCCATGTATGTATGTGCTGGCCCTCTGTCTTACAATTCGCTGTACTCTGCAAACGGTACAAGATCTCTTGTACACAGTGTCATATTTTTCAATCTCCCAGATGGTGTCAATGATATTCGCTGTACTAAAATATCATTAGGTACTTTTCCAAGTACACGCTCCTCCTTGGATTCATGATCACGATCACTTCATTTTAGATTGACTCCCACCTTTCCTTTATGTTCTTTCTTCGCTTCATTGTAATGATTAAAGTATACACTGAGCTAGAATCTCATGCAACACAAAAACTACTAGACATTGTCTAGTTGAAGAAGACTGTCAAAAGGTTTTGAAGCCTTTGAATGCTCCATATATATCTGTCCACCATAGAAAAATGTGCTCATACGTGTCTTCAATGACTGTACCTTCTCAAAGGATGTTGCTGAGTACTGGTATTCAGATTTTGGGAAGCTTTTCCCATCTACGTAATATATTGTAAAAACTAAGAAGAAGACCACTATTTCACGAGAAAGTTTACATATAAGACCATGTCTTCTAGTGGCTCAAATACAGAGTTTTCTTCATGTTCGGATTTGTCTGAATACGAATGTGAATACGAAGAGATGCCAAACCCAAAACGAAGAAGACTGTCAGATGGCGAGTACGCGAATGAAGACGGATACCGAGATGAGCCATTATATGAGCAATGGATTGCCGAATATAATGAAAGGGAAAGGGCAACAGCAGAGCTCGAATTGGAGCTAAACAATAGGCTAAATGGTGAAGTGCCAGTCAGTGAACAGTAAGTGATGAAAACTGACTCTTTCTTGACCATTGGTCTTTTGTATTTCATAAGCTTAACCCTTTCACTCCTATGACGCCCGAAACCGCCCGTAAGAAATGCACCTTAAATGAAAAATTCCAGCTTCAACAGCCCTTTTCTTTGACCCATTTCATCGCTTATTGGTTTTCACTACTCTCTAGAGCAATGCATTCTGAATGCAATTTTTTGAACAGGACAGTAGGCCACCCTACATTTCAAAGATTTTTTATAAGTGTCGAGCCACTAGGTCCTACTGCCCAAATATCAATGGGAAACACTGGATTAGATTTGGATGAGGATTAACAGTTTCCATAAATATATCTATTTTATAAAATATTTATTCCATTTAAGAAACATACTTGTTCAACACTTGTTTTAGAGTGTGAGTTTTTTGGTTGATTTTTATAAAATTATCTTTTATCTTTGATGATGGACTAATCAGTCTGAAAGCTCAGAATATTTTAAAACATTAGGTTTTAAGAAGCAGGTTTCTAAGCTGTTTGACAATGATCAACCCTAGATTAAAATGCAAATTGTTACATTTATTTATATTTGAGAATATGCATATATGTTCAGGTTCCAGGAGGTGAATAACAAACAAATCCATAAATTAAACTATTATAACTGCAAACTATTTCAACAATGCCTTCAAGTAATGGCTGAAATATTTCTTCCCAATGATACATACATACATACATAATTTATTATCTTTCCCCATAAGGGCTTTTCAAAGACAATGTCACAAGACAATCATAGAATGATATCATAATAAAATTAGAATAAATGGAATATATAACTATAAATATGAATATAAGAATTTGAATATATATACACCAAATCCCTAAAACTTTGACATTTTTGCAATATATAGATATATATTTGAGTGCTATTTTTGTTGAAAAATTAACAGTAAACAAGGAGCAAATCAGCTACAAACATGTTAAAAAGTTCATTAGATATTCTAGAACAACTTGGTAACAAATGTTTGTTGAAAAATGACTGAAATAGCTATCCTTCATATATATGTATATGTATTGCGGAAGTGTCAAAGTTTTAGGGATTCGGTATATATATACAGGAATGAATAAATAAATATACTGAAATATGTTTGATAATAATTTAAGGTGAATATGTATTATTTGGAGAATAAACTAGAGATTGCTATTCATCTAAAAACTTTCGCAACAGCTTAGATCTAAGCAATTGTTTAAAGACATTAACATTTTTACAAAGTTTAAGAGAAGAATCAAGGGAGTTCCAAAGACTAACTGTTCTGTAATAAAATGTTCTTTGTCGGCTGGCAGTTTTAAAAAGAGGAATATTTAGTTTCTGCTAATTTCTAGTAGCGTGATTACTAATATCTGCACATTTAATACATTGGATGAAAGATACTCAGGTGCACAATGGTCATGCATTCGAACGCTAAAATGGCGCTGCGATAATGTAATTGGCGAACAACTGGAAGCCACTTCAATTGTTTTAAAAGGGGCGTGATGTGGTCATATTTTCTAGCATCACCACAGGGAGCCCGGCTTTCCTTTGCCGTATTCAATATTCATTATTCTTTATGTAATTGCTTTTTATGGGTTTCCTCTCTATAAAGCATTCAAAAGAAGAGAAAGGAAGAAACCAAGCGAGTTTATCGTATTATGATCACCTCCAGTTGCTCGGACCAGCTACTTTAGTGAAGTCCGCGGGAAGTCAGCTCGTTATTTTTCATGTTTAGTTTACATCATTGTATTCCATCATGTACGGAAAAGAAGAAACTGTTCAAGATACTGATTATTTAGGAATTCGACAAACTCCAGATCTTTTTGTCTAACAACTTCTTTTAGTTCTACCGAATGAGGGAAAATATTTTTCCACTGGATCGATTCAAAGGTATACTCATTTAAGGAGCATTATCTAAATTATTGTGAACAGGAGGTAGCTGAAAAAAGTCCCCGCTCGCATATATTTGAATCCCTCCAAATTGAAGCCTGGCAATGTATTCCAATGAGACAAATATGTGCTTGCTGATCATAGATATCTCATCAATGATGATGGTATCAACATCAATCCATCTCCTACAGCCCGCATCATTATTTCTTACGATGTTGAGAAGATCTAGTGTAGAGCCCCTACCATCTTTGATCCCAGCAAATGAGTGGATGGTCGTAGCGCCTACATTGGGAAGAATTGAACAGGCGATTCCAGTAGTACAAGTGACTTTGACGTTCTTCTTAAGTTTACTGAGTTCTCCATATACAGCTTCAAGGGTAAATGTTTTACCAGTCCTGCCTTTGCCAGTTAAAAAGAACGAATGACCATCTATCGATAAATCTATCGCTCTTTGTTGATCTCTCGTTGGACTCATGTAAGGAAGTTATATATACCTTGGAAATGTTTTTTTTTTAGAATAATATTGATCAGATCTGAGCCACACACAAAGAATTCGCGGGAAATATTGAAACGATACCGGAAATATCCCAAACTTATATACAAATTTTGATCGCTCTGTCAACAAACTGTCAAAATTCTTTTGTTTCAAAATTGATGTTGACCAGATATTCGTGTTTCATAAGATAAGTGGTCCGAGCAACTGGAGGTGAACATATAACTAAGACTTAGCTTTTAAATATCACTGCCTAGGATCGTATCATTTCTGAGCATAAAGAAATAAAACTTCCTGAACCAAAGTTCATTTATTGGGCCAACATTCAGTGGGGTTTTTATTAATAAAGGACTTCCATGAACCAAATAAACAAGGGTTTTCAAATCGGATACTCGCTTGGTTTCGTCCCTTCTCTTCTTTTGAATCCTTTATAGAAAGTGTGTTACATTCAAACAACACAGGCAACCCATAAAGAGCACATTACCAATGGTTACTGATTTGAATTTAATCGGCTATCAATTTACAATACAGATCTGATTACAGCTTGTGTAACCGAAGCCGATCTTAACCACAGGAAACCCATAAAAAGCAATTACGTAAAGAATAATGAATATTGAATGCGGCAAAGAAAAGCCGGGCTCCCTGTGGCATCACATACAATTCGACAGGCAAAATTTTGTACAGACTGCATTTTCTGAATGTTGTTCGATGATGAATTTGCCCACACATTGGAGCAGTAATATAATTTACTAAAAACTAAAGCATTTAAAACAGTTAAGAGAGTCTTTTTATCAAAAGCATGTTTAACACGATTAATCTGCCCAAGACGACAAATGGGGTTAAATGTCACGCCCAAGTCCTTAGCCTCTTGAACAGGAAAGAGGTCTTTCCCTAACAGGGATACAGTAAAGTTTCGCAGTCTTGGCAACATTTGCCTACTACCAAACACCATGAGCTTAGTCTTGGTAGGGTTCAGGAGCAGATAGTTGTGGAAACACCAGTTCCTAACGTTAAGCAGATCTTCATCTACATAATTAGGAAGCATTCAGAATTTGTTCGAAAAATTGATTCGGTGGCTATGAGAATTCTGAGTTGTAAAATGGCACCCTTTTGGTACCCCCATTTACAAACCTAAAAATTATTTGTACTTAAATAATACAAAGGCCCCCCCTTATTTGATAGTAATATATTCCCACTAAGAACTATCCCAAACAATGCCCAGAGTAATACTAAGATATGGGAGAAGTCCTCCTTGGCGGTAGTGTGAGGGTAGCTCGCAGTCAGACACCACGTATACTAAGTATTCATTGCTGCAGGCAGGTTGGAGGGGCGTCTAAGAGATCTGTACTCTCTATACGAACTGAGGCCTGTTTTGGTCTGGTAATGGGTATTTATGCATTTGCTGTCCTATAGTGAGGTGAGATTGAGACCTTAGGGAGGAATTCTTCCTGAGAAATAAGAAATTGTGTAGAATTTTGAGGCATGGTGATGTTTGACGATAAGGTGGGTCGGCTGGATTCGAACAAGACAGGATGTTATGCAAAGAAAGATGCACATTGTTTTCTAAGGTCACTGTGTACAGTCATTTCAGTACATTATTAAGTTCATGGTTACGGCCATCTGAACGTCATGCTGTCGGTATGAGCATCAACCCTGTGATTAGTGATAAGGGTTTTACTGGCTTGAAAGATATAAACCAGCGCCAGGGCTTCTTTAAGCTAGGACTATAGGCAAATTCCTCTCCTCGTCGACCCAGTAGTCATGGATTCTCATCACGGGTTCTGCCGGGCTCTCTATCACTCCTCCCCAAGCATGATCTGAAGCATCCTTGAAACAAAAAATCGCCAGTATTCTACCTCTTCTCGGAGTAGCTTGGAGATCTTAATGGGGCAACCAGAGTTCGCATGTCCCTTGAGCAAACGGAAAATTTCGCCAGTGTAGAATTGGGCTGCGGGAACGACAATGGGAAATGAGGTGATCTTACCGGCGAGCCTCTGAAGACTCTTAACTGAGGCTGAGTGGTTTGACAAGATGGTTTCTCAAAGACAGGCAAACTTTTCCTTCTTTTCTAGGGGTAAAATGAACGTCTGTTGGTCAGAATCAACTAGAAAGCCTAGGAAACGTGTAATGTGGCTTGGAATCAACGATGACTTGGCCAGGCCTATAAAATAGCCCAGAGAGATCAAAACTGAGCCAGCGATGAACGTGGCTGCCTCGGCTAGCTCAAAACTACTCCACTTCTGAGTCATAGTAGCCTGCACGAATGGGGTTGTCAATTGACCCAAGTGTCGGTCATCAATGTACTGACTGTAAGGCACGCCCAGGGACTGGATGAAGCTTGTGGCCACTATACCTATAGTGTGGTAGATGTACGCACTGGTCTTCCAACCGAAAGGAATTGAATGGTACACAAAATACTATCCTTGCCACTCGATACCAAAATACGTTCTACTCTCTGGGGATAGAGCCATGTGATCGTAGCCACTTTTATCATCCATCATGGTTTGCAAGGAAGACGGAGTTACGTAAAGAGGAAGATTCGAGATGTAGTTGAGCTTCAAGGGCAAGTCCCGACCCCAAAGGTTCAAAAACTGTTCGTTGTGGCAAAATTGAGCAATGTAAAAAAGAGAATAAGAACATTAGGCAAGATAACCTTGAAAAACCTGAGCTTTGTATTAATTGGTTTCAACAATTCCAATAAAGTGGCTTTGGATGATTTTAAATACATATTCAATATCACTGACAAAATAGAGACAATATCATCAGCATAGAACTCTATTTATTAAGTACATACTTAAATCTGTCATGCTATGTATTAAAATTATTACTATATATGATTAAAATAAAAATCTTTACATAAATGAATAAAATTGTATATAATCACAAATATTCACAATATTTTGAAAAATAATCAAAAGACAGGAACAACAACGTTTCTGTGAAAGAAAGAATAACTTTGTTATGATCATAACTTATGTGGAGAGAAAGGCAAAAATAGCAGGGAGAGGGGTTGAGGCTATTTTAGATTAGCAAAGAGGGAAGTGTATTTATTTTAATGATATAAAAAGAGAAAAAACATTCATTATTAAAGTTTTCCCAGAAGTGTTCTAAATGGTTTTAAAGAATGAAACTTTTTGGCAATACAGTTGGCAATGTAGCCTGCAGAAGTTATTTGTGCCGGTCTGTTATCCCTCCACCTTTAATGTCTGCTGAACAGAGCTGGAGATACCATTTTCGGTTTAAAATTTAATGGAACAAGAACAAACCAGAAAAGAAAAAAAAAAAAGAAATTTAGGAATACGTCTTGAGGTATTCCTCTTTCCCGGAAATTCCGGAAGTTCCGAGAAATATGCATTCCATTTATGATTCACTGTCCATCTGATGAAAAATTCCAGAATTTTTGATTTAAAATTCAATGGAACAGGAAAAAAACTTTTAGCCTGTGGAAAAGAACACATGATCTAACTGATTCGTGAACTGTTCCATTTGACCAAGAAAATTTCGAAAATTAGACACCCAATTTTTATTGAATGGAAAGCGGCCTAATAGAGATCTTTCGCATAAGACCCATTCCGTATGATAATGAACCACTATGTCCACAAATTATGCAAATGGTTTTTGATATGCACGAGGACTCTTATTTGGCGCTCGTGCGAAGCCAGGCATTTGAAACTTGTAACTCACAAAAATCCGAACTTTAAAATAGAGTGCAAATATTTAGCCTGTCCGGGTAAAAGAGTGCTCCGTACATGTTTTGCAAGAAAAGTATTCAGTGTAGTTTACTTCGCAGCCGTTATTACGTGACTGTAGTGTTTTCTCTTGTATCGATCCCAGGATAATAACGGTGGCGAAGGAGGCTAAGTCCCCAAAAATCAAATAATCAACTACAATGAAAACAGAACTACGTTGACATTACAAATATTCATTTATTTAATCAGTTTCCTCATCGTTAAGCCTGTCAAGAGTTTTCTCAATTTTTGTCATCATCTTCATTGCTTTGTTGCACATTTCGGTGTGTGCCTGGTTCGCTTTCTCAGCAAGCTATTTCTTCGTTTGACCTTTCTTTCTCTTCTTACATGATTGCTTAACTTCAGGCTCGGGCTCTTGATTTGTTAAGTCTGGTTCATTGTCAGATGAGGATGATTTATCTTCATATGCTACCTGGTTGAACTTTGCCTTTGCGCGTTCCTCTGGATTGCGTTTTTCAGAATATCTTGTTTGTGCATGTTTAATAATACTTGCTGACATTCTTACTGACTGACTGGACGTTGAAGGACCGTCTTGTTGAGCCTGTACACTTTGAGAAACGATTCTTCTTACTCTCTTTATTGCCGCTTTTCTTGTAGCTGTTGAATAATAGCTGGAGAGTTCTTTGTTTTTGAGAGCGTTTCCAGCAAGAAGGTTTGGGTTGACGCGTTTCTTAACCTCGTCCAGAATTTCATCCCAGCCCGAGTATCTTGAGTAAAGTCCAGGACTATTTCTTTTTCTTTATTGCTTACGGTCATGCGGCGCCGCAATTTCGGTTGGACACCTGAGAGTGAAAGAATGATGTATGTATATCACAATTAATAAAGTGCTGCATGATCATTTATCCTGAATTTATATGCAGTTTAATCTTACCAATGCTACCTTCCTCGTCTTCGTCCAAATTGAAAGGCCTCCAAATATCAGGTCGATCAGCCATCATTGAAGTTTGAATCAGATTGTATGTGACCGACTTTTGTAGTATTTTCAAACAAAAGACAATTATGTTTCTTCCAGGTGGGTATTGTTTACTCCATTTTATCAGAATCACCGATTTGTAAAACAATGAAAAGGGGAGGAATGATTATCACATATTGGTACCTCTTTCTCATAGACAACAGAAAATTTTATAGTTACCAGCCATTGAATGTATTGTCTTTAACTAAATACAGTCACATGTGCAGTTGTGCACACAACAAACTGTTAAAGCAGTTACATCATTTGTAGGTTTGAACAAAAACGGGATTATTGACATTCAGTCATACCCATAAAGAAACTGAAATGGCATCATTAACGAGTACATGTCGGAGTGCGCCAATTTTATCTCACGCCCCGTCTAAACTAAACGTTTTAATTTTTGTATTCTCCATCCTCAAGGGAATGATAAAAACATACAAAACACATCGAAAAAGCATTATTGAATTCTTGGAATCTTTTTAAAATTTGTCTTTGCAAGAAATTTTTGGTGGATGTTCATCATGCCAGCACCACTGACCCCTTCTCAACTTTTACATGGTTTAGGAGCTTTTTTAATGTTACTGACGCAAATCCCTACAGTTCCAAGACACAATTCATTGCAATTACAAAACTTTCTACGAATTTTGTCTCTGGTTATCGTTTTTCTTTCGTCACTCGCCTTCGTTACCTGTTGTTTGCAGAATCATGGAACGTCTTGACCCTGAATTCCATGGCGCACAATTCCGAGGAAGAGATGTTTTCGCGGCAAGTAAAATTCAAAGGTATCTTTTTTGGTTAAATACAGGAGAGCTTCCAGAAACTCTAGCAGAAATCGCTGAAAGGTTAGCGCAAGATCTGTCACACCTGAACAGGAGAGGACAAAGGAGGCAAAGAAAAAGAAGCTCAAAGCTTTCAAACGTCAATAAGATCTTGCTGACATTCATCTGGCTTAGAAAATACCCCTGCCTAGATACTTTGGCGTTGATGTTTGATGTGAGTCCCTCTACACTGTCGACCGTTATCTACAGGGTTGTGTTTATTTTGTGGCGTTACTTTGGAAATCAAATAACCTGGCCGAGTTTACAAGAATGGGACGATATGAGGGGAAACTGGAGACACTTTCCAAATGCTGTAGGCTGTATTGATGGAACACCTCACGAAATTCGCAGACCGGAAGTCGAGCCACAGGCCGACTGTTACAGCGGCCACCGCCATTACCATCTCATGAACACGCAGCTTATAGTCGACAATCTAGGGAATATTGTTTTTCTCCAGGCTGGTTTTCTGGGCGCACAAAATGACACAGGAAATTTCAATTTGATGCAAAGGATCGGACCTGGAACAAATTATGACATGCCTCAAGACACCGTGCTCATAGTGGACAAGGGATATGGGGATACTAACCCTTTGCTTACACCTTTTCGCGCAGCCCAAATTAGACGCTTGCCAGGACTGCAGCAAAGAATGGCGAGGAGATTCAATCAAAGGCTTGCAAGATGCCGAATCATTGTTGAACACACAGTAAAACATGTGAAAACGTATCAATCTGTGAGTAACATTTGGCGTCACCCAAGATGGCTTCAACCTATAGTTGTTGAGCTTTGTACATTTTTAGCACAAAGACACATTGTCCTGTTTGATGATATTTAATAAAATAAAGTCTAATCTTAATTTGGCTTTCTAAATGAAAAGTCATTTGTGCCGCATATAAAATAATTGCGGTTTAAAATTATGTTCATTTTTTCTGTAATGTTATTTGTAAACAACAGTGTAGAAAATAAAATGTTTTCTTTTACAAGAGTTAGTCTGGCAGCCAACCAAGGCCAGATACTCTAATTTTTGATGGTTCTATTCGTGCGCGTGCTGAAAACAAAGGAAAAGTAACTCATGGGAAAACAAACCCCGTATTTTACATATTTAGTGGTCTTTTGCACCATTTGTGGACATAATGGTTCATTATCATATGGAATGGGTCTTATGCGAAAGATCTCTAATTATTAACTAAGACCTTCCCTGTTATTTATGTAATAGCAGTCCTTTTGTCAAAGAAAGAATACGAATCTTCGGCAAAACAGCACACAATCTCCCACAGTTAATCAAACCCGCGCTTTCTGTTGACCTTAGTGTCTATTCCGAGAACAACTTGTTTGTGTGTACAAATCCTTGAGAAATTGGACAACAATATTGGTGAGTTGAAAAAAGAACTCCAAAGAAGTTTTAATGCCAACCAAAGCCCAGAAAGAGTAAAGAATTGGGATAACAGACTGACACAAATAATTAACGTCTGCAAGTGAGGCTATTGAAAATGATGAATAAGTTAAATACACAAACAATTTCAACAAACAATGACTTGTGAAAATATAAAAATGAGTATAGATTAGCCTTTTCTTACCTTTTTAGTTAGGAGCAAGCTCATTGATTGATCATTCACTATACTCCAGTGGGGATATTTATTTCACTGAAAGATATACATAGCAGATAGACATTTTCAATAAAAAATATTATTACTGTTAGAATAATATATATACATACAAAAAACTATTCAATGATTAAAAAATGAATGAATGAATCAATTAATGAATTAATCAATAAATGAATCAATAAATAAATGGATGAACGGATGGATGTGTTCTGATGGGTTTTGGAGTCGACACAGACAGAGTAATACAAATGCTGGTTTCAGGATTTCCAGATTTATTCGGTTTCCATTTAGCTATCTGAGCCGTAAATCTTAGGCAATCTGAAGCTAACAATTGATAGGCAAAATGATGATCAGAATCGTTACAAAGAACACTTAGAATTAAATTGACAATTAAACTTACATTTGTCCAGCATTCTACATACTCAACCAGTAAAATAAACCCTACAATACAATATTATACTCACAATCTAATCACCCATGCAGCTCCTATGAGTCTTATTCCAAACTCAATAACAACTATATAAAAATAGTATGTTATTAGATTAATAAACTTTATACACTATATTTAACATAACATAAATTTAACATAATCTTCTAATACTCACCTAGCAGACCATGCTCTGTAAATTCAATATTTATTATCATCTGAAATTTGTAATAATAAAGATTACTAAAGGCTCATCACTTATTGATTTTGATGTCAAAATATTTCCTACAAATTGAACAATATTATGCACTTGTCTACCTCAGAAACTTTTAAAGCAAAGAATGCACCAGAACTAGAAGAAGAAAAAATGCTTGAGTTTTGTAATATATTCATACCCATGATGCTTTGCAAATAAAGTTAGTTGAGTGTTCAGCCAAACTGTTCTCATGTTATCTTTTTACGTAGACTGTTCAGACCAATATACTACATTCTGGCGATGAGTTTGACTTATTTCTACGTACATAAAGACGTACGAGAAACCCTAGCTGGTGTTGGAGAAATATTTTGGAGAAAATTGCAATCTTTTCTACCATAATTTGAAGTGTGACGTGCGGCACATGCTTTCAACCAAGAATACAAGATGGCGGCCAGCGGTTTGTTTGGTCACGTGGGAGAATTTAACAAAGAAAGAGAGATTTTCAGGTCATATATTGAAAGAATGTTTTTCATGGCAAATGGCATGTTTGAAGAATAGTATGAGGGCATGAAAGGGTTTGAAGCCCATATCACCCTGAAAGAAGGAGCAAAGTATTTGTTAAGCCAAGGAAAGTTTCTTATGCATTGAAGGAAGTTGTTGAAAAGGAATTACATAAGCTTGAGAAGCATGGTGTCATAAAGAAACCTAAGAGGTCAAACTGGGCAAGCCCAATTGTGGTTGTACCAAAGGCAGACAAGTCAGTTAGAATATGTGGGTAACCATTAACCAGTCTGTAGAGGATGAACAATATCCACTCCCCACTACACAGGATCTATATACAGCACTTTCTGGGTCCAAAGTGTTTAGTAAGTTGGATTTGTCATATGCAAATGCACAGCTAAGTGTTGATAAGGAAAGTCAGGAATACTTGACTATAAACACACATAAGGGGCTCTACTCCTACACTAAGTTGCCATATGGAGTTAAGTCTTCACCCAAGATTTTTCAGGCGAAAATGGATCAGATCTTGCAAGGGGTAGAGAAATGTGTGTGTAAACAGGATGATATGCTGATTGGTGGTGATGATTGGCAAGAGAATCTCTAAATTCTCTCTGAAGTACTAGAGAGACTGGGTAAACATAATGTACACTTAAAGCTGCCCAAGTGTGAGTTTCTGAAACCTGAGGTTGTATACTTAGGAGTAAGAATAAATGCTAGAGGCTTGCATCCAGTAAGGGAGAAAGTTGATGCTTTAAGAAAGGCAACAGCACCTTCTAATGTAAGTGGATTGAGATCCTTTTTGGGTATGGTTCAATACTATCACTCATTTCTGCCAGGCCTAGCCACTACTCTGGCACCATTACATTCTCTTGTCAAAGAGGACACCCCGTGGGAGTGGACAAGTGACTGCCAACAAGCATATGAAGCTTGTAAACTAGGTCTCACCAGTGGCGCATTATTGGTGTATTATGATGTGAATCGCAGCTTTTAAGCTTTTAAAAAGCTGAGAGTATCATCATTACAACAGGTCAGAGCTGAGAGTTCTTAGGAATTCTTGAGAATTTAGTTTTTAAGATTGAGCACTCACTTATAGCAATTTAACTTAAAATGTTAAGCCTGATTTGTGTTATTCAAGTGAGTTGTTCAGTTCCAATCTGTCTCTACCTGCAAAAAATTGGTCTATACATTTTCAAATAGATTTGAATCTTGTTAGTAGAGTGCTTACACTATGTCCATGAAATAAAATCTAAATAGTTACTACCTAATAGTTTTTATTTAGTGAATATTAGTTACTATCACTCAATTGGAACAGCTTTAGTAACAATACACAAGGGAAATCAAATACTCAAGACAATAGAAAGATAATACTTTATTTAATAGAGGCATATTTTATTGTTTCGACATAAAACATTAACTCTACAATCGACGATAATTTGGATGCAAAATATTGCCACAGAATGGGCAAAAATTGAATTTTCCATGTTCAATTATATTCAAACATAAACGGCATGGAATTTTCCCGTCTCTGCTATGACTCAGGCCATCCGTAGATTGATTCGATCTAGTACTCAATGCCAAGGACTTGGGATTTAACTTGGTGGTGCAGCTTTGACGAGCAGGATCTTGTATATTAAAGGACAAAACATTGGGTTCCCCTGAAGACCTATTTTCTCGAGCTGCCACGTTTGATAGAATATTTCTCAGAGTACCAGAATCCACTGGTATAGAGCTCAATTCTCTCACCCTTTCCTTCATTTCTTCTTCTTTCTTCGGATATCTTTTGAAGAGCATTCACTTCTACAATCTCGTCATCTTCTTCCTTACTGAACTCGATAATTCTACTTACAACTCCCTCGAGGCAATTATTCTCTTCCTTCAACATTGTTGCAATTCTGGCCACGTCTTTATATGCTAAATTATTAGTTTCCAAAATATGTCGATTTAAAAGAGGCCTTAAGATGATATAACAACAAGATTTAATCCGATGGACTAAGAAGGTAGAAGACTCCTTTCATGACCGCCATGTTGGAATGCAGTACTATCGAGTGAGACTGGTATGGAGTTTCAACCATATTTGGATATCCGGTCAGACCTTATATGGATTACTGGCTTGCTCTGATTGGCTTATTCATCATTTCGAATTCGAGCGCCGTTTTCATTCAGTTCCAGTTGTTAGAATCGCTTGTTGCTAGAAAAACATGGATTGTTCTTTGATAAATGTGGTGGTTTTTGGCCTTAAGTCCCTTGAGACAAATGGGAAACTACAAGCTAATATGTCATACTTCCTAACCTAGTATAGATCAAGAGATTTCCATGAGGTAAGCAATTAAAATGTCTTCTGTTTCCAAACAGGATTATTACGAGATTATTACGAGAATTTATTATTCATAAAACAAACTCTGATCACAAATCTAGAGGGCTTTTAATAATTCCTCACTTTTTATTTATGCTACTATTAATGGAAAGTTGTACTGAGATTTGCAGTCCGTTTCTTTTAATAATACATCTATTTACCCTTCAATTTTTAGGTGTAACCTAACTAGTGATGGAGTGTTCTATTCTGCCTTACATTAGATAGACAATTTGGTTATTTGAAACTTATTTTTTAAGGCATTGAGGCATCCCAAATATAAGTAATTAGTATATACTTAAATTACTAATACAAGTAAATATGTACATAAATGTTATCACTATTAAACATGGTCATGCAGATCCTCAATATTGCTCCAGCACTGACTTTATTTTGTAGATTCCATCTCATAGAATTATAAGTAAAAAAACACCTTTAAAGGAATATAAACCCTTAGGATGAGGATTTGACCATGTTATTCAGTCCACCTTTCAGGTTTCAGTAAAGTTGCTGGGTCGTCAAGGAGAATTCATTCAAAATAGACCCAACCTTCATGGTGATAAACTTGGAAATAACTGTATGCCAACAAATACGTGTTGATCTCTTGTTTCCAATTCTTCCCTTGAGACTTGGCAATCTTCATCGCTTTCAGAAGGCTTCTGTTCTGTCTTTCCACCCCCCCCCCCCCCATTGGCTTGGGGCCAGTAAGGCATTGACTTTCTGTGCTCTATACCATTATGTTCCAAGTAGGCTTCAATCATTTCAGCTATAAACTGTGGTCCATTATCAGTCTTGATGAACATGGGATAACCATATCTTGTGAAGATAGATTCTAGTGTTTAATAATGGTATTAGCTGTGACAGTGTTCATAATCACGACTTCGTAGAAACGACTAAAGTAGTCAACAACAACTAACAAGTGTTCACCCGTGGGCATTGGACCTAGAAGATCTGCTGCACGGTTCGGTCCACAACTTTGTTGTTTTGACTGGTTCTGGTGGACTTGGTTGGCTAACTAGCTGACATTCATAACGTCTTGCATTTGCACTCTGCATCTCTGTCTATTCCAGGCCACCATACTTTGGTCATCAAGCGTTGTTTGGTCTTTACTATTCCTTGGTGCCCCTCGTGACCTAATTCTATGACTTGTTTCCTCAACTTTGCTGGGATGACCAGTCTGACTGGTTTGTAGGCTCGAGGGCAGGTTTGCCACGTATCTGTACGAATGCATTTGCATACCTGTCAACTCTCTGTCGTCTGCAGATTCCTTTTCAATTTCTTCTATACTTATAGTAGAGGGGGTTGCGTTGGTTGCTACGAAGCAAACATACTCTTCTGTTTTGTTTCTCCTGTTCACTGGTTCATCTTCTGTCAGACGGGACAGAGCATCTGCTATGTTGGTTGGTCCAGGAATATACCTAACTGTGAAATGGTAGGGTTGTAACCTGAGCACCCACCTTTCCACTCTGGCTGAGGGTGTGAACCTTTCGAAATAGATGCACTCTAATGGCTTATGGTCAGTTAATAGTTTGATGTCTACCCCTTATAAGTAGACATTAAATCTCTCACATGCCCATACTATTGCTAACGCTAATTTCTCTGTCTGCGAATAGCGCTTTGCTTACTCACAAATGCACAGAAAAAATCATCACAATTATGTAGTCAAAGATGGATCAAGAAGTATTTTTCTTTTTTTTGCCATGCCAAACATGAGATAATTTCTTCCTATAGCTCCCCTCTTTCACTAGTTGGAAGGTAGGACCTGGATAGAGCATCAGCCAGGACTAGTTTCTCACCTGGTATGTATTCCCACTTCAGGTCATAGTGCTGCATCCTCATCATCATCCTCTGTATACGTGGAGACATTGCATCAAAGTCCTTATTAGCAATAGCAATCAGCAGCTTGTGGTCAGTTTTGGCTATGACCTGCCTCCCATAAATGTAGTGATGAAAGCACGTCAAACCGAAAAGCATGCCTAGAGTCTCCTTTATCTGAGCATACTTAGCTTCCGTCTGCGTCATGGCTCGGGAGGCATACAACACCGGCTGCCATTCACCGTCATGCTTCTGCAACAGAACTGCCCCAAGACCACTTTTACTGGCATCTGTTGAAACTTTAGTTTCCTTCGAGGCATCATAGAACTTCAGTACAGGCTCTGCAGTAAGGTAGTGTACTATCTCATCCCATTCCTTCTCAGCCTTTTGGTTCCAGCAAAAGCTCTTGCCATCTCTGACAAGAGATCTCAGTTCCTTAGTGGCTTCTGACAAGTTGGGTACAATTTACCCAGATAGTTGACTAATCCCAGGGCCCTTCTTACCCCTTCTTTATCTTGAGGTTTTGGCATTTCTGTAATGGCTCTAACCTTGTCGGGGGAAGGGCGGATGCCCTTCTCTGAGAGCAGCTCTCCCAAGTATGTGAGCTCTGTCTGCTGAAACATACACTTTTCCAGATTCAGGCGCATGTTGGCTTCCCTGAGATGGTGAAGCACCACTTCTAGACGGCGGTCGTGCTCCTCCAGTGTACTGCCCCACACGATGACGTCATCAATGAAGTTTCTCTATGCATCAAGTCCTTCTATCACCTGGGTGACTGTTCGGTGGAAGACTTCAGGAGCCGAGGTCAAACCCATTGGCAATCGGTTGAAATAAAACCTACGAAAAGGAGTCCCAAATGCTGTCAGGTTGGTAGATTCCTCCGCCATCTCTATTTGGAAGAACCTGTCTGCAGCATCCAGCTTACTGAAGTACTTGGCCCCTGACATCTCGGCCTCAATTTCTTCACGAGTGGGAAGCTGGTAGTGCTCCCTTTTCACTGCCCTGTTCAAATCCTGGGGGTCTATGCAAATTCTAAGGGACCCAGACTTTTTCCTCTCCCATACCATTGGTTAACCCAGTCGGTAGGCTCCTCAACTCTTGTAATAATACCCTTCTTTTCAAGTCTATTAAGCTCCTTTTTCACAAACCATTTTTTGACATTTTTTACCAAACGTCCAGCCTTCATTGTGTTTTCTACAGTTAAGGTATATACGAAGGGGTGCATGATTTGGAAGAGAGTCAAGTTTGCCATTTGCTTTGTCAAGGTCTTTATTATCAGTCAATTTCATTGCTGTGTTCAAAATGTGTAAGTGCCAGTACTGCCAAGCATGGTTTGTGCAGTGTAGTGGGTCTGGCTTTACAAGGTCTACATACTTATCAAGGAAAGGCTTGAACTCTTGTCATGAGTGTATAGATGCAATAAAGGCTGTCACTTTAGTTCTTCCATTTTTGACACCAGAATCATCTATTTTCTTACTTTGCTTGAACTTGTTTACTGCTTCTGCATCCTTTAGCCTCTGTTCATAATCCCAGGGTTTCCAAGTACAATCTGGGTCATTACCAAGAGTACCTCCAACTTTCTTCAAATTATCTTTACAAACATTTCCAAAGCTGGAGTTGTAAGTAGCAGCATTATTCAACTCACCGCTCATGGATGCTATCCATTTTTGATCGGCTGGGATTAACTTGCATTCAAAATAAATTTGCATGCCTTAAACTTCAAAAGACTTTTGTTCAATTTGCTTCATTTCTCTGAAAACATGCTTTGTATACTCAAACATAAGAGGATGGGTCTCATCGCAATTGGCTCCCATTAGCAAAAATACATTGTTGCAGCTCTGAATCCCATCCAAAATATTCAGAAAACTGACTTCAAATGCTGTTGCAGTTTCATCCTTTCCAAATGGGGCACCGTCTGCCCCCAGAGCTACTAAAAATTTGCCTTTATTTCCATTAAACCAATGAAGAATTTTATTATGGCTATTTAGGAACAAATACATGTTTGCCAAGATGAGTAGAAAACTCTCAAGTGGATGGTATACCCCATATACAGAGGGCTTGCCAACCCTGGCAGCAAATTCCTACAACAGTAAGAAAATATCATTAGGGACTTGTCAGAAAATAGCAGGGGGAGGGGTGGTCAACTTTTTGGGATGCTGAAAAGGGAGGGGGGGATTTCATTATATTAGGCCAAATACTAGGGTGGGGTCAGGACATTTCATTCTCTTTACAGGGGAGGGTCACCTCATTTCCAGCCCCCAACCTAAAATATCCCCCTCCCCCTGCTAATTTCTGACAAGTCCCTTGCTTGTATATGCTATGTAATCCAAGAAAAAACATTTTTTTTAGATTAGTCAACACTGTAAATTGCAAATATCCCCTGTTAGTCAATATTTATTTTATTTATTGTAGTTATTCAGGGTGCAAACAATATATCTAAAAAAAATTAGTAATAATACATTGTACTGTTTCATGCTAATTCTGATGTTTTCTATTGTTCAAGTAGCACTATTTTGAACAAGTTAGTAATTAGTGTTTCACAGATAAATTGTTTGCATTCTACTGTACTTTGTTCTATAGAGGCTTTGCACCATCACGTGATGGCAGCCATGTTAAAAATATTCTACATACTAAATATTCTACTTATAGTAATCCAAAGACAAAACAAAAAAAAGAAACACATATATTTAGTCCTAGCCTAGATAGTAAACTTAAATCGTAACACTGAGATATTGGAGAAAGAGTCAAAATAAGAAAGTAATTAAAGTAACTACAGGAAGCTAAGAATCTAGGCCCCGGCTTAGTCGGCGAATCCCACATGCGCCGAATCCGATGCACACGAACTCAAGTTTGCTCATTTGCATTAGACCCGGCACGTGTGAAATCTGACGCCCAAACTGGGTCTATTGTAAAGGTTATAGAGAAATATAATACTAATAAAATCTAAGTCTCTCTGGAGAAAGTCCTAGCGTCAACACATGATTTTATCTTAGCTTGTAGTGAGTTAAATAATTTTGCAGCGCAGTCCTGAAATGTATTTGCAATGAGTGGGATGACTAGTTTAACTGTGCTGCTAGAATGTAAGGTTATTAAGTGTTTGATGCATTCTAACTGTAATGATTGTGGCCAAGTGCTATTGTAAAGGGCTTTGTGGACAGTCTTTAAAAGATGCCAGTCTTTACGTTCCCACATTAGTAACCAGCCAAGTTTGATGATAGAGCCCTTGTTATTTTTATATCAACCAGTTACAAAACTGGCAGCCGAGTATTGTATTCGCTGTAATCGTTTTAGAAGGCACTCTGTCAGTGGATAGAAGACTGTATCGCTGAAGTCCAGATGAGAAAGAATGAGACTCTTGGCTAGCTGTTTTCTCAATCTGTAGGGAGTAAAGTTCTTAATCTTCCTCAGACAAGCTAAGGTCGCATAACTGGAAGATGCTGGGTGCTTAATATGATCGTCCCATCTCAAGTTCTCATTCAGATAAACACCAAGAAACTTGGTGCACTTCACGCGTTCCAAATCTTTGCCTTCAGCAGATAGCTGCAAGGTACGTGATGAGAGGGAATGGTAGGAGGACATCTGACTAGTAGAGAGGAGCATACACTTGGTCTTGGTGGGATTCAGGACCAAGATGTATTCTTGCGACCTTTTACAGAGCTCGCAGAGAGTCGTGTTCATCTCTTTTTCAATGGAAGCCAAATCTCGAACTGCACAGTTGCTGTACAAAGTGGTGTCATCCGCATACTGTGCACACTTGGTTGTTGACGGCAAAATATCACTTAAGTCTGCCATGTATAAGTTGAAAAGTAGTGGTCCTAGTATTGATCTTCGGGAATCCAAATTTCGTATTCATGCAGGTGGATGATCTGTCATCTATTTGTACAACTGTTTGTTATCTGGCATCAAATACACCAACTAGATATTTTTTCTGCATATCAGAAAACCACTTTTTCTTAGCAGTGGATTTTAGGACCCAGCCCATCTGGAGTTTAGGGCCAATATCATATTGTGGCAAATCGTCGATTTTTCTTGATTCTGGGTTCTTACTGGCTCCTTTTTCAAAAACGTGTTTCATGTTCTAGTGCATATTTATGGTTACATTTATATTATGAGGAGTATCTTTCAGCTCGTTTAAAAATACAACAAAATAACTAGTGGCTAACACGAAAACCTCACGGTTAATTTGACAAAATTACAAATAAATACGCACATATTTTATCGTAACTAAAACTACCTTTTGTAAGTTAAAATCACAAAATGTACTATGAAATGTAACTTGTTTTCTAAAATAAAATGTATTGTATTGTATTGCATTGCATTGCATTGCATTGCATTGCATTGAGTCTGTAACATCAAGATAGGTAATTTATTGACCAATCCTGTACATACGCAAAACTCCACTATAAAGAAGAAACTTCAAATACTTAAGAATGAAGTGCTGTTAAAATATTTGGTTTAGCTAGTTTCTCAAAACTTATTACATTTTTTTACAACAAAAGGGCCATATGCAGTTTAAAGTATACTGTATGTATATGCACAAGCCAAACAATTGCCACAGACCTTTAAAATAGAAAAATTACCTTACTAAATTTTGACTGCTACTTCCTTGTAGCATGTCCCACAACAACCTAAGCTCCCAAACAGCAACAATTATTGTAACGTTATAATTATTTTTCAATAGATTAAGTAATCAAAATGATAAATATAATTCAAAATTATACAGCATCAGGATAGCCTGTGTGAAGGCTGGCTTTCACCCTTATCATAGGCTACCTAAAAGAAGTACATATTATTACAAGATTACTACTAGTGGTTTAGGCAGAACATTCTAAAATGTTATTTGTTTCTTTGGAAAAAAGGGAACAAAGTCCAAGCTCCCAAAACATTACGCAAGTATACATGTCTGAGTCTTTGGTTTCTTCATTAGTATGTTAACATACTGATATATTGCATCACATGTACAGCTATTTCAAAAACGAATGGTGAAGGTTTTGTTGCATGTTGTTGTTGTATGCTGCATGTTGCTTACCAAGCTTGAAATCTATGATATTCATATGTGAATAATGTCAGAACAGAAGAAAATATACTGGAAAAACCAACAGACAAAGTTTGGGAAAATTCCATAATATTGCAACCTTTCTCTGCTTGAATCCACAGTACCCATACTGCACTTTGGGCATGAATCGACATGCAACAAGTGAACAAACCTTCACAAACCTTTTTTGACATAGCTGTATATGTATATATATACACTAGAGCACAAACACTAAAAGCATTTAACATAAATAGTACTAAACTATATGCTAATTCTATTGTTTTCTATCTTTTAATTAGTGATAATAATTTAATACTAAATAGTGTTAAGTTTTGCGTGCTTTTAGTGTTTGTACTCTAGTACTATTCAGTTATCCTGCCAATTTTTAAAAGTTAACAAAATTTCTAAAATATCAAAATCTTTAACCATACAGCATTACGCAAGTTGACTCAGACACTACCAAAACCAAAACATTCTTTCAGCATGGATACCCAACAGGAAACCATATCCTCAAATGATTTTGTGTGTTGGAAGCATGAGTTCCAGAGCACATGTGGAAGCTGTTGGGCGACATTTACATCCTGACTTGCTTCCATGAATAAAGGAGATGGTGATTTTCTTTGAAAATCCTAGGGGTGGAACTTGTGTACACCCAGTAATGAACTTTAAGAAATCTGGAAGAGATGTCTCATATTTTGACATGCCTGTGGGTAAGAAGAAAAAGATTGTCAAACAAAATTTGTTGCTGTTGATATGAATAGCACTTGCAACATGCATTTCTTTTAACAAAAAAATCAAGACATTGTCATATAATAGAGAATTATTATCCTTCCCGAACAATAGTAACATTATCAATACTTGAAAGTTTTATCATATTTAGCATGCTCCTATACCAGTTATGTTAATTATTCTTTTTTCCTGTGCGTTTTGGAGACCTTTGGATATAATAATAAACGCTCATTGCATTTTTTCAAAACTGAAAATTTCAAAGACAGTATGGCTGGTGAGTAAGCCATGTGTACCAGCCATACATTCTTTGTAGACCTTTTTAAGTTTAAAAACAAATCATAACTATTTTGTCAACTTCACTTAGGATATCCATTGAATCATCTTCTGTTAATACCTTCTGCAGGTCTTGCTCTGTTTCAACTGCCATTAATAATAATAATTCTAATTTATTTAGTGCTAATTCCTCAGGGTTCAACAGCGCTTTAAAAATTACTATTATATTTAAGAGAATTTAAAGCATTTAAAAAAAATTAACTATGTTTAATACTATATATTAATGTATCAATAAAATATAGAAATGTAATACATAAAATTTATGAACAATTATTTGAGACAACTTTTGATGTTTGACATTAATACATTGTAAACATTAATTTCAGCAACTGGATCAACTGACATTAATATATTATAATCATAACATGAATAAAATAGAGTAACTGATTAAAATTGTTTTTAGAAAAGAAATTAATGAAAGGCTTGCCTAAAAAGCCATGTCTTTATTTCACTCTTAAACTGTGAAATTGAGTGAGAGGATCTAATGTTGGGTGGAAGGGCATTCCAAAGTTCAGGAGCCGCATAAGAAAATGACCTTTTGCCATAAGATTTGAGATTGTAGGCTTGCTTGGTTAAAAGATTTAAAGAAGATGATCTTAAGCAGCGAGAGGGAACATAAGGCTTTATCAAGTCCCTCAGATATAAAGGTGCTTGATTATGTAAGATCTTACGCATAGTAAAGAAAAAAGACAAAGAATTGAATCATAATCACAAAATTAGATAATAATATTAATAATAATAATAATAATAATAATACTATTAATAATAATACTTTAAATTCATATATAAACTACAAATACTTTAAAAAATTGATAAAATGATAATTACAACGCAATGTGTTCAGAACAGCAAAATTATTGACTGATAGCTGACATTAAAAAAAAGTTGTGTCATGCTTCCAATTTAATACAGCGACACAAAATATGAAAGGGAATGTTTATGCTATGAAAAACTGTTAATGGAATGAGGACATTGGGAAAGAGAAAAGTATTTAATGGTATTAATTTATAAGTGCAGGGTTAATATGTTGAAAAACCTATAATGAAGGATTTCACCCATAAAAACGTATTAAGCCAGGTTCACACTAGCAATGCCAGCATATTATATAGCAGAACATCATATGTAAGCGCATCCAGATAATACTTTACAGTTAAGGCCTTTGTACTTGGACAGAACAAAACATTCCATCATCTGTGCTTGCATACGACATTATGCTTATGCTTGCATTGCTAGTGTGAACCTGGCTTAAAGGAGTTATTTTTACCACATCTGGATGACTTGTTGCCTTTTCAAGCAGCTTATGGAAAATGCCAGCCATTTCATCCATGCCTGCCTCCTCATGCCAATCCATTGTACCTTGTTCTGCTGGATAGTTGAGCTTGTTGTAACAAGGCAGAAGTACAGTCTCAAGCCAATCCGCGTAAAGCTCATCAATGGCAAAATTGACGTTGCATCTTGATAATATCTTAAAATAGAAGTTTTGAAAGTCTCGATGCAGCCACGATTGTGTCCACTGTGGGATAACTGAGATCAATAGAGGCCCCCAGGTATGTATCACGTGGAATACCGTCATTGACTGACGGACCGCAAGGCCAGCTGAGATCAACAATGACTTGTCGCTCGCTGGAATCACGCTTTTCCACCGTATTTAATGGCGAAACTACAAAACCATTGAAGGGCGGGTCGTTAAAAGCACCGCATGGGCTAGAATACCGGTCATCTCGCGGGCGCGCCATCAGCGGTTTTCCCTCTGAATGTAGGGTAGGCTGCCTTGAAGAAGCGTTTGCAGTTCTTTTGTACTTTACAAAAAAGATAATACAAGTATGTCCAATCCAAGTATGTCCAAGAGATCGAAATTCTCTAAAGGGTTTTACAAAGACTTGAATAACATAAGCAGCTGTTTTGAAGAACAAACCACGAAAAAAAGGAAAACACTACCTGGATTATGGCTTGTCGACAGGGTCATCGACATGAGAAACTCCAAAGAAATGAAAAATGTAAGTGAAATATCGTAAATTGAAGTTCTGTTATAGCAGATAAATATAGCAGATAAATTAGTCGAAGACTTAGTTGTTAGCGGAAACGGAAATGGCTGTTATTAATAGGCTCCGCCCCTGACTATTTTGATTCTTTGTGTACCGCCATTTTGTTTCACTCGCTTGCATTCAAAGCGATACACGTTTGCAGAAACGAACGTAACCCAAACGAATTTCAAATGATTTTTGTATTTATAGGAAAAAGAATACTTGATAAAATGGAAAAACTGGTCCCTCGCCGAATGCAGCTGGGAGCCAGAGAGCCATCTCACCAAAGAGTTGATCAGGTCAGTTTATACATGTTTTTATTAGGTAGCTAAACGTCATTTAGCTACACAGTAATATCAGCTCCTTGGACCTGGATATAGATCATCATAAACATTATAACTTGTAATGAGTAGTCAATGAAATGAAATGAAATGACACAAGTGACATGATTCACGATAGTATTAAAACTGTACTTTTAAATATCTTTGCCATTTGGTTTTAGGCTATAGATTAATACAATTTAAATAAATAAATAGTTGTTGATATTCTGGCATTAAATGCCATTAATAATGTGGAACAATATAAAAAATTATATACATTATAGTCAATAAAAACATTTATAGATAAATATATTCAAAGTAAGATATAAATAAATATTTCATTTCTATATACAATGCACCATTTTGATACCATTTATATGTTTCTTTCTTATAGTATCTTTCACAAAGGAAATAATAATGGAGCTGCCTGTGAGGAGTTTAGAGAGGTCTTTCAGGATGCAATCTTGAAACACTTAAAATCAAACTCTATGAACCCCAAGATCTCTGTACACCTACCACATGATGTGTGGAGATATGTGACCTACAAGAAGGGGAGACCAGCACAAAACCACCCTGGGTGGACTATATTAGAGAAAAATGATTTTGAAAGACTGAAGTTGCCCGAGTACTGGTGGTATTGTCTTGATTGTCATGGTGAAGGAAAGGCAATATCCTTCCCCTTAAGAGCTAAGACTGTGCTGTCTTTCTTCAAAGAGATATTATCGGGATGCAAATGGCAAAACATTCTTAGCTCCTAGAAAACCTGTGGAAACGGTAACATTTTATATTGCTCGTTGCCAGAGGAGTGTGATGAACTTAGAGTGATAACAGTAAATATGTTAACAATCCAATGTATCCAGATATGCACAAAAATGTTTGGTTTCTGTTTGACCACTTGCATTCATTTTGACAGTTTTTTTTACAAGACTTTGAGCAGTATATATAATAACTGCAAATCTTTGTAATAAAATATAAATTGTGTAATATTAAATAAAGATTTACTGTTATCACTCAGTGGAAATGGCAGTTTTATAATTTAAGAATGCCAGATCTATTACTTAGCATTTTCTAGTGAAATTTTATACAATTCTTGTAGTTTCTTGGGATTTCTGATTCTTGTTGATATTCCCATTTCCTTCAATTTAGATTTGATGACTTCAGGGGGGTAATTGATATATTCAAGACTTGGAGGGGGTGTTTTTTCTTCATTCTTCAGCCTGTAGCGCTTGGTTCGGCTTTCGAATATACCGGTCGTCCAATACTCATTTGAATTCTTTCTATAATTCCTTGGTTGGCGCTCCATATGACTTAGCACTTCAAGCCTTTTACCAACTTGAAGCACATCTTTTGCTGAATCCCACTTATTTGATCTATGTAAGTGGATTCGTCTGCAATCATCATTAAGTTTCTCAACACCTAATAGTCAATGGGTGTGTTTAAATTAAATTAGTATAAAAACAAAAGAACATATATGGAATATATAATTAATATGTTCCAGAACCAATCAATTAATCAATCATTCAATCATTCAATTTATTAAGTTAGTACCCTAATTATAATTATCTTAACATTAAAAATAAATAGAGTAACAGATTGGGATATAGGCAGAGTGTCTGTACAGTAACCAGATGGCTACTAAAAGAGATAGACAACCACTAGTTTGAATGAAAATGTAAAGATTATTGATTGGGTCTTTTACATCAACATTATAGAACAAAAATTTAATGCAATAAACAGTGACATGAAATTATGTGAATACTACTAAAAGTTAAAGAAAGCTATTTAGGGACTAATAATTGAAATCACTCAACCAAAACATATAAAGTTTACTGTACTGTGGTCTCTAATGTGTATATTATTTTTTGTTGTGAAGTGTTCTGGTTGAATGATTATTAACTATATATCAGTTACTAATAGCTACTATTTATTAGTATTTTACTTTGTTTTTATATCATGGTTAATAACTATATTTGTTGATGACAGCAGCTACCGGATTAGTGCTATTATTTGATAATGAATATATTCAAGAATATTACCTTGTCCAGTAAATTTTTTTACCCCACCATGCTTTTGCATGAACTGTGGTACATGGTAAACCATTGCATGTATGTATGGGGTTACTCTAGCCTTTCCATATCCATCCAAGTCATTTCCAAGAGATACAAATAGATTCACCCAAGCTGTAACCTGTTCAAATATATTAAGTGTTTAGCTTTTTGAAATTCAGTCATCTTAATAAAATTTCTAAGTCACCTCTGAAAAATAATTCTTTATTTCCTCTGCTGTTGGAGATTTCATCTGTAGCAAATGTGAGTAAATGTTGTTGAAATCCTAAAGTGAGACAGAATAAATAACATGAAAATGATATGTTGTTATCAAGTTACATATTATACATTGGCATTATTATTATCATTAGACTGACATGACTCAAATAATACCTTCCAAAGTTGAATTACAGAATTAGAAGTTGCTGGAGTTATCACCCCAGCCAACTTCTCAGGGAGCTTTTCAAGGAGAATCTTTTTCTCTGACCCCATGAGACTTGTGAAGTCGTATAGACCGCTGGCTTTGCCGTCTGCATTTTTTTTCTCCCACACTGAGAATGAAATGCCACAGCTACAGATAGTTCTCACCAGGCTGTCGAGGTGAGTCATGGTCTTTTTACTTCGAGCTTTCTCTACATTGTCTTTGTTTTCTCTGTTAATAGCCTCCAAAATAAGGTTCTTTGTCAACTTATCTAAATGTGAAAAATAAACAGTATGTATGTAAATTATTTACAATTTTGTTGAATTGCCAACATGTATGTGGAATGGTTTTGGGCAGTCATAATTTTATGTTTTTTTTTATGTCAGCCAACATAATTATTGTTTATATTATAAATAGGTACTTACAAGATATGAAATAAGTAAATAGATTTACTCACCAGTTACTCTAAGCATAAGATGTAGTTCATCCAGAACTATATTTTCAAGTGGGATGTTTACTAGTGGTACATGTTCACAGGAATATGAATTGTTAAGGGCACATTTCTTGATGTCTTCTAGAGTTCTTTTCATCTCTTTATCAGTTATGTAGAAATCCATTGGTTTAGACATGTCATACCTGTAGGGCAATGTGAGTGTCAATAGTTATGTTTCCATATCTTTGTAAAGCACTATAGAATGTATACTTGATGTTTTAATTTATTTTAGTGTAAAAATATATAATATTATGAATAAATTATAAATCAATATTTTACACACATTTCATGATAGTTCTGGAATAATTATATAAAATGTTTTTTTTTTACCTTAGAATGACTTTTATGTTTTGTTTTTTTTTTGTTTTATTTACCTGAGTTCTTTATATATTTTACACCATAAACAGGCATAGTCAGAGGTGGCTCCCTTCAAGCCCATAATCAATAATAGGAACTGTAAAGACATAACATTATCATTGTGAGAATAAGATGAAATACTAAAAATAGTAAACAGTACTGTGAGTTGTGTGAATAATTTCCTTTTAATTACCTTGTAGTCTCCTCCCATGCATATTTCAATTTCAATTGGATCATCACAGCCATCAATCTTGATGCACTTTTCCTTGATCAATTTGTTCACATCCTGAAAGATTTCTGAACAAGAGGTCTCAAGTAGCTCGTACAACTCTGCACCCTTAATGACAGCAACTGTGTGGTTACCTTGAAAAAGAAATAAAAAAAAAAATGAGTAAATGTGTAGGTAAATCTTAATAAAGGCATGCCATTAAATGACAGTAATTATTATCATTATTATTAGTAGTAGTAGTAATGTGAGTGGGAGATGTGGGAGTGATAGTAGCTAATAGTAGTATTATCAAATTTTAATAAGTACATCATTACTGTCAGTATATATAGTGAAGTAAACATTGTGCATAAGCTAGGGGAATACATAATTGAGTTTGGATCTTATAATTATTACCTTTAGAAGACATCATTGAGTCTTCGTCATCCAAAATGGAGAAAGATATTATAACAAAATTGGTCACACGTGTCATTCTGGCACCATCTCCGGACAGCTTAACCTTGATCTTTCCTATTTTAGATTGTGATTCTTTGTTTTCATCTTCTTTAAGGTTACTAATCTGTAACAACATGTTCATAGACCAAAAATAAGAATGGAATGAGCTGAATTTATTAGAAAAAAATATGTAAATTTATTTACAATAATGTAATTACATCATTGATTTATTTTTTTACAACAGGCCAGGGATCTGGGTTAGTACTTTAAACTTGTCATGTCTCCCACTTAGATACATTATTGTGATTTTTTTCATTATACTTACAAGACTTGTCAAAACTTTTTTAAGTTCGTCTGTAAAGTTCACTTGTGCACCTTCTGTTATGCCAGGTGTTCTTTCAATGTGGCACAATTCATTCAGTGATTCTTTACACTGACGAATCAAATATGATCTTGGCAGGCCTTCCCCACCCTAACAATAATAATGATAACAATCAGTGATAAATAGTTAGTAACGATAGATTAATGATGAAATAAAATAATGATAACAGCTCTAATAAACTGCATAATAATGCATATGATAACAAAAATAAATTAATAATTATTAATAACAATTGAAAAAATTGAAAATAATGCAGATATTTTTTTTTGGGCACAACAAAACAGCACTACATATATTCGTTGTATGATGTATATCTTATAGCTATGAGTAAAACATCAGCGCTTTTCCATCACATGACCAATTAAAATGAGATCATGAATTTATTTACAATACACATAATTGTAACCATAATTTGAGTATCATTTTGATTAATCATTCACTATTACATCAAATGCTATAATAGTTACTAATAATTACCTCACTCATAGTCAACTCGTGGTAGGCTGCCTCACCTACACAGAATTTATCTTGAATAAAAAGGATTTCTTTAAGTTTGTTTTTTTCCTCTTCAGATATGTTTTTGTACGACTTTGCCTTTGTGTTATCAGTGAAGTTGAGAGAAATATCTTTACCATTCACGTCTGAAAAGGTTGCAGAGCACAGGTTTAGTCCGTACGTATCAGCAAACCACAGAGCCCTTTCCACTCCACTTTTCAGTTCTTTGATTTTTCTCCGTTGTTGTCTTTCTTTCACCTCACCCACGGTTTTTCCTGTGTTACAAAGATCCATGGCCAAACCAGTTTTTTCAATGTATTCTCTTAGATGCTGGTTTTCTTGCATAGCTTTTTGATAATCATCTTCGTCTTCTCGGTTAACCTGTTTAGCTTCCTGGAGTTCGTTATATAGAATCTCGCAGCGCCTTTGAAGTTCTTCGTTTTCTGTTAATAATTCTTTTGAACAAAGCATAGCTTGTTCCAAATCTACAAGTTCATTGTACAGAAACACTACTTTCTTCACAGTGTCTAAAAGTACCGATCGTTTTCTGCCAGACTTCGTATTACAACTGGTTCTCTTGGCTTTAATACAGAGTATTCTAAGCCTCTCGTTTATCCTTCTGCAGTCTTTAATCTTTATTCTGTATCTGTCAATCAAGGCGTTCAAAATCTGTACGTAGGAAAACGTCTTCAAAACATCGCCATCTTTGCGTTCATTCAAGAGCTTGAGCACTGAAACCTTTACATGTATTGTGAAAACAATTGCATTTTCTTTTACATCTTTCTTTTTGATGAAACTATGGCAATGGTTTGTTGATAAAGTAACTTTCTTGTCAATTTCTACATCATTAAATGCATTTAAAATGATTTCATTTGTGCCCATGATCTTTTGTAAAGCCGACCATTTTTTTTTTACAAATTTCGTGCGCTTTTACCGGAAGTAAAACTACAGCACATTCAAACGCTGACCAAATGTATTGTTTTTACTCGATCCCAGAGATCTTATCGGCCGTAGAAAGCAGTGTTTTCAAGCTTTGTTTTGATACCAAATATGTCATATTTTGTCTTGAAAATATGGTCAAAACATTGTTTTTTCTCGCGAGTTATCAAGGTGAACATATGGTACGTACATTATTTTATGTCTGGAATAGATTTTTCGAAATATTGTGTATTTTAGGTGAAAAATGGACGATGTTAGCTTTTATCGATAGAACTTAAAATCACCTATTATGTCTACAATTACAGGTTCTTCCAAAATCTGGGTGGACAATTTAGATTCAGTGAACAGAAGATAACCAAAATACGACGAAAATTTTCCAATTTCTTCACTATTTCTTTGTTTACTATTGGGAATGACAGGCGATAATTTCCAAAACTCACCGGTAAGTTTGGACGTTGAATTTCATATCGTGGCAGCATGAAATGTACTTCATAAGAATTGTCATATAACACTGGGGGAGAATCGACGTGGACAAATGCTACAAATGCTCAAGTACGCTATTTATTGCTATATTATTTTTTCTCTCGAAGGTTTTTTTCAGTACCGCCGCCATCTTGGTTTGACAAATATTCGCGCATGCTCAGTTACGATGACCGGTATTCTAGCCCATGGCGATCTTGTCAAGATCAATCTCTGTCTGCAAATATTGTTCAACCTCAACTGGGAATTCTAATGCTCCCCGATGATTTCGTAGAGCAAAGATAGGAAGCGTGCCACAACAGTAACCCAGCGGCCAACCATATTCTAAGAATTCGCAAATTATGACTTGTTGATCTTTAATGCGGATGGTACGAGAATACGAGCATTAAATAATTAGGTTGTCCTGACGCAGCAACCGCTCGATGTGCACTGAGAAAGAAATCCCGTGAAGATCCCGCAGTATTTAAGGAACATGAACTACACTCCTGAAGGGGGAAGCACTGACCGCCGATAGATCATATTGTCTAGAGTCACGAGAAAAATCTTGATTAGAATCATTTGACAGCTTTTGAAAAGAACCAGACCCAGTGGTCAATTTATAAATGCTACAGTCACGAAGTAAAACGTCTCGAAAAGAATTATTACTTAAGTATTGTAAAGAATCAGACCCATCGGTCAAACTTTGAAGTCTAGAGTCACGTAACGCACAGTCTTGATAAAAACTACTACACAGGTCGTAAGAAGAATCAAAAGTTGAGGAGGGAATCGTAGGGTCACACCTCAACGCAAGGTCATGCACAAAGAAAGTCATTCAACTTAGACACGCCCGCAGTGAGGAAACATGACTCACTTAAAAGTGACTGTCTAGACTGACTGTAAAATTTGTGCATACCCGGCAACAAATTCCGCCAGCGATAAATTATCATATTTGATGTCACGTTGGGCTCGAGTTAAACAAAGAAAACTTTGAGGCCAAAACTGGGGGAAATAAACCTCACTAGTTGGTTTGGCGTCTTTCCCCGATTTGAACTTACCCGCTAAACGGGATTTGACAGAGGGTACCCAGAATCGCTGGAGGCTGAAGAATCTACCAGGTTAAGTTGGGCCACACGACGCTCGGCTGATGGAGCTAGGTCGGTCATGGCGCGCAGTTTGGGCAAGGTGACATTCGGTGATTTGTGTCCGGTTGTTTTAGAGCCATGGCGACTGGACGATTCATCAGTGGAACAAACCATGGCCCGTAACTCCTTTGTTTCAGTGCGGATAGCCTTCACCTCCTCAGACAAAAATTTTACCGAATCGAGCAATGTCCTCATGGTATCTTCCTGGACGATTGGTGGCGTCGCATCGTTAACGTTCGTCTCCCCATCACTAAGAGGTGGCCCAAGGCAGTTAGCACCGGGCTTTCCAAACCCATGTTCGGCTTTCGGACACTTGCAACCTGGGCAACGACTAGTACGACCCATGGCTATAAAATTATACTATAAACTATTGATAGAATTAGATAAACTATTGATTGAACTAGGAGACACGTAAACTCTGTGAACTATGAATTAAAAGTGATAGGCAACTCCGATTACCAGACTGAATACAATCCAAACCGGAAATGCGTCAGTTGGGCAATTAATCCCTTTGAGCGTGAGCCCAAAGAAAACAAATTGTTGGTGGCATTGATGGATTTAGCCGGGTGCCTGTCATGCTTAAATGTACAGACAACAATAAAGCAGAGACTCTCCTTGGATGCTTTCTCAATGCTATCCATGAATATGGAGTCCCAAGTAGAGTGCGCACTGATATGGGTCAAGAAAATGTTCGCATTGCTGATTTTATGATTGAAGCAAGGGGTACAAACCGTGGCAGCATTATAACAGGGAAAAGCACTCATGATCAACGCACTGAAAGACTATGGAGAGACGTTTTTGAAGGCGTATTGAGTTTTTATTACAATTTGTTTTATTTTATGGAGGACAACAACATTCTTGATCCTCTTAGTGAAGTGGATCTCTTAGCACTGCACTACATTTTCATGCCTAAAATCAATGACAAACTTGAAATGTTGAGGAATGCATGGTCTCGACATCGCATGAGAACAACAAGGTCAAGTCCTATGCAGATGTGGTTAGCTGGCCAAATTAAGAATAATGATATGGATAACAGTTTGGCCATCCATGGTATCCTTAATTATTATTAATTAATTAATTAATTAATTAATTATTATGGTGTTTATGGTTATTATGGTTATTATGGTCTTTTACTCCCATTGCAGCTTGGTATTGACAAAGAATGTCAAAGAGAACTTGATTCCCAATCTTATTGTTCATCTAACTATGGGATTGAAGATTTCAAGAATCGGATACCTACGAAACCTGGCTGAACTGGGAAATCTGTCATCTTTGTCCATAGCAGTGACGTAAACCTAGTACGGATTTCGGCAGACTCAAAACAATAGGATTTAATTTAATTTAATTTAAATTTAATTTACAGCTTTTATCACGCATTTTGCTACGCCTCAATGCGTTTACAATGTATATAATAATAAAACTACAATAATAACGATAAAATATAATATATATTAATATAACTAGACTAAATTATTAATAATACTAATGATCTAAAAACGGATAAATTAATATGAGGCTGATATATGACAATGAAGATAAAAGATAAAAATCAAGTAAGAACTAATATAACATAATGAGATAGTATAGCCTATATATTGTAAGGACGTGATGGATCAATTAAAAGCTTCCTTGAAAAGATATGTTTTAGCTAAAGATATGAACTGTTTAACAGTTTCAGCGTTTTTTATTGATTCTGGTAGGTTATTCCAGAGCTTAGGCGCAGCAATGGAAAAAGCTCTATCGCCATATGTGGATGTATTCGACTTAGGAACTATCAATAGCCTCTTAGAGGCAGAGCGTAAAGCGCGCTTAGGTACATAAGAATCTAGTAAGCTACTCAAATATGATGGTGCATAGCCGTTAATTATCTTAAAAGTAATGAGTAAAACCTTGAAAACTATTCTTTGGTTAATAGGCAACCAGTGCAATTGACGTAGAAGAGGAGTTATATGATCCCTACGCTTAGCTTTAGTTACTAGTCGGGCAGCTGAGTTTTGCAGGCGCTGTAACTTACTTAATTGCTTCGCAGGTAAGCCGTACAAAACGCTATTGCAATAATCTAGTTTGGATGTTACAAAGGCGTGTACTAAGCGTTCCGTGCTCGACTGATCAAGATATTTTCTGATTTTTCCAATATTCCTAATTGCTAACGAAGCAGTGCGACATAGATTGTTCACATGACTAGACATAGTAAGGTGTTTATCAAAAATAACTCCGAGGTTGCGTGCTTCCCCATTGATAGATATGCAGTGTTGACTCATATCAATATTGGGAATAGGAGTGCGGTGTGAAAAGCGAGAATAAAAATGAACAATCTCAGTCTTAGATGGATTGTTACTAAGCCTATTTTCTAGGAAGAAAGACTGAATGTCATTAATACATTGTTCAAGATTGTTTATAGCAGAAAGTCTATAATCAGGATTCAATGTTATTGACAACTGTGATTCATCAGCATACATCATGCAATCAAGGCCATGAGATTTGATCACATCTTCCAGTGGAGCAAAGTATAAGATAAACAGCAGTGGGCCAAGCACTGAACCTTGTGCTACGCCAGACTTTATAGGTTGAGGATTGGACTCGATATTTCCAAGTACAACTTTCTGGGAGCGCTCTCGTATGTAGGACTCAAACCATCGAAGCACTATTCCTCTTCTCTCCTTCGGGGCCTCGTTAAGTACGTTACTGATTATTACCGAGTGACACACGATCGGTTCTTAATATTAAACAGACAAACATCACGAGATTGAAATCGGAGCTAGATGTTTATTCACTACTAAAGGTCAGCCGTACCAAAGCAGCTTAGATCGTTGAAAACAAAATAAAGCGTTAGTTTTAATCCAAACGTGGAAGCGACTCTGGCGCCCGTGATCTAACAATCAAGAATCAATCTCATACTACCACAGTCTCATAGTTTAGAACACTGAGTAAAGTAAAGACATTTTTGCTTCATTTTGAAGTTGAGAAAACTGGGATTTTGCAAATTTTATAAATGAATTTTTTAAGGTATAACTAAACAATTTTGTCTGTACTTGTTTAGATTTGTAACTGTTAATTTGATTACTCACTTCCAGCTTCCCTCAGATATTTGATGAACTGACTATACACAGTGTTTTCTTTTGTTTGACCCTACTTCACTGAAGATTGGTTGTAGCAAGGCAGATATACCTCTAACTGTCAGGGGATTTTGGGGACAAGGTGAAGAAACATTGGAAATCTTTTAGCTACCTAGAAGCAAGAGAGATTTAATTATAGATTGGTAAAAAAAATTTTTTTCAATCGTTTTATTAACCGTATATAGTAAACATTTTGCTATTCACATCTGAACAATTCAACTCTTAAAAACTTGCAAAGTAAAAAATCAATAAATATCTGGGTGGACAGCCTTAGATTGCTTTACAGAATAGCTGTAGCTTTTATTTTGACTTTCAATTGCTTTTATGTACTTTATAGAGTCTGAAATAAAGCTATATTTTAAACACTCATCATGCATTTTCTCCTTTTTCTTGTTTGTTTGTTGCTTTTGTTCTTGAAATTTAATATAATATAAAATAAATCCTGCTTTGCTTCAATGTAGCAAACATAGCCTGTGTACAGCCACTCCCTACCCCTAACCATTTGTTCCCTTCAGGTGGTGGGTTGGGTGGGAAGTGGCTGTACACAGGCTAAGCAAACACTACTTTATACTGTTTCATAGTTATATTGCATGGGCTCTGCAAACATAAATACAGCTCTTAAATTATTATGTGAGATTACGAGAGTCCAGAAACTTAGTCAGACCCATTGTAGTACAGGAATGCCTTGGAGGGTTGCCCATCTCTACCAGCTCTGCCAATCTCTTGGAAGTAGGCCTCAATTGTCCTCGGAACTCCTATGTGAATTATTTGACAAACATCTGGGATGTTAACTCCAATACCTATAGCAACAATTGCCAAAATCACTCTTACTTTTTGGCTGCATTTTTTGGCTAGTTGGCGCAAAATGTGCTCTTTCATTTTCTTTGTTTGTGGAGCATGGTATTGTGCAAACAGTTGGTTTTCTGGAATTCTGTTACAACCAGGAGGATAATATGATGATTCTTGCAAAACGTTGAAGAAAAGTTTATAGGCATAACCACAGTATTGTAAAGGAAGAAAAATAAAAGTAAGAGGGTAGGAGATGAGTTTGTCTTTCAGGGATTCAGCAATAGGAAGCAGTATGGCTTTATAACTATCAAGTCCAGATGAATTCGGTTTTCTTTTTTCTTTCTGTAGAAATATGTTATCTCTGTTCAGATTTCCAACAATGATGCCGGCAGGGATCTTCAAGGGCAAGTGATTCATCAGTATTGACTTTTCTTTTGGTCTTGGGGGCTGTTACTGTCGAAAGGCGATGAGCTGCTAATGCTTCAGGATCTGAGGAAGCTCAAGCCCTTTAACGAGAGTAGAGTCCATAGAAGTTTTCCTGAAATTCAAGTTTCAGCACTGAGTGGGCTGGACAGGCAAGATCTACACTCCTGGTTGGACAAGCACAAGAAAAACATGTAGATAAATGTGAGTAGCCTTTACTCTTGTGGAAAGAAAGCTTTCATAAAGCCAGGAACAGCGCTCTGCCATTTTGTTTTCACTTGGTTCCAATTTCTTTTCGGGTTATTTTAGGCCACGTAAGGGATCCCTTGAGCAGACTGGGTCCTCCAAAATTCTTGAAGGCTATGTGACCAGCCGCCACTCTTCTCTCGAGCGTCCCGCCACTTTGAAATCGAGTCTTATCTTAATGAAGATCTTGCTAATGTCAATGAGTGGCTAATTGCTATTAGAAAAAACCTACTAATGGTCTATCACCAATCGAGCCCTGTGATTGGCTGAGCTACTAGGGGTCTATTAGTGATAGACCTCTAGTAGCGAAAAGCGCCGGTTTTGAAAACCAAAAAATATATATTTAAAGCAAAATCCAAAACTTTTTGCATCCTTTTAATTGGACCGATTAGTAGGTTTTTACTAAAACAATTAGACCTCTCGCCCTCATGGCCTACGAGTCAATAGCCCATGAGGCCTTCGGCCTCATGGGCTATTGACTCGTAGGCCATTCGGACTCGAGGATTAATTGTTAAATAGGCTGACCCTCAATCAATCGAAAACAGAATTCATGCTAATGGCTCTAGACAAAGGCTGTGCACGTTTCAGTCGACTCCAAACCTAGCAATTAATGGAACCCCTATAAAACAGGTTCCTCAGACAAAATCTCTCGGTGTGCATATCGATGAAAACCTTTCCTGGAATGCACACATAAAGGAATTGACGAAAAAGATTGCATCTGGTATTGGAGCTTTGAAGCGTGTATGCTCTATTGTCCCTACAGCAACTTTAAAGTCCATTTTCAATTCACTGGTGCAGCCGCACTTCAATTATTGCTGCGTAGTGTGGGACAATTGTAATAAAACACTAGCTCCAAGCTTCAAAAGCTCCAAAACCGAGCAGCTAGGGTTTTAACCTATTCTAGCTATGACGCTTATGCTGACCAACTAATCGAAAAGCTTGGATGGAAAAAACCCGAATCGCAACGGAATTTCCAGAAGGCTGTCATGGTATTTAAATCTCTAAATGGACTCGCCCCCGATTACATGCGTTCCATGTTCACATATCGTGACAGTATAACTTCATAATAATATTCGCTGAGAGACGCCGAGGGCAAACTAGCTATTCCAAAGCCTCGCACAAACTATCTCAAAAACAGCTTTGGCTATAGCGGTGCGATGCTTTGGAATAATTTACCAGTCGGGTTACGGCAAGCAAACACTCTAAACGATTTTAAAAGGGGCTGCAGTGACGTTTTTTTTTTGTTTTTAAATTTTAGATATAAGCACGGCTCTCATGGAAAGCAGGAGTTATAGACATGTATACATATTCGTTATTCTTTTGTTTACACATTTAGACTGGTTAAAAACTACCTAGCTAAAACACCAGAATTAACGCCAAAGTTAGTCCTCTACAGCCAATCGCCAATCATAGCGGTGTTCTTGACAGATATCTTGGTAGGTACTTCATGTATGACTCCATACTGGCACTAATGTATGTTTCCACATATACTTATGGCACTAATGTATGTTTCCTTATACACGAGTATATTAGGTACTTGTCTTACTTAATGTGCTTACTTTACTGTTGCTAATGCCTTACTTCTGCTGCTAGACCTACTTGTGTTGCTTACCTTACTTCTGCTACTAGACCTACTTATGCTGCTTGCCTTGCTTGTGCTGCTTGCCTTGCTTGTGCTGCTTGACCTACTTGAGGTGCTTTGATTACTTGAGGTGCTTTCCTTACTTGAGGTGCTTTCCTTACTTGAGGTGCTTTCCTTACTTGAGGTGCTTTGATTACTTGAGGTGCTTTGATTACTTGATATGCTTGCCTTGCTTGAGGTGCTTTCCTTACTTGAGGTGCTTGTCTTGCTTGAGGTGCTTTCCTTACTTGAGGTGCTTGTCGTGCTTTAGGCGCTTGTCGTGCTTTAGGCGCTTGTCGTGCTTCAGGCACTTGTTTTGCTTGAGGTGCTTTGAGTACTTGAGGTGCTTGCCTTACTTGAGGTGCTTTCCTTACTTGAGGTGCTTTGATTACTTGAGGTGCTTTCCTTACTTGATATGCTTGCCTTGCTTGAGGTGCTTTCCTTACTTGAGGTGCTTGTCTTGCTTGAGGTGCTTTCCTTACTTGAGGTGCTTTGATTACTTGAGGTGCTTTCCTTACTCGAGGTGCTTTGATTACTTGAGGTGCTTGTCTTACTTGAGGTGCTTTCCTTACTTGAGGTGCTTTCCTTACTTGAGCTGAGTCAATTTAATCCACTTGTTTATCTGGTCTGCACAGTCACCAAATCCATTAATTAAGTGGATATATATATTCATAATCTATATGTTTACTTTTTCACAGCATATACACCAAGAACGTTAAAACATAAACATAAAAATATAAAAATTTAGTTTGCAAAACAAATGTAATTATGTCATCGTTTTGAAGGTATTAGTTGACTGATATCTTATATGTTATATCGTGTAATATCGTAATATCGTATATATATATTACACGATATAACATATAAAATATCAGTCAACTAATACTCATAACTCTAATTTACTGCAGTAATAATTTTTAACAAAAATCTAATTTACAATTAACTCTTAAACCATATACTAAGAATAATGTCCCCTCAGATTTTCATACTGTAATAATTTTTAATAAAATTATTACAAATTCAGGCAATATTCTAATTTCCTTTCAATTTAATGTAATGTTTGTGTCTAAAAAGGGAAAAAAAGTGAGTGGAAAAAAGTGCATACTACTAGTAGCAAATGGCAAAAAAAAAAAATCCCATTCACCAAACCATATGCCTCAATCGATTTATGTAATATTGCACTTACACCATTTTAAGAGTGGGGGACTTTTGTCATGTCTTCAGTAACATTTTGGTAGGTCCTTCCTATATATATATATATGGTACATTGTAGTGGCACATATCATTATGTTATAATGGCACATATAGATATACTGTTCATATTCTTCATAAGACCTATCCCTAGCACCCTGATCATGTCCCTAGCCCTGCTGATCATCTGTCCCTAGCCCCGATCATCTGTCCCCAGCCCTGATTATCTAGCTAGCTGTGATCCAGGTCTTGAGCCGTATTCGTTTCAGGATCCCTGCTAATGTGCATCCGTTTCGGGCATACTGTTTTTGATCACTAAAAATTTTTCCAACAAAATGTTTTTCCACAAAAATTTATTCTAGGAAAAGGAAAATAAATTATGAGACCCTGAATTCAGTGTGAATATGTTTTAATAATAATAATAATAATAAATTATTTTAGAGACTATATGGAAAAACAAAATTATATACTAACAAATTCCTTGTAAGCGTTCATTGAGTACGTACTAGAATCCAGTCCCACGTGGATAATAGATTTTTGCTTACAATTTAAAAAATCTTGATGCAAAATCCAGGGTTTTTTTTATATTTGATTTGTAATGTCAACGACAAAATACAAAAATCCTTGTGATTGGTTCTCTCAATAATTTATACAATACAGAAAACTGAGAACTGAAAAAATGATATGGAAGGTGATTCATGTCAATTGTACATGTAATTTGAGCAATAAACATCCCTGAAAAGTTTGGATTCAATTCCAGGGCAATTAATTCACAGTATGTGTGTGAATCACATCAAATGGAAAATATATATTTTATATTTTAAATCATTGATATCATCTGTGGTGCTCATTCTCATGCAGTCTCTCTGCTTGTTCTTTATATGGATTATGAAGACCACTTTAGTTCTTGTACTCTTAAAGGATGTGCTCTCTTTCAGCCTGTTAAAGTATTCTTTATTTGAGAACTGCTAAATTGATATTACAGTGTCTGATCTTACTAATTTTTCTTTCAAGTATTATTATACTATAGTATTATACAACTTATTCCAATTATTATGACTGGAAAACTTAACAAAACTTTTAATTAAAAGTATTTCAATTTTTAGGGACTGGTCATTATTCATGTGGAGGAGGGACGGGAACAATGAAGGGGGGATCCAGTGTATTTCAGATTGGTCTGAGGGGTATCTTTATTTTTTCCATTATCAATGATATCCAGCCTGTTTGATATACTATCAATCTTATTGAAACTTCTTCGTTCTTTTTCTCTTTCCTATAAAATAAAAACAAATTCAACTTGACTACTTAGTTACAAATAAAAAATAGTACTTAATAACTATAAAACTAATAATAATTATTTGTTCAATTAAATTACTTGCCTGAAACCTCACCAGGATGCAGACCGTCCTCCAAGCATAACACTTCTCCTGTTAAAATAAAATAGAGACAATTATAATAATTATATAATATTTATAATCTATCAACATATAAATAAATAATTTTATGAAGTGCAAAAATGCCAGGGGCATATCCAGAGGAAGGGTTCAGGGCAGCAAATTTTCCCCCTATTTTGAAGAAGCCCAATGTTTTATTTCTTTGATTCTGAGGGTTGCACCCCCTCCTTGGCTAACTTTGTGCCCTGCGCCCCTACCTGAACAAAATCCTGGATCCCCCCTGCAAACATATCATAACAGTAGTTCCATAACAATAAAAGCCTGAAATCACTAGGAAGTGTAATTATCGTAAATCTTCTAACATGTCTATCCTCAAATTAGTGCTAGCTCCCCTTTGAAGCCATTTTGTACGGTCTGATTTCTCTCCCTAATAACCGCCTCCCTTTCCTCTTGTATCTGAAACCTATAATTAACTGGCACGAACATTGTGTTATATTTTATATCAACTGGCATTGTTTGTTTCATAATTATAATAAAGTGAAAGTTTCTGAAATACAGTAAGAGTTGAATCTAATTGTTGTTTTTGTTGTAGGAAATTAAATTTACGTGCCCCCCATGGCCAAATGATCGAAGGACCTCCAACGTTCAGTAAACATCCCAGGTGCTTGCTAAATTAATAATTATAGGAGATATAACAATAATTTAAAATAATAATAACTAAATATATTATCATTTTTGGGGGAAAGGGGTTCCAAATACATCAATTGCTTAAGTTCACTATATATGTCAGTCTTACTTTTCTTTGACTTGGCCTTCTCTGGGTTGTCTTTAAGTTTGTTTACATTTACTTCAGCTACATCCTCATCTGCAAGAATCAAAATCATAGTTATGATTTTTGGTCACGTGAGTCGATAACGTCTTAGTTATTTTCATGAACTCCATATTCTCCCCGGGGGGGGGGGGGGTGTCGGCAAGGGGCCGGGATGCTCGGCGTACATTTTAGGGGTTACTCATTGTTATTTGTTTGGTACCTTTTCGGCTGTTCGAACGAAAAACTAGTTAAAAATGTAAAATTAGCATATTTGGTACCATTTCCTTGCAATCGAAGTGGAAAGAGATTTTGGTACCTTTAGAGTGTAGTTTTCAAATTGTTCGACGAGCATACCCGCCCTCTGATGTGGGAGTCCCCTCCGGGCTTTTCTAATTGGGATAAATTTCCTCACCTTTATAGCACATGCATGTTTCTTGTTCTGATATGGAGCACGCTCCTCTGCCAATGAGTGCGCTCGTATAACAAAGTAACTCTATCATAAGTACGTTACTTTAAATTGCATTGTTTTTTCATCTTCTTTATTATTTGGTTCTGTTCCTGAGTCATAAGGTTTTTTCAATTATATCCATATTTTTTGTCGTCAGATATATTGGAGACGGTGAAGGAGACAGAAAGAAAAGTCTACTGCTCTTGCGGTAGGAACAAGAAACAAAACAAGGTGACGTCTTGCCAAACATCCGATAAAAACGACAGAGGACGTAAATGCCCTTGCATTAGTCAAGGTCTATCCTGTGGAAATGGTTGTAGGTGTAAAGGATGCCAAAACGTGGAGAATATTCCAGAGGTCAAAATACAGCTGAAAACTGTATCATGTAGATGTGGGGAAGGTATATCTTCGACAAATATTGAACACATTTCATGTAGAGATGCAAATCGAAAGTCTAAGTGCCCGCGCTTCAAACATAAAGAACCCTGCGGAGAGAGTTGCAGATGCAAGAATTGCAAGAATATATTCGGCGAAAACGATAAAACCCACAGCCTTCCATCAAGCCCGGTCGTGAAAAGGAAACGATCAAACCCGTCACCCTACAAAAAGATCATGGTAGAGCACAAATGCAGCTTGAGTTCTTCTGTTTGGTCTGAATATGAAACGTGTTTATTGATTGCTACTTTGAACATTATCGTCTCCTCTCTGGTTCCACTGTCGGTAAACAGCACAACCACATTGTATAACCACGTTGTACAATCACGTATTTGTGAAGAAAAAAAGCTTCCCATACGCATCAAGAAGACAACACAAATAGGAGCAAAGTTAAGACAGCTTGAAGAAAAGCAAAAAGTAGTGTTAGCAAATACTAGCACTACTTGATGATGTATGAGGAAGTCCATAAAGCCATTTAATTATGACGTCACTGTTATAAGGGGACAATATTCACAGTTCCATTTTTCCTTGTCTTGTTAAACCCAAAATGTTGTTAAAGAATGTAGATATTTTTGATTGTTTTGTTTTGACGTAATATAATGATATGCATAGGGCGATTCAGTATGTAGAACCTAAAGTTTTTAAAGCAAGGAATGAACTCTTGGAACTCTTGTTCGATAACACTTTTCAGGAGCTTAGAATTTGATATTAGTTAAAGTTAATAGTTATGCTTATAATTTTGATTTCCCCTCTTTTCAAATATGGTTCACATTGTAATATGCAGGAGAAGAATGGTAGATTCTTTTTTCGAAAAAGGGAGGCCTCTGAGAGAGAGATTGAATTTTCGTTTATCTGAATGTTTTAACTGACATGCATTTTGTCATCTTCGTTTCGCTCCGTAATAAATTTACTGTGGGTGTTTTCAATTATACCGGCTAAGGCCAAAATACTGAATTTGTTGACTATGAAATTATATCGAAACATGATCAATAAATATGAAATACAGAATTAGAAGTGTGGTGTCCTCTATGAAGATCATAGCAGTTTTCCTGTCTATGAGACCCTTTTGGTAACATATGTATACACCGAATCCCTAAAACTTTGACACTTTTGCAATATATATACATATATATGATGAAGGATAGCGATTTCAGTAATTTTTTTGTTACCAAGTTGTTCTAGAATACCTAATGAGGCTTTTTAACATGTTTGCAGTTGATTTGCTCCTTGTTTACTGTTTATTTTTCAACAAAATTAGCAAACACTCAAACATATATGTATATATATATCGCAAAAATGTCAGAGTTTTAGGGATTCGGTGTATATATATAAACATTTAAAAATTCTGTAAAACGTACATATATCAATATATAAATGCGGTAAATGCGGTTTTTCTCGCTGGAATGTCAAACTAAATACTAAGCCACACCTAGTCTGCACTGTGTTATAATATTCTTTCCAAAAAGTGTTTACTTTGATTAGAAACAAATTTATTTCACTCCCTTAGGCCACGCCCTTTATTTATCTACCTTAAAACCCCTTTTATTAAAACATTCTATATATATATACTCTTCCTTTTCATGTATTATATCAACGATAAAGTTGTAAAATAGAATAAAATACAATGACAAAATAAAAGGGAGAAATCTTTTCTAGTTTTCAATGCCGTTTTCTTACATTTCTGTGCAAAGTTTGCAGTGCGCGGATGGCGTCAGCACTGTGCTCCGTTAATTGATAAAGCACAGTGCTCGACCAATCAGCACGCGCGTACTATCCTAACTTTATAATAAATATAAATATTATATATATAAGGAAGATAAAACGGCGCTTGGGTCTATATACTGTGATGCAAACACACTGGGAGTTGTAAAGCAAAACAAGCATAAGTAGGTCAAGCACCTCAAGTAAGGAAAGCACCTCAAGTAAGGAAAGCACCTCAAGTAAGGAAAGCACCTCAAGTAAGGAAAGCACCTCAAGTAAGGAAAGCACCTCAAGTACTCACAAGCACCTCAAGCAAGGCAAGCATATCAAGTAAGGAAAGCACCTCAAGTAAGGAAAGCACCTCAAGCAAGACAAGCACCTCAAGTAAGGAAAGCACCTCAAGTAAGGAAAGCACCTCAAGTACTCACAAGCACCTCAAGCAAGGCAAGCATATCAAGTAAGGAAAGCACCTCAAGTAAGGAAAGCACCTCAAGCAAGACAAGCACCTCAAGTAAGGAAAGCACCTCAAGTAAGGCAAGCACCTCAAGTAAGACAAGCACCTCAAGTAATCAAAGCACCTCAAGTAAGGAAAGCACCTCAAGCAAGGCAAGCATATCAAGTAAGGAAAGCACCTCAAGTAAGGAAAGCACCTCAAGTAAGGAAAGCACCTCAAGTAAGGAAAGCACCTCAAGCAAGATAAGCGCCTAAAGCACGACAAGCACCACAAGTAGGTCAAGCACCTCAAGTAATGAAAGTACCTCAAGTAATCAAAGCACCTCAAGTAAGGAAAGCACCTCAAGTAAGGAAAGCACCTCAAGTAAGGCAAGCACCTCAAGTAAGGAAAGCACCTCAAGCAAGGCAAGCACATCAAGTAAGGAAAGCACCTCAAGTAATCAAAGCACCTCAAGTAAGGAAAGCACCTCAAGTAAGGAAAGCACCTCAAGTAATCAAAGCACCTCAAGCAAGTGAAGTACCTCAAGTAATCAAAGCACCTCAAGTAAGACAAGCGCCTCAAGTAAGGAAAGCACCTCAAGTAAGGAAAGCACCTCAAGTAAGGAAAGCACCTCAAGTAAGGAAAGCACCTCAAGTAAGACAAGCACCACAAGTAATCAAAGCACCTCAAGTAAGGAAAGCACCTCAAGTAAGGAAAGCACCTCAAGTAAGGAAAGCACCTCAAGTAAGGAAAGCAACTCAAGTAAGGAAAGCACCTCAAGTAAGGAAAGTACCTCAAGCAAGACAAGCACCTCAAGTAAGGAAAGCCCCTCAAGTAAGGAAAGCACCTCAAGTAATGAAAGCACCTCAAGTAAGGAAAGCACCTCAAGCAAGACAAGCACCTCAAGTAAGGAAAGCACCTCAAGTAAGGCAAGCACCTCAAGTAAGGCAAGCACCTCAAGCAAGATAAGCGCCTGAAGCACGACAAGCACCTCAAGTACTCAAAGCACCACAAGTAGGTCAAGCAGCGCAAGTAAGACAAGCACCTCAAGTAATCAAAGCACCTCAAGTAAGGAAAGCACCTCAAGTAAGGAAAGCACCTCAAGTAATGAAAGCACCTCAAGTAAGGAAAGCACCTCAAGTAAGGAAAGTACCTCAAGCAAGACAAGCACCTCAAGTAAGGAAAGCACCTCAAGTAAGGAAAGCGCCTGAAGAGAGACAAGCACCACAAGTAGGTCAAGCAGCGCAAGTAATCAAAGCACCTCAAGTAATCAAAGCACCTCAAGTAAGGAAAGCACCTCAAGTAAGGAAAGCACCTCAAGTAAGGCAAGCACCTCAAGTAAGGAAAGCACCTCAAGCAAGGCAAGCACCACAAGTAGGTCAAGCACCTCAAGTAATCAAAGCACCTCAAGTAATCAAAGCACCTCAAGTAAGACAAGCGCCTCAAGTAAGGAAAGCACCTCAAGTAAGGAAAGCACCTCAAGTAAGGCAAGCACCTCAAGTAACTGAAGGAAAGCACCTCAAGCAAGGCAAGCACATCAAGTAAGGAAAGCACCTCAAGTAATCAAAGCACCTCAAGTAATCAAAGCACCTCAACTAAGACAAGCGCCTCAAGTAAGGAAAGCACCTCAAGTAAGGCAAGCACCTCAAGTAAGGAAAGCACCTCAAGTAAGGAAAGCACCTCAAGTAAGACAAGCACCACAAGTAAGGAAAGCACCTCAAATAATCAAAGCACCTCAAGTAAGGAAAGCACCTCAAGTAAGGAAAGCACCTCAAGTAAGACAAGCACCTCAAGTAAGGAAAGCACCTGAAGTAAGGAAAGCAACTTAAGTAAGACAAGCACCACAAGTAAGGAAAGCACCTCAAGTAATGAAAGCACCTCAAGTAAGACAAGCACCTCAAGTAAGGAAAGCACCTCAAGTAAGGAAAGCACCTCAAGTAAGGAAAGCACCTCAAGTAAGGAAAGTACCTCAAGCAAGACAAGCACCTCAAGTAATCAAAGCACCTCAAGTAAGGAAAGCACCTCAAGCAAGACAAGCACCTCAAGTAAGGAAAGCACCTCAAGCAAGACAAGCACCTCAAGTAAGGAAAGCACCTCAAGTAATCAAAGCACCTCGAGCAAGACAAGCACCTCAAGTAATGAAAGCACCTCAAGTAATCAAAGCACCTCAACAAGACAAGCAGCATAAGTTAGGAAAGCACCTCAAGCAAGACAATTATGTCAAGCAGCATAAGTAGGTCTAGGAGCAGAAGTAAGGTAGGGAGCAGGAAATATGTGGAAACATACATTAGTGGCACTATATGACATTAGTGCCATAAGTATATGTGGAAACATACATTAGTGCCACTATATGGGGGTCATACATGAAGTACCAACCGATATCTTTAACGTCATAAAACAGATCCTCAATCGAATCTGCGTAGCGGTCCGAATGGGTGGGGATCGTCCTCAAAACCCCCACCATTTTGGCCGCTAATTGCGATATCATATTTAATTTACATTTGTGTAAAATAAGGGACTGTTCGTTATTCGCTGTGATTCTAGGGGGATGGGCATTAAAAAATCAGGTTTAAGGAGGGCGGGCCACATATAGAAATATAATTAGAGCCAAAAGGGTGCGACCGCACCGCCAGAGTTATGAATACCATCTACTGTCTTTCATTCACCACTGTACTCTGAAGATGACTTCCGCCCAGGTTGTCCAAACGTCAGTCACCGTCAACAACAGTCTTTCTCAAGACTACACTCACCCGGACGATCACATTACTCACTCCAGCACAAGGACAGGAAAATAACGGGGCAGAATATCAATTTAGTGTACCTAGAACATAAACGTATTACCGACTTTTTAAAAGGGGGTGACTCACTGTTACATGGTACCTTACACCAATACCACAGGGAACCCCTAAAAGGCAGGAAAACCATAAAAGGTAGAAAAATGATGAAAAAAATTGACAACCAAATTTGAAAGCTTCAAAGAAACTGAAATTTGATCTGGATAAATATTGTTTCCAGTATATTGTATCTCCTTTTTACTGTGCTGAACACGAACAAATTACCAGGACAATATACAAGGTAAGTGAAGAGAAGTTGAGAATGGGGCGGGAGGGGGAAGGGTTGGATTGTAGTAAGGTTAAGGTTTGGGAGAGGTTCATCATTTCAAAGGAGTCATGGTAAGAGAAAGAAAAAAAGAACAGATGAAAATACAAATTCATAGTATGGCGGAATAAAAGTTTATGCTCCTGATACGCAGTCAAATCTTTTGATCTCATTTTTGCACTTTGATCAGCTCTATAGACCTCTTTAGCTCTTTAGACCACTAGTCATTCTCCAGAGTAGTACATTTCTTTGTTTAACATTTGCATTTGAGAAAACACATGAATATGGATAGAACGCAAAGAATCTTATTCTCAAGAGAATGACACATGGTCTGAAATGTGAAAACATTACCCCCAAGGTAGAGGTCTATTTATTCTCCTTCTCTTGCACATTCAAGCATGAACACAATGTAAAGCATAGCAAAAGTACGAGATCAGCAGGAGGAAAAATTTGAAAACCTGTTCTGAGAGATATTTTGTAGGACCAACTAAACATCCTAAAAGTTGAAAGATCCAAAGAAGACAAGACGCACAATAACTATACTACACTACACCCATTTACTAACTTACTGTCCACCGAAAAAGCACAAAACCACCCACAAAAAAAATCCTTAGTGGTTATCCAGGATGTAATCTTGGAACTGGTTCGACTCCAGTAAAGGATCGCATGTGGGTTAACACCCCTCAAAATTACTAAATCTCAATACTGAAACTTGAAATAAATCAAATGCGGCAAAGTAATTCATAAACCCCAGGTCGGGGGGGGGGGAGGTTCATATATCGAGGGGTGGGGATGCGCGTCGGAAATTTTGAAAATGACTCCTAAAAGATAGTAAAATTCTCATTCTCGGTAATGGCTTTTTCATTGTTTTTTCGTTTGAACTCCCTAAAAGGTACCATATAACGAAAATTAACCCCTAAAAGGATGAACATCCCTGCCCCCTTCACATCGGATTCCCCCCTCCGGAATATAAACCAGGGTTATTACACTTTTAGTTGTTCCCTGCCGGCAGACTCTCCTTTTCATTTTCTTTCCCGGTACTGACATTAGTGGGGAAAGGGAGACTTTTCCCTGCGAACACCAATACAGTGTCAAAGGAGACTGCCAGCAGGGAATTTTAGCTGTGGTTATTGTAATTTGATACACTGCAAGCAAAATTTCATTTTGAGAATATTAGTCCTGATACGAGATCATACAGATGTTTTGGAATTATTTTTTTTGCTTGAAATTTTCATTACAAAAATGGCAAGTTCATTATTATTTTTCTAATCACGAATTTTACCAAATAAAATCTTCGAAAATTGTCTACTCCCTTGTACACCGGTACATACTAAAAAGTTTTAAAGAAAGAAAGAAAGAAAGAAATATTAACGACATCCATAGGATACTGATAGGGAAATTATATGGGAAAACAAAGGTGCGCTCAAAAAAATGTTGTTATGGATTTTTCTAGATTGGGCTCCCTGTGTGTTCGTTCCCAGTCCTCTTCCACTGCATCACGGGATCACTTACCGCCAAAACTCAAATTCTTTGTTGCTCGCTTCACGAGTTTAGTTCATCAAAAACCCTCTAAAAAGGTGAGAATTCTTGCTATATTTCTTACTTTTAAATTCCATGAGCACTTTAATCATGTTTTTATTCGTGTACAATCAATATTTTTGCTTTAATTGATAGTTTTGGGTTATATTTCGCTCGCTATTTTGGTTTTTGTTTGAGGCGAAGCGAAGCATCTTCGCAAACCTCTAGACTGTACGATTCTTGTTAAATTTATTACCAGATTTTACAGAAGAAAAACAAAATTACGAATCGAGGATAGCGATCTGTGTGTTTTGGGTCCTTATCGATCAGTATTCGATGAGATTCATTATAATTAAGAAAAAATAAATGTCTAAGTTTGTTTTGGCGTCGTTTGGCGCGCGCCAAAAAATTACAGTTTATCGAGTAATAGGTTGGTGATTATTATTATTAAATAAAGCTTAAATGTTATTTAATTGACATATATAATTTAGGGAATATTTTTCTTTATATTTTCATGGGTTATAATTTAAGGTTTACGGCATTTCAAGTCAGATATGATAGGAATTGCAGATGTGATGAGGGGCGACGATCGTTGTGATCTGCACTCAACCAAAGACAAGAAAATCACGGTAAGATAAGCCATAAGCTTGAATGCTGGATATGTTTTGTAGTAATATTTGTTTATTTAAGAATGTAAAACCTTATTACGCTATAAAAACAGTCTTTGTTTGAGCTCACACGATTGCTGTATTAGTTTTGTATTATTTTTTTCCATTTTAACATATTAAAAATGTGTTAATCCAACCCCCCCCCCCCCCCCCCCCCCATCAAAGAAGATGTCAAATAGCTTCGGGACACATGGTGGTGATGGTGGCTGTATTGTGAGGGGGCAACTCTATGTTGTTTCTAGGAACTTATTCAAATTTTAATTCACATGCCATTTATTTTATTGATTTTAATTATATTTTACAGTATGTAACCACTATGCTCTGTTCTCTGACGGAGCACTATTTGAACCAATCAGAGCACTCATAGTCAGATGCTATATGATAATTATAAATAAGCTATAGGCCATTTTCGAGATGCGTGAGCGGTTTCACAAATATCACAGATGCAGACATGAAACAGAGGCATTTTTGGTGCAAGATCACACACGCTATTGACACTGCCCGAAAATGACTCGAGATCATGTCTCGCGCATCTCAAAAATGGCCTATTGAGAAATCAAATTTGTAGTGCCATATTGGATTTGAAAATTTCCACAATACAGCAGTTTCACATACTATGCAAACTGCTGTTTTGGAAGGCTTAGCTATTGAGGGACATCATTAAAAGTCTGTGGGATTTCAAAACATTGGTATTGTTCAACTTGTGCATTCTTTACATTACAGTTGACTTAAGCAAATCATTAGCAACAGCCGATGTAATGTAAAAGAAAGCACAAGATGAATAATACCAATCCCACAGACTTTTAATGATGTTGTTAAATGGCTAACATAAGGCTAAGCATGAGCAAATGAGTCTGTGGTCTTCAAAAACAGTGGTTTGCATTGAATGTGAAGCTGGTGTATTTAGTATACATGAATCCTTTGATACTGTTTTTCATTACCTATTGTTCAGTGGCAGATCCAGGGAGGGGTGAGGGAGGGACACACCTTGTCATTACTTCAAAGATAACCAATACAAAATATTTTTTTCCCTTTGATTCTAAGGTGTGCACCCCTCCTTGGGTCAACTTAGGAAGATATCAATTAAATTTGTAGTAACTTTTTCCTTGTTGGACGATATCATGTTTTCTTGTGGTCAGGGGGGGTCGGTTGTGCATTTTTCTTGTGTTGGTGCCCTTCCAATGCAGCACCCCTCCCTGACAAAAAAAACTCAGATCTGCCCCTGTTGTTTTTGAGGGTTTGTTCTATGGTAAAGAGTAACATTTTTGTCCATCAAAAGGTCGCAGTGGAGGGCAACATTGGAAGTGGCAAGACAACATTACTAAAATATTTCAGGCAAAACTCTCTTGTTGAGGTAAGGCACCTTATATTTTGTGACACTTTAATTTCGCGATTTTGAGAAAAAATCATATTCTTGATCACTTTAATTTCGCGATTTCATTAATAAGTTATTCGTAATTTGTTTCTAAATATGTACAAATTCCTTTAGAAAACCCACTAATTCCTTGGTTTTGACTTTAGCATATTGAATACTTGTTCCAATCATTAATTGTTGATCAGGATCAATAGGCGCTAGTACTTGGTTCTCAGTAACAACGTCTTTTATCCATAGTCAATAAGTTCTGATTATCTAAAACGCAGCATAAGCTACAGCGGGCCTGCACTGTGGAATAGTCTTCCACATCAAACGAGAGCAAGTCTTACTATCTCTAATTTCAAAAAAGGCATTAACGATTTTCTATCAACTACTCACTCCCGCACGGCAAATATGTAAAGCAGTTTAATACATTTTTAGAATCTTTTAATAATTTATGTACATACGGATATTTTAACCGTGTTTAAATAAAATTATTGATTGATTGATTGATTGATTGATTGTTCTTTACTTTCCCAAAAATGGAGGGTCACGTAATTTTCGCATCATATTTTCGTGACATTTATTTTTCCTTACACTTTAATTTCATGATTTTTTTCAAATTTCATGAAAATTTCATGTAATAAGGTATTTGAAGTTTGGTATAGCTGGTGGTTTTAAAAATAGCAATACATAGAGATTATCACATGTTAAGAGCCTGATATCGTTTTTATTCCTGAGTTTCCCATCATATCGCGAACAAGCGAGTCCGCGAGCGAGTGAGCGATATGATACGGAAAACGAGTGAATAAAAATGATATCAGCTCTTAACCTGTAATAATTTGTTTATTACACATTTAGGGTCGATTATATATTGTTATATATCGCGAGATTTTATTGGACAGTTGACCGTGAATCGTATCACTTCACTGATATGGTTTTTATTCACAGCTTTATTTCACGGATATCGACCCTAAATGTGTAATAAAGATGCATAATCATGTATGCGTACAAGGATATACAGTGTATGAAATACTTATGGTAGAGCAGTTTTCAAATAGATGGCTTTTGGCCATTGGCAGGCTGTTATTTTGAGCCCTGTATCTAACACTAATCTGATTTTTTTATGTCATTGAAGGTTATAGAAGAACCTGTGAAAAAATGGCAAAATATTGGAGGCGAAAATCTTTTGGTAAGACAAAGTAAATTACAGGAGCAAATTACAGGAAAAAAAATCCACATTTACTAGTTAACTCAGAGAGACACAAAGGGAAAAAAATTGCGCTGAGTTTTTTGCTGCTCACTTGAAAAGATTGTTCATTGTTTTCTTCTTTCCATTCCTCTAAAGGCCTTTTGTCTGGATTTAGAAAGGCCTTTAGAAAACCATGGTGTAAGTCAAGTGTTGCATGCCCTTAAATGTATTAGTTGTGTATGGGAAGTAATGGTCGTAAAACTATTATATTGTACATATTTTGGAGTTAAGAAAATGTTAAATATCACCAGATAGCATAGAACTTTATTTGTCTGGAAGTAAATCCTTTTGTATGTGTTATCTGAGTGGTCACGTTTTTATACTATGAATATTATCAACAATGATTTATTTCTTAAATTTTCATGCAGAATTTGTTTTATGAAGATTGTAAGAGATGGAGCTACCTGTTTGAATCCTATTTTCTGCTCACCCTCATGCAAGTCCACAAAAAACCTCATGTAAGTATGTAGGCTGAACTTTGTTTATAGACGGTGGCATTTGATAGTTGCACAGGGCTCAAAATAATGGCCAGTCATATGCTGGTCAAGATGTCTGGCGTATGATATTTTATGCTAATGCTAATGCTAACCAAAAATAGTGACCCATAATTCCTTTCGGGGTAGGCGATCAACTCAGCTGGTAGCTTAGCCCACTGGGTGTTAGTAATCAACCCATCCATTTACATGGGTTAGTTGATTTGAGGGTCCATAGGACTCAGAAAAGATGCAAGCCATGTGCAATCCTGATGTAATTCTTTTAATGTTCTCAGACCAAGCCCATCAAGATGATCGAACGAAGCGTCTATAGTGGATACTACTGCTTTGAGAATAATCTGTGTGTCAGGTACTAAGAATTAAATCTTGCTATGAAACTTCCATGTCTTGAAATATCTCATTACTATAGTTCACTGAAATCATTCATGTCACAAATTGAAAATTTCCATTACTGACTTGAGTCATTTTGAATCATGCTCATCAAATTATGGAGTTATTTTCGACATTGAAAAGTTGAATAATTATCAAAAAAGGCCAATTTATGATGGCCAAATTATATGAATGACACATTCTGTCTTTTTCACACTAAAAAGGATGCTCTTTATTTTAAATATATAAATCACAGACATCGCAACATATGGTTTAATAATTATGGTAACAAAAGTTTGACAGGCAGGGCTCAAAATAACGGCCAGTCATGCCAGTCAAGATGTCTAACGTATGATATTTTATTTCATTTCAAATATGACCAGTCAACATGTCCGTTCAAAACCAGGTTTGACCGGTCAAGTACCAAATTTGGCCGGACATTGACTGTTGACCGGCAGTTATTTTGAGCCCTGACAGGGCAGAAATGTAGAAATCATGCATTTTTATGCAAAAAACTCACAGGAAATGCATTTTGACAATTTGTTTGCATCCCTGGACCCGCGAGCTTCATTTCTTGCCATTGCACTATATATATTCCTTGCTTCTGAACGGCATCTAATGTAGAATTCCATGAAATAGGTTAGGAACCCAAATGTGCCCAGACACGTGGGTCCCAGGAAGCACATTACAAAATCCTAGCGCAACCCCTGTTTGACGTCTGGTGCTTGTCCGCTGTGATAGCACCTCAGGCATTATTAGTAGGATTGAGGATACACAATATTCAGAACTGCAAAAGTATTTAAAAAGAGGCAATATACCAAATAAATATGTACACCTGCGGTCCACACTGACCTTCCAATTTGGAGTTCAACATTTCTTCTTCTGCTATGATAACTAGCTTATAACATAAAATCTATAAAAACAATTTGCTCATTCAATAATCTTTCTTATGTTAACAGTGGTCTGATGACAGACATAGAGCATAGTGCTCACAATCACTGGTTTGACTGGATTACAAAACAAGAAAAACCAGATCTGGACTTGATTAGTAAGTACTTGTAATGCTTTACAAAGCTCCATCTTACACTGATTATACCAATCTGTTCGAAACAAAATGCAATGTCATTTTGCCCATGTTATTTGATTAACACCCAAGAATCCCAGGGTCAAATCTGTTCTAATAAAAATGTTTAACCATGTCAGGGCTCAAAATAATGGCCGGTCAACAGTCAATGTCTGGCCAAATTTTGTACTTGACCCATGAATACTGCTTTGCATGGACACGTGGACTGGTCATATTTGACAAAAATAAGATAAAAATAATATCATATGCTGGACATCTTGACCGGCGTATGACTGGTTGTTATTTTGAGCAGACTGGTACTCCACCAATGGAGGAGGGGGCTTGTACACAGGAGGAAATACTGATAGCTGACTCTTAGGCTTATAATTGGGGTGGTGGTGGGGGGTTATAATTGGGATTCTACAGTATACAAGTATGCAGCTATTTCCAAAACAGTCAAAAGACTCAAGGACCATGTTATATAAAGGGGAACAAATAAGAAGTTGTAACGTGGCAATGACACAGCATGCAAAGGTGCTACAGCTGTACATGTATATAAAATAAATGTTGTTGACACTATGATATACAGTAAAATCCTGGTGTTAAATCAACCTTTTATTTTAGAGAGGGTGACACATGGCAGTCACAACTGATAAACTTGTGGCCCTCTATAATGTTTATCGTCTCTGAAAGAGGGACTGATATTTTACATACTCATCCAAGCCATGGTGAAGGTCTAACCATTTGCAGATATTTTTAGAGCAAAAACAGCACTTTCTACTCAGATATTTTAAGACCCTGAGTGTGGGTCTGCCCACAGGGATTTGAAGCCACAATCTCCCACATGACAGATTGGTGCCCAACCAACTGAGCCAATTGTATCTTGAGTTCACAGTGTTGATTGATTGGGGGAAAAAACTGTTTCCTCTTCATCCCAAACTCTTTTTCCTTCTGGTTATAAGCAAAATTTTACAAATGAGTATAACTGCGATTTCATGGAATGCCAGCTTGGGCTTTTCTCCATAAGCTGCAGGAGAGTCTTATAATATACCCTAATTTTTCACATGGAAAAGCTTAATTTTGTTTTTGTTTATATGCAGTTTATTTGAGAACAAATCCTGAAAAATGCATGGAGAGAGTCAAGATGCGCCATCGTAATGAGGAGACTTCTGTTTCTATGGTAAATGCCTTTTGCAATGTTAAAATCAATAACTTAAAAACCAAGATATAATGCTCTCTCTTAGTGGTTAAGCAGCATTCTCCCAGGGGTGGATGAAGGGGAGGGGTGTGCACCTCTCTCCCCTTTCAAAAGTGGTGCTTGAGTGTGTGAACCTCTTGATCATAAATGCTGCACTACTTAAAAAATCTGACTTGCACCATAGAAATTTAGGCTAAACCTTTTTTGGGATATAGTGTAATATTTAGCTGCATGTTCTCAATTTTCACCATCTCATAAACCAAATTTTATTGTGCTTTCATTTGTTTTGCTGTCATTTCATCCCCTCTGGCAACCATGATCCTTAAAGCAATAGATTTTGTTAATATGATGTCGTAGTGATATGGGGCAATTGATGGATCAATGTGTTTTTTAGGACCTTTTGAATGCTTTGCATGAAAGACATGAGTCTTGGCTGATCAGAGAAGAACATCCTTTACCAGCCCCAGTATTGGTGAGTTGACTATCTCTTAAGGCTGACAGTTTGTTTACTGCAATTTAGAATATTCAACCAACTCTGTAGATGCAAGTTTCCTATTGGAATTTTGCTGTTCACTGCCGCCAGTCAAAAGTATAGAAGGACTGACTGATTAGTTTTGATAAACGGCAGTGAAAGACCAATTTCACAACCAAACATGATGCATTTATGCTTAGAATCCCAGCCAAAAATCACCACCAACATGTTTTCATGTGTGGAACATGATTGGCCTCAGCAAGTGATTGAAATAGAAATAAATAATAATTTATTTGCAGTAGTAAAAAAGGAGATATAAAGTGATCCCTATAGAGAATATCTCCTAAGATCAAATCGGAATTTGGGAGAAAATTTTTGTAGAGGGAGAAAAACTGGAGAACCCAGAGAAAAACCTTTGAGGCACATGAGAGAACCAACAAGCAACTTTATTCACTAGCTTATGACACAGAGCCCAGCGGGACTTTAACCCAAGTCACATTGGTGATTTTCTCATTTTTATAGAAAGGGGGTTAGGGTAGGATAAAAAACACACTTAACGGCCTCAAATCATGCTGAAACTTTGCCATAATACTGAATGAGGTACAAACAGTGACTGAAGCAAGTTTTAAAGAAAAATGTTGAGTGAAAGATTTTATTTTTTTTATCTGTATTCTAGCCCCATACATTTCCCTATAAAACATGCTCCGAAAGTTTGCTTGGGCTGCCTGTGCCTATTATAGAAAAGCATGGGTGCGGTTCAATGAGAGCGCTCACCTATCACCAAAACAACCTGTCTTCAATTCCCTGACTCAACATCCTTTGTGAGTAGAGTCCTGTACATGAGATTCCTAATATGCATAGGTGGTGTGCGCTACAATGGCTGTTATTACGGATGCATGCAAATGATATGCAAATGATTTTTTTTTTTTTTTAAGAATCATACAAGTGAGGCTATCAGGTCGATACAATGATTGTCGTCTCTTTTGAGATTTTTCTCTAGGTTGTTTGGTTTTCCTCCCTCCTCAAAAATCAATTTCTAAATTCCAATCGGAATCCTTTTAAAGAAAAACCACTCTGTGGAACCACTGTTAATTCCCATTAATTTTATCTTTTATCCCTTGTCCCTGGCTTGATGTTAGGCTGTTGTGACGGATAAAAAGTCATGGTGGTATAACTACTAGTTAGGCACCTTGAAAGTATCCATAGGCGTATTAATAAGAGACATTAAATGGAGGTGTTGACTGTACAAAAACTGCTGTCCCAATAATTTTGTTCTTTTTATTTCAGGTTGTTGATGGAAACAAAACTTTAGACGAGATGTACAAATACTATGATACAAATTGTGACAGTCTCCTTGGCATCAACCCTGTTTATCAGTCTCGCCAAGGACTCAAGGTCCAGTGAAGTTTACTACTGTACAAAAGATATATCCATAATGTAAAAACTGGTTATCACCATGCAGGGCCTAAATAATGGCTGGTCATTCACAGGTCATGATGACTGGCCAAATTAGTTTTAGCTTGATCATACCTTATTTCTGGGTCAATGTTACACTCAAAATGACTGGCAAGGCAAAGATTTTACCAGACAAGTTCCTATTCAGGCAGGACATCGTCTGATGACTAGCCATTATTTTTAGCTCTCCCTTGTAATTAGTCTTTAAAGTCCTTGGCCTTGAAGTCCAAAAATGCTGCTAGGTACAAACTATAAAACTAAAATATGGATTGCTATTGTGCTTGACATATCCCTTTTTATTAGTCAAACTAAGTACACTCTGCCCCTTGCAAAGGGTCTGACCCATGTGCCCATTCTACTGTCATTCTCATAAATGAATTTGGGATGGCTCTGATGGATGGCACGAGAGTGCATTATGAATGACTACACAGAGGACATAAAGTACAATAAATTTGTAATGAATTGAAAAACAGAAAAAAAAGGAAAAGTCATCCATGTAACTTTATTTGGGAAGGTCAACTAACTTTTAACTATGACACAATTAAAGCCTAAAAGTGCAACTATTGTCCAAAACTACATACTTAATTGTAAAAAAAAATTGTATGATGTGTTAAATAAATATCAAAAATTTAATGTTTTTCTTACTTAGTTGCAGCTCCTAGGGAGCCTATGCAGCAATATTAATTCAGAATTTGTTCATTGACCTTTACTGCACTGTGCCATGTTGGCATTTCTCTGAACGTTTACCCAGGTTAGTTAGAATGTATCTGAGTCTCATTGGTTTTCTTTTCATTCATCATTTTTTTCAATTTGGTGGACACAAGGAGACCCTTCCCCTCTTCATATATCTGTTACATGTCTCTTAGGAATGTGAGAGGACCTTAAGGGGAAGGTGTACTGAATCAGAGCTTGGCTTGCTTTGTTTTTGTTAAGATGGTGTTCATGGGTGATGGAAGAACAGAATAGTCCATTGAGTGTAAAAGGTTGATAAGCTCATCATAAAACAGCAAGAATGTCTATAGGGCTATAAGCTACCCTCGTCTAACTAGCCTTTGTTCCTTGGTAGATCATACCTGGTCTGTCAACCAAGTCACCTGGGTGTGTTACAGCCTCAGAAGAACTCAGCTGACAGTTGGCAGGGTTTTGATCAAAGTTGGTGGACACATATCTTGGTTCAATGTAACACTGAATACGACAGAGCTGAGGTGTGGCAACCGTTATATTGTCAATGACATGCCCTATTAAGGCTTTGTCTGGGATGGATGGCACGAACACTTGGTTACGACAATCATCGTCATTCGTAGTACAACCTGTTTGAACAAACCTATATCAGGTAAACCTCAGGGGGTGGGGGTGGGGAGAATTACGGAAGCTTCGCATTCAGTGATTCCTCAAGGTGCGGTAATACAAGCAACAAAATCGTGCAACTTGTCGCGCAAAATTGTTGCGTTGCAAGGTTCAGAGGGATGTTAGCAGTATTACCATCCACGTACGCAACTTGTCACGCAATAAAACAATCGATGTTGGAAGCTGCAAAATTTTGTTGTAAAAAGTAGAAGTACTATCTGCTTTTTACAACAAGCAGCCACAACTTGCAACATCGATTTTGTTGCACGTATTACCACATCTTTAGCGGAAACCCTTCATTACAGTCAAACTAAGAAAACTGTGAACACCTAAAATATGTCTGGAATGTTTATTTAGACCGTTGCTCGTAAAAAAGATATTTAATAATAATAATAATAACTTTATTTATCCTACAAGATGGATCAGCTAATACATCGAGGTAAGAGCTGGTATAAACCCATGTGTAGCTAAAACCCACCACCATGAAAAGAGCTTGTTTTGAATCCTTCTGTCGTGTATCCGTCTGTCTCGAATAGAAATCTCTAATTTCACGAGAATAAAATCAAAATATGAAGTTTGAAACTTTTAAACGGGAAAAAACTTTGCGTGACCGCGCTGTGATCAAACACAAACATTCCAGACATATTTTAGGTGTTCACGGTTTTCTTAGTTTAAATATACACTAGTTGCCCGATCCTACGTTTTCCTCCATATTATTTACTGTAAAACAAACCTCTGTTCACCAGACAACCTTATTATTATCATTTATTTATTCGTTTTTTAACACACATACTTAACTAGTATCTCATGACGTCATATTGTTGGGGTATATGTGACGTCATAGATGTTAATTTCATCTTGGGTTTGGTATTAGTTTGTTATGTCATATCTTGGCAATCTTGCACGTCTTCTCTATCTTACATTATTCTGATTATATTTCAGAAAGAAATTACGGAGTAATATCGAAGGAAAGCCAATGGATGTCTGTCAAAAACCAGCTAAGGTTTGTTCCAATTTCTTCTATTTTAATTAGCACATTCACTATGTAATCACTGCGTAAAGGTCAAGACTTTTGAAAGGTATGTTTTAATGTTTCATGCAATCGCTTTTCAACAAAGGATTTTGACAGCTGGATGGGAATTTTTAATTAAAGAAAAGAAAAATTAGAAGGAAAAAGATATATGAATTATCAGAATGTTAGCTTTTTTCCTTCTTTTCTTTCTTTTTTCTTTCTTTCTTTCATTCTCTCTTCCCCCCTTTCTATTTCTTTTTCACCTACGTTGTTCTCAGAAGTCTCTTCCTTCCTTTTTCTTGCCAAACGAGAAAACCATGAGAGTCTGCCAAGCCTTAAACATGTTATTCTTCTACTATATTTCTAGCATTTTTTTTTTTTTTGTTTTTTTTGTTTTTGGTTTTCTGTTGTTTTTTTTTGTTTTTTTTTACTTTTCTTTTCGTTTTTGTCACAAAATCTGCCCCCTTCGATACTGTATTACTTGTGTTACTGACACAACTCTGTTTTCAATTGAATGGATCGCTACAATTTCACTAAAACTTGGTCCCAAAACCTAACCAACTAGGATTGACTCGACAATACAATACAATAACTTTATTTACGGAGGGATACATAATAACCTTTAACAGTTTTCTAACTTATGGCCCTCAAATTAGCAGTAATTAACAGTAGCAATTCGTCAGCAGGGATTCGTCTTCTTCTCTTTTAAGTGAATTCAAAAAAGAAAAAAGAACCCCACTACGCATCGAAAAATACCCAGCCCGTTCCGTTCTGCCCATTATCGGCGAGTACCATAAAATTTCCCTCTAAGATAAAATGAAACAGTTATTGTAGATCTGTTGTCAAACATACCTTGAACTACCAACATGTTACAGCAGAAAAGCATCACCGACACACCAAAAACACTCATCTCGTAATCCGATGAAACTAAACTCTTTTTTCAGTCCAGATACTTTTCTCTTGTTTACTAGTCCGTTTTGTAAAGCCAATCTAGAGATTTTACTTCATAAATTATTAAGAAAGAATCTCAGTGGAGAATAAGATGTCTAAAAAAAAAAAATGAAAGCAAAAGTTACCAAATTGTATGTTAGTTAAGAACGTGCAATCTAATGTCATTCACATTGTTTAGTCCTCGTGAAATATTAATGAGTTTGAGAATTCCTGATAAAAAAAGTTAATTCATTGCTACTGTTAATTTCTGCAGGTGGTCGGTATGATGGAGGAATATGGCAGAATAAAAGATGAAAGAATTCAAGAAAAGAGAAGAAAACTGAGGCAGTAATACAAGGAAGGAGAAACGAGAAGGCAAAAAGAATGAAAAAAAAAGCGACAGAGAACTAACAGAGTAAACGGTTTAATGTTTTTTAAATTTTAGATTAAAAAATAGAGAAAATATATAGAGAAGATAGGAAAATATGACACAAAAAAAAAAAAAAAAAAAAGAGACAAAATAAAGAAAGGGTAAAGCGTGCCGAGAGGAATGGAAAGCAGAAAAATATTCAAGGTACAGGCAGAGTGGAAGGATACCAAGGATGAGAAGTGAATAAGAGAGATGTACTAAATAAATACGTTTTATAAGTGTTGAAGTAGTAAATATATAGAAATGATATGTTGTGGTTTTAAATTGAGAATAAAAAATATCAAAATGAAATTTGATATGAAATAAAGATGGTTTAAAACATTACAGAATGTCAGTCGTCACTTCATCTTTAGTATTACCCCTCCCCCCCCCCCCCCCCACTATACACCTACACCCACTCGCATATACACATATACCAACTTCGATAAGAGCCTCTTGTGAAGGTATAAAACAAAAGAAATATATCACACATTCTTACAAGAAAAACTGTGATTTCTTTTGTATTTTTCTTTCATGCCAATTTTTAGGGTAATTGCGAGAGTACGTGAACTGTACAAAGACTCGTTCAACAAGTACCTGAGCGTCATCAAGGAACAAAGAAGTAATACTCAAGGGATTGACAAATGAACAATAAACAATGCAGTCAATAAGAGCATTTGTTTATAAAGTGCTAGATTCTTTGAGACTCGGGGCCTTTCTTTTGGTTCCTTTTGTCGCCATTACGGGCAATAAAAAATGCTTTATCAAAGGCAAGGCTTGAACTAACGGAATTATGACGTCACATACTGGATGTTTTTTGCGCGCTGTTCAGTTTGGTCACGTGTTATTCCTTAGAGTAGTTGTTTTGTTCTACGCTTGAAAAGACGTATTGAAGAAAAAAATTGTTATGCGTATCTAAAGTGATCAAACCAACGGTCCGTGATGTTTTGCTCCAAGAAGTGAACTCAAAACGACCGCGCAAAGTGGCGAAGAAACAAGTGTTAGAGCCATTTTATGTAGTCTGTGAAAGAAGGATGACGATATAGTTAGTACTAGTCGATAAAGAACACAAGAAAACAATGGATTTAGAGTCTATTACCAATTATTATTTTGCCATTTTTTTCTCCGGCTAAGTTGAAAATCACTCAAAATCCATTGTTTTCTTTTGTTGTTTTGAGTCTACTACTAAAGGCTTGTTTACACGGGCGACTTTTGCGGCGATTTGATGTGCGATTTTTTTTCGGCGATTCTGGTCATAGTCAAGAATGGTAAAAGACTTGTCAAGTTCTATTCCAGACACGAAGATTACCTGGACAAATGTCTCTTCAGAAGCATAAAACAAAAATTATTATATTTTCAAAAATCGCCGCAAAAGTCGCCAGTGTTAAAGGCTATGAAAAAGCTATTAGTTTCATTGACAGTTTTTTCACAGGTCAAGTAAAATCACTCCGTTAAAATTTATGGTCTAAAATGTAATAAATCATGTTGGCGCTACATGCGTCTTGAAATCTTTGTTTGTTGATTGTTGTCTCTGGGTGTAGTTTATTCTTGGTCAGGTGTCTCGATATCAAAAGGGTATTTTCAGCTGTTGTTATATTTTTCTCGTTTTCTTTTTTTATCGGTGTCGAGCAATACAGGGGGAAAGAAAAGACATCAGACAATAAAAGTTTAATGTTCTTTTATTACAAACTTCTTTGTTTAATAAATGACCAAATACAATGAAATAAACTGAACCCCTCCAACATGATTTTTTGTCATCAAAAACTTGAAAAATCGACAAAAAAACACAAAATTGAGGGGTCACGTGACATGTCACGTGACTAATTAACATAATATAGTTTTTTCCCTAAAATAGCCGTTTTTACGGGGTTTTATCCTCCGTAGAGTGCTAAAATAGCTTTCTCCACTCATATTTAATGTTTTGGGCCAAAAATATTGCTCAAAAACCGCTAAATTTTCGATATTTTCTAGCAAAAAAGTCCAAATTTTCGCGGGTTCCCTGTGTAAAATGCTAGTATCCAGTCCCATTGTATGTCACCTGCACATTTTCTGCACGCTGCAGTTGGTGATGGACGTTTGTTCAACTTGTGCAAATACACGACGGGTTTTTGGCTGAAATGTACAAGAACAAAGATGGTTATTAGCTCGTGCTCGACCTAACAGAGAGAAATGAACACAAGAACTATGAAAGGTAAGAATTATTGCGTTTTTTTGAGTTTTTCTTGTGTTTTTCCGTATTTTTGACCAGTTTAAAAATTTCGAATGTTCGACTCACCGGCTTCGTCCGCCATTAACACGTGCTAACTTTGAACGCTGAAAATTCTACTTTTTTGTCAAGAAACAACTAAATTTATCATAAATATCCATTTTTAGAAAGCTTTAAAACATGTTATAAGCTTAGTTTGGGTATATTTCTAATTTTTTACTGATTTGAAAAATCTGGTTTTCAATCTTTATAAAAAACTTGGTTCGTGAAACGTTCTAACCACATTTCCCTCGTTAAAACAAGCCAAAACCCTAACTAGTGATCTAATGAATCTGTTTCTTTTGTTTTGTAGTTATGAAAATAGAAATAACACGAAAAATTCTGCAAAAACTGTCCAGTGATCCTGTAACAAGATAGCTGTTGATACCTGACGTCTAAGCCTGATAGCCATACTGTATCTTGACTCTATTAACCAATATATGCACACCAAACCGCAAGTCAATCATGGAATAGTTCAGTATCAATCTTGTAATGACGGATTTACTCAACTGAAACAAGAAAAAAAAAGACTTTGATAACAATATGGACTCACCTTGTTGCTGTATGAGTATTGACCTCATTATCATGATAATAATTGATGTGGTAACCTGGTGATGACCCTGTGACCTTCATAACATTATGGACTCATCTTGTTGCTCTATGAGTGTTGACCTGATTATCAAGATGATAATTGATGTGGTGACCTGGTGATGACCCTGTGACCTTCATAACAATATAGACTCACCATGTTGCTCTATGAGTATTGACCTGATAATCAAGGTGGTTAATCCATCATGGTAACCCTGTGGTAAAGGATGTGGATCCCTGATGAATCCTTTACAATGTTACAAGGAGCAGATCGTCTCTAATTATCAGGTATGTAAATTTTAAAGCTCTACTCTACTCTACAGAAACAACTGTAAATATAAAGCCATCTGTACAAGTTTTCTACAAATTAGCCAGTTAAGAAATAACTGTGTAGAATATGTTAATTCATATGGTTGGTCTAAAAATATGTAAAATACTAATGCTCTAGTAAATTTTGGTATCTTGCATAAATTTGAGAAAACTTGTTTCAACACAAAAATATGGGTTGAATTTTACTTGGATATTCAAAAGAAGATAATGTTCTATGTATATTTAGTATATATATGTATACACTAATTTAAAAAATGTTCATAACTTCAGACACCTGTAGTACATGTTTCTAAACAAATGTCTTGCTCATTTTCCATCAGTGCACCAGCCATTAGAGTCAAGTGTCAGTTGATTGTCAGTGATGCTGTACACATGACAGACAAGTAAGTTCAACTATCTGTTGTCAAAGTAATTAATTAAAAAAGTACAATGATTGGCAAGTAATATTTGTATCCAACCTATAGTAGGGTACAGCAGAGTACAGTACTGTACATTAAAGTTCTGTGTTTAGTACAATGATAGTAATATTTGTATCCAACCTATAGTAGTATAGTAGGATACAGCAGAGTACAGTACTGTACATTAAAGTTCTGTGTTTAGTACAATGATAGTAATATTTGTATCCATCCTATAGTAGTATAGTAGGGTACAGTAGAGTACAGTACTGTACATTAAAGTTCTGTGTTTAGTACAATGATAGTAATATTTGTATCCAACCTATAGTAGTATAGTAGGGTACAGCAGAGTACAGTACTGTACATTAAAGTTCTGTGTTTAGTACAATGATAGTAATATTTGTATCTAACCTATAGTAGTATAGTAGGGTACAGCAGAGTACAGTACTGTACATTAAAGTTCTGTGTTTAGTACAATGATAGTAATATTTGTATCCAACCTAAAGTAGTATAGTAGGATACAGCAGAGTACAGTACTGTACATTAAAGTTCTGTGTTTAGTACAATAATAGTAATATTTGTATCCAACCTATAGTAGTATAGTAGGGTACATCAGAGTACAGTACTGTACATTAAAGTTCTGTGTTTAGTACGATAGTAATATTTGTATCCAACCTATAGTAGTATAGTAGGGTACAGCAGAGTACAATACTTTAACTTTAAGTTCTATAAATCAAGGTTTATATAATTTATACATTTCTAAATAGCTATCTTTGTCTACTTGCAGTTTGTCAGCCATTAAAATCAAGCCTAATCCTGTCAAGCTCTGGAGGGCCATTGTGTACATGGCAGACAAGTAAGTTGCTATATTTTGTAATTATAATTATAAGAAAGATAGACTAGAGATGTTTGAATTATTGCTGTTGTAGTAAAACAAGCTGTGTGCTAGTTACACAGTAGTTTCAACTGCCATACCATCCATTGCACTTGTCCTTTCTAGCATTCAGTATTTAGCAAAATAAACTTTATATAATTTATACATGTTTCTTATATATCTGCTTTTCTTTCACTAGCTTGCCAGACATTACAGTCAAGTGTCAGTCAATTGTCTCATGACGCTATCAAGCTCTGACCAGTCCATACATGACAGACAAGTAAGTTTTCTAATATTAAATATAATAAATATGTTAGAGTATAGACTGCAAGCAGGTCCTCTCTTTCCCTTGGTGACTGTTTGGTGTTTGCTGTGGTTTATTTGGCTGAGTTGGGATTGGTAGCTAGTGTAATATTCCCAGGGGGAGAGGGTTACGTAGTGGGGGACAAAAAGAAAATATAGTGGGTCTTCTTACTACAATTATCAATATCCTGCAATCTTAGTAGTTGTGAGTTACCCATTTAATTTGGTTTTTCACTGCCGCCAGTCCAAAATATAAAGGGTACCAACTGATTCGTTTTGATTGACAACAGTGATAAACCAATTTCACAACAAGCCGCTGAAATGTCTGAGTTTGCAGAATATTGAGAATCTCAGTAATTCCCATGTTGAGCCTGATACTCATGACATGATTGGACAAAAATATGAAGAGTGACCAAGATAAATAAGGAGACCAGTTGCTGACATGACTTTAGTTAACCACTATTTTTATATTTCGGCAAATTGAAATCAGGATATGGGATTTTAACAATATCATTTTGTTTTTTCCCCAGGTACACAAAATCTGTCATAATCTATTCAGTTATACCAAGCTGTTGTGCTGCAAAGCCTTGTCAGATCCTGCAGCCCCATCAAGATCCAGTCAATCAGTACTGAAGAATCAGGAATCATCCAACAAGGATAAGGATATCTTGCTATCAAACTAAGTAACATGGTTTACAAGTTGAAATTTCAACATACCAGATATTTATTAGGATTTAAAAAAAAAAGTAAAAAAAAAAAGAATTAAAAAATTAGCATTTTCAAAGAAATATTTGAAAAAATCTAGCATTATTTAGGAATTACCAACTGAGCATTATCTAGAATCTCAAAAAAAAAAAAAAAAAAAAAAAAGATTAGGAATTTCCTAATATAGCTTTACCAAAGAAGTATAATATATAGTTTTACCTAGGCCTAGAAGTAAAAACTCTTTAGGCAAAAAAAAATAAATAAAAAAATTAGGAGATTCAAAACAGATATTAAAGGAAACTAGAAAATAGTAAAATAATGTTTTGGGCTAGAGGACTGGTATAATGCAGAACTCAAAATAGCAAAAACAGTTGGACAGGACACAAATCTTGGCTATAAAATTTCATCAAATATTATGTGTTCTAAATTTTATTTCAAAATTATCTTCATACGCCCTTCCAATAGTGCTCCCATGTTGGCTGCCATTTTGAGTCCTGTAGATAAGTTTATTTCACAAGTACCTTTGTAGGAATGTTTTGTTGATGGTTTACAATTGAAGCCATCTTGATTCAAAACTATTTTCAGCACACTGCAATGACAGTAAGATTTCAGACAACTTTGTTTTATTCAAAGACTACAGCTATAACTTTTGAAAAGATAATACCAAAATTATTATTTGAATTGCTTGCATGATTTAATACGATGAAGATTATTAAGAATTTATTCATTTAATATCTGAAAATGAAGTCAGAGACCTCAAAACATCTAATTTTATCACTAATATTAAGTAATTTATTTAATGTCATCAAAAATACTTTGATTACCAGTCCTCTAGCCTGACAGATATTAGATATAGGAGAGTGTTTCACTAAAATATTTGAAGATTTTAATTCTTACTCAGAAATATTTAATTTTAAGATTATTTAAAACCAAAAGATTTTTGCAACTAGTGAAGGGTTCTCAGTAAAAACCAAATTAAATACAAAGTATTTACAGTTTTGCCCAATTTTAATTTTCTTCAACTTTCTAATTTCAATCAAATTTAGTATTGGCTGTTAGTTTAAAATTCTTCAAACTCTACTGAGAATTCTTCACTAGTTAGAAACACTCTCCTATATCTAATATTATTATCATTTATTATTTGTACATCAGAAAAATGAAATACAATTCATACCTCTCACGAGGTCCTGCCAGCACCAAACAGAAGCTGCCCCACCAGGCCAGGAAACCAATAAAGGCGGTACGGCATTGCTGCTCTCGGCAGAGTCTAACCTTGAGGCCATGATCAGATGACTGCTCTGAAGCTGGAGGTTGTTGGTAAGGATACCAGGTGATGGCCCTCTGCAGATTTCATGGGAATACGCTGGTGGCATGGATGCCGGTCACTGTGAAGGTTAGTGTAAGTAGGAGCAGAGATAATCATACCTCACTATTCATGGGTGTGTACAGCAGTGATACCTTTGGGGTGGTGAGCTCAATAGACTTGCATAAGACACCATTCAGACTTCCATAAAGTAAATTACCAAGCTGGGAAGGCTAGAAGTTGAATCATTTCTAGGTGATCTAATCTTGCATTCAATGATGTTTGGCTAGACTGATACACAAGGTTCTATCATAGGATTGTAATTTAATAAGTTTTTTCACCAGCAAAAACAAGACCTCAGTTTCTTATTAATTAATTATTACAAAAAAAATTATAATATTTAATTTAATATAAAATAAAATTAATATTAAAATAGGAAAAAGGAATTTGAACAAATTAAACAAGCAAAAAATATATCTAGATGTTCCATTATTCATCTCATTTCAAAATAATTAAAAAACACTGATCAGAAGCAAAATTCAATAAAAATGAAAGGAAAAACAAACCGGGGGAAAAAACAGACAAAATATTATAATAAAACATTTTCCAATCTTATTTTCAAACCATCACAAAAATATAATCCCAAATTATGGTTTACCTGGATATTTGTTGAAACTGAGGTCTTGATAAGAATTGTTATCTTGAACTATTAAAAACACAAATTCATTGGAAACTTTGACCCAAAAAGCAAGTGCCTGACCATTGATATCAAATTATGTGAATAATTTGAATATCTTTCTCATAATTTACAAAACATGTATCATTTCTAAAACTGGTTTTCAACAATTTAAAGCAAGAAGTAATTTACCAATTCCAACTTGTCAAAAACTGCTCAAGCCAAAACATTTATGATTTAAATTTTTGTTTTAATTTATTGATCTGAAAAAGTGCCAAAGGTTTGATAATTACAGGAAAAGTCTTGTACAATTTGAGTCTTATTCAAATTGAGATTAAATATTTTACATAAGAATAATTTTGCTGTGCAGAATCCTTAAATGATAATACACCAAAAGTGCAAACAATGAAATTGAATTAACTCAAAAAGTGTAAATGGAAAATGAATGAATAGAGGGCAAGGTGAGCCATCATATTATGGCATTGAAACACCATACCTCATCGTCAACAAATAATAAATTACACTTGAATGAAATGAAACTATTATAACAAGTAAAACCAAGAGTTGTTTTACTATGAATTATTATGTTCAAAGCACTTGTATTATATGCACAAGCTGTCCAAAATTGTCAAATTATATTGAATCAAACTTTACGAAAAATTCAATGTTTTGAACTGTTATTACAAGTAAAACCAAGAGTTTTACTATTAATAATTATTTTGAATCAAACCTTGGCCAAAAATATATCTTATTAATTTGATGCTTTCAATCATGATACATGTCGATAAAAGTCATTACAACAAAAGGCACTTGCAATTTAATCTGTCTTGATTCATATTATGGCTTGTTTACTTCTGTTGAGAAGTTTTTGCTGGTGAAAAAACTGAATCTTAGGAAATTAATTACAAGATAGAGATGAAAAGTAGGCAAAAATAATATAATAGGATCTGATAAGATTACACAAATAGGAATAGAAACTAAGTGTGCTTTCCATTAGTCAGAACTGGCTAGCCAGACCAGTTCATTCATAAAGAGAATTATTAAATGTTATTCAACAAAACTGTCCAGCCAGATCAAGCGATTAATTAGAGAAAGCTCACGAGAAAAAGGACTTCTCCCTTTGAGTGGTCTGGCCGGTCAGTTCTGACCAATGGAAAGCTCCCCTTAAGTCTCTCCCTTTTCCCTAAATGCTAAAGAGTTAGAAATAAAGTTTCAGAATTTATGGAGAACAATTTCAAACAAATTATCTTTAAAAAAAATGTACTCATTTTGGCTAAGTTTTTCATAATATTAGAGTAGATTTTGTATGACTGACGGCATGTTCCATTCTATAACATTTATGCAGTTTCCCAAAATTATCTTGAATTTCATACATTTTTGTGTTTTTTTCGCTATACAAAATCTACCCACATCTTTTGATAATATATTGCTCAGTTGAACATGTCCCTTTAGTACCCCTGTAGACATTAGTTCATAGGCTGTTTGCATTATGGTATCATGTAAATGCTACTATGAAAACCAAATCTCATTCAGTTACTCATCTCTAAGTATAATCAACTGAGATAAGAAAATTGGCAAAGTATTTTGGTAGGGTAAAATGATGTCATAATGCAGAAAGTCTACGAGATAAGTGAATATATGCCACTTTTGGACCACTAATAAATAAATAAATATTTGATTGAATACATTATAGGCCTAGTCCCTTAGCACCTTAGCAGACTCTGAATAAATTAATATTTAATTGAATAAATTATAGACCCAGGCCCTTAGCATACTCTGAATACATTAATATTTAATTGAATACATTATAGGCCCAGTCCCTTAGCTGACCCTGAATACATTAATATTGAATTGAATACATTATAGGCCTTAGTCCTCTAGGGAAACATAAATTAATTGTTGAAGGTAGAGTCTAGGTTAGCTTTTCATATTGAATTACATGTTGGTAGTTTCCTTTTCGGAATAGACCGGCTCATTTTGCACAAGTTTAGTAGCCTAGAAACTTCGTTATTTTAGTCTTTGCAAACCAGTCTTGATACTCACATACACTTTATGGAAGCCTGAATACCGCCTTTAGTCTATTAATCCCACCACTCCAAGATATACATCACTGTTGTGCAGTAAAACCTATGGGTAGTGGGGTCTGGTTATTTTATAAGTCTCCTACTTGCACTGACCCTCGCAGTACAAAGGCTGGCTTTGCCATCAAGGTATTCTCACGAGGCTGTAGGGGGTTTCAGAGTCTGATATCCCTATTGACGATCTTCAACGTCAGAGCAGCCACCTGGTTGTGGTTTCGTAAAATGGCTCTCGTTGGGACAGTAAGTATTGCCTGGTCCTGGTCTACCGGGGTAGTGAGACTTGGTGCTGGTAGGACCTCGGGGAGGTATTTTTTTGTAAGTCCAAAAAGGGCGTGGAGAGGGCAAAGATGGAATTCATTAAAAAACACAGGAAAACTACTAATTCCAAAAGTGAAACTTTATTTCACAATAAACAACACATGACAAAATTATAATAAGGCAAGAAGAGAAAGAAGACAAAGTCTCCAAACTCATTAAGTGAAAAATTTCTAAGTCTTACTTACCACAAAAATGTCAAAGTGCCACCCTTCTTCTTCAGTCTGGAAAATATTCTAAGTGTAGCCAGAAAGAATATGTCAACTTAGCAGAATATATATCTCTAGACACATTTCTACCTCCCCCTATACGAGTCTTATACCCTCCCCCCAATTTACATCTTTCACCTCCCCCCTTTTGAAGTCTTACCCCTCCCCCCAGTTGAAGTCTTACCCCTCCCCCCTTTTGAAGTCATATCCCTCCCCCCTGTTGAAGTATAACCCCTCCCCCCTGTGAAAGTCTTATTCCCCTCCCCCTCATCTGAGATAGCTTCCCACCCCCCAAAGGAGTTAAACCCAGTTGTGATTGACCAATTCAAAAAAGTTTATTTCTTCTACTTCATTTTTTATAGACTGTAAATAAATTCTGCTTCGAGTCAGTTCCAAGTTTCAGATGCTTCTTGTTAATTCATACTGGCATTTTTTCACCATTTCAATGTACCTTCAATATTTTACTGACACTCAGAAATTTTTCAACTCACTTTCTCCTCATAATGTCCTTATGAATTTTATAAAATGCAACTACGGAATGGTTTTTGTACAAATTTTAGAGTGGTTTTACTTAAATCCAAAATCAATAAATACAATGTTAGAGATTACTGAAAAACCTCTTTTACATGTGTTGAGTATTGCCTAAATAATTTGAATCTTAAAAAATCATAAGAGTGCCAAATTGACATCATCCAAGGATTGTTTGAGTATCAAGTAAAATCACTCTACTTGTTCTGGTCAATTACAACTGGGTTCAACTCCAAAAAATATAAAATGGACAACAGACAACTTGATCGAGTGTGTGTGAGGGAGTTTGATGTGGTGATCATTCGTTTGAGGCATGCTGGCAGGGATATTAATACCTACGGTAATTTTCAATAGGAAAATGTTTTATCTTTTGGTAAAACAATCCATCTTTTGAAGTAGTTGTTAGCTACTCTTTTTTTTTTTGATAATTTTTAATTGTGCTCCATGATAGTTTAAAGTCTTCTAATAGGTGTATTATGCTGTAGTTCACCAAACGATATTCACCTGGTAATGTAACCAATGCATTACATTTCATTATTGGAGATGGCCAATGTTTCCACTATTTCTACTAACCATTGTCTATTTTCCGAAGACTGGTTAGAGTGCCTAGGTTTGATTACCAAGACAACAGTAACAGCATAAGTAAGATGGGGTAAGGAAGATGATGCTGATAAACTAAACAAAAAGAAAATTGGGGCCTCCAAGGGAAGGGATCATTAAATACAATGGCCCATTTATGGCTATGTCACTTGCAGCATGCCTCAAACGAATGATGTGTGTGTGCGTGTGTGTGTGTGTGTGGCCCCTCCCATCCCATCATTCTCATTATTTTATTTCTCAACAGTCACAGGCAACATAATCTAAAAATTATCAAAGGGATATTAATAGCTAAATAGCTGGTAAATGCACCTAATTGAAGAAACAGAGTGGCTTTCATAAACTTGTGTAATATTCATTGAATATAAGATGTATAGTTCCAGAATTTCCTATGCCAGTGTTCCCAAAGCATATGGGTCTTATACAAAACATTATACAACAGCCCATCAATGCCTAATAGATAATTACCATTGCATTTGTGGGAAAAGCGATAGAGAGAAGACATCAGCCTCTCTTATTTTCTTTAGGTCTCTTTGTTTCTGACAGGGGTAATTTCAGGTGCAATGTCCTAATCAGAAAATATTCAGCTATGATTTCGCTTATTTGTGAGTCAATCCAACCAAATGCATGCTTGTTTTTTAATTTTTAATGAACTATGACGTCATAAATTGCGTAAGAGTGATGACGTCATCGCACATATCAGAAAATGATCCATTTCACAAATTGATTTTATATATGAAGTTATGATATAAGAAAAACCTTTTAGAGATTTAAATACTTTCCATAGCAACCGTGGCTGGTAAATAGGTAACTCCCCCCTTAATCATATCTGGAACAGTAAGACTGTGAAAATACATTTTTTTAGGAACTGTTAATTGAAGTATAGATGACTAAATATATATTTCACAAGTTTATGAAAGCACTCTTACTAACAAATCACTGTCAGAGTTGACAATTGTGTATTCTTAAAAAATGGCAAAGAAAATCGGTGATAAATCTTATGTATTATATCATAGATTGGTCACATCTGTCTATTAACATAGCTAGGTCATTTGAAAATTGTGGAAAGTTTTAGATGTTTTGAATTATTACTCACTTACAGAGTAATTCAAAAAAAATCAAAAATCAATAAGAACTGAGTAAACAAAAAAATTGTCTACACCAATGAATGAAACTGAAAAAAATGACATGCCAATTTTATACTCATGCAGCAAATTTGCATGACCAGAACATTACAATTTTGAATAATGATGATGTAGATAATATATTGCAAAGATATTTTGAAATAACAAGGTTTTTTTCAGAAATTGCATAATTGAAAACATGACTTAACAAATTGGCTATACTATTCTTATCTTCTTTCTATTTATTCAAATCATTATTTTTTGGACTTTCTTGACTGCTTATAGAATTATAGGCCTTATTTTGGTATAAGAGGTTCAACATCACATTTTGTGTTATGATCTTTAAGAAAAAACGATTAAATTCAAATGTGTCAAAGAAAGATAAGAAACAGGGTTACTTAATGTACACTTAATTTAGGTCTCAAGAGAACAGTACTTAGAGCTCTCTAGCAAATTTTGCATATATTCAGTTAGTCACGCAGTTACACCGGAGTAAGCTCGAGCAGTATTTTTCATGAATGAATAATGGCACAGAATTTAAGTATTATATTTCGAGATATCATTTCGGTTTGTAATATCCTTAGAAATTCAAAGATAATGACTTATTTTTGTAATTTTCATAGTTTGACTGCTGTTAATAAATGGCAAGTGCAGAAATTGCCATACTTCGAATGAAGTCCGAGTCAGTTTGAAAATAAAGCAGTATCAATCTTGGACTTTTTAAAATTTCTTAGTTGGAATTGGGACTTTAAGAATGCTATTATAATCAATTAGTGTTTGAGCATTTCCATCACAAATATATTTTCTTCCCCTTTAATTAGTCATTTTTTAGATACACTCCAACTTTCATTTTTCTATTTCATTAAAGGATTACGATATGATTAAATTCAGCCTAAACATGTGCTCAAATTCTTACCTTGAACTGAACCATAACCATACCTGGTGTGTCAGCAGGGTGGGGAATGATTTTTACTATGTAAAACCATTATTAAATATGTCTAGCACCTGAACTGTAAAGCAGAAATAACACTACCATTGTACTACTTACCAGTAATTCACTCTCATTATAAGATATTCTATGTTCTAATTTAAAATTACCAAATCTGTAAATAATTTTGAATATAAGTGATCAAGAATACAAAAAATGTTAGTAACAGTCTTGAAGTACACCAGAAGCAACACATTTAAGCAATTTCTTGGCCAAATTTAAACAAATATTAACTTCTCTCACATAATATCAAAACAGCTCAATTTGGAAGACAAAACAAAAGATTTTGAATCTCCTTTAAGAATTATAACCTATTGTTTTGTCCTCCAAATTGAGCCACATTCTGACAAGGGGTCTAATAACCAGTATAGTTCAAGGGCTAATGATTAACATGTCATGCTATGTACTGTAGGCATCATATATAATAAAGTAAGGTTCTTGCAAGACAAATTCTGCACATTTAAGAAAAGCCTGCTGTTATAAACTTAAACGTTACTGTCATTCTAGAATTGGGTTGACTTTCATTTACTTTAAGAATCGCTTGCTGCTCGTTCAGAGGTGCTCAAAGAGTCTAAAAGGCAACATGCCCCTATCGGGTAGGATTGAGGTATGAAGTATTTACTGGGTATGAATAATATAAGCTTCAAGTTATATTGATTTTTATTTATTTATTTATTTACAGTATGACCCCCAAATGTGTATTTCATGTGTATTTTCACAATTGATTTTTTTCAGATATCATAAAATTAATGGATTTCTAGAACTGTCAAGTACTATCAGTGGTAAATCCAATGGAAAGACTTTTCAGTAGGAGGCTCCGTTAGGATTTCCATATATTGATATATTACACCTTACTGATGGACATTTATACAACCACTTTTCATATACCAACTGACTTGTCAAACAACAATCAAATGATGCTTTAAGGCAGCTTCAAAAGAATATTGAAACTACCCTACAGTATCAATTATATGCTCCCCTTAATATATCTTGTACCACTACCACCACAATAATCTTCAAATTCTTATTCTTATTCAAATGTTTGCACTCCTTTGGGAGTCGCAAGATAATGCTGTTAATTAAGCTAACAAAAGGAGCTACAAAAAGGATTCTGGTAGTAGTGGTATCAAGATGATAATAAGGGGAACAAATAAGAGACAGAACAAATGCATGACAACTGGACAGTTAAGACAAGATCAAAGTACACATGTCGGTAACAAGCTATCTTAGTTTTTCCACCCTCTGCTAAAACCTCTCATACTTAATTCAATTCGATCTATGGTCATGCCCTGGCTTTCATCAACCCAGGAGTTGATTCATGGAATCAATAGAAATTGATACAAAAAAAAAACATACAAAGTTGCTACACATGTAGTAGTCCTTCTTTAAATCTTATATTACACATTACCTTGATGAAATGCTTCCAGTGGTCTTCATTGATTCATTATATGATACAAGGTCCAGGTGAGTTATTAGTGATACATGGTGAGTATAATCTAAAACAAAGTTATTATGCCACTGTAGGATGTAAAACATAGTTAGGTGTATGTACAAGGTATATAATCTGTGGTCTTAAATAATATATGAGAAATGATTTGCGTGTGTATATAATATTCTGGATTCATGCAGGAAGTTCAAATATTTTAAATATTCTTTTTTTCAACGTTATGTTAGTGAGTGGAACTCTTTACCAGGAGACGTTGTACACTCATCTAGTTTTAAGTCATTTAAAGCTTCTTTGTTAAGTCACCTAAGATCATAGTTATCTAATAAACCATTTTCGAGATGTGCGAGCGCTTTCAAAAATATTGCAGGCACGTACATTTTCGGGCAGAGTCAATAGCGCGCGTGATCTTGTCTGAAAATGCCTCTTTTTCATGTCTGTGCCTGCGATAGTTTAGAAAGCGCTCGCGCATCTCGAAAATGGTCTATTGGTCTTACATGTATGCATTGATGATGACATACAAATTTTCTGTAACCACTTGCTCTACTTATTTATTTATTTTCATTTGTAATTGGTTACAAATAGTGATTAAAGATTAAAGATTAGTTGCTTAAACATGAAAGAAAAGTAAGAGTCGCACAAGGCGTAGTTGAGCATGACATACCAAAGACAGTTACTTTAAATTGTAAAATAAATTTTTTAAATTTAAATATTTAAAGATGATATCAAAATTCATTATTTACTTTAACCTTGGTTATCCTTTAGAAAAATACAAATCTATATATCAATACTATCAATATCAATATAAAAGGAGGGTAAAGCTAGGATTGAGGCTCAAGATCTTGACAAAAAAAGGCAGAAAACGAAAAATGAACAGCAGAAGAGGTGCAGAAGCAAGCAATGGAATGGTGCAAAGAAAAAGGTTGTCATAGAAAGTAAAGCTGCATAACCTTTGACAACCTGCTGAGTACAAATTCATCACCTCAGCCTTTTTCAAATGTGACATCATTATTCTGCTGTTGTCATGTCTTTCATCATCAATGCCTAAACTCCCTAATATGAGTGCAAAAGTTTAAAGGAAGGTGGATTCACAGACCACAGTTCCTACAACTTCCAGAAAAAGAATCACTGCAGTATGTAATGGCAACTTTAAAACCTCAAAGAAGAATAAGCACAGGCGAGAAAATATCCCAAACAACCTTAAATTCTAAAATCATTTGTACTTCTAGATTGGTGCACAAATCCACTATGAAGATTTCCAATTGAGGAAATAGAGGAACCCTGCATATTACGATCCTTGCCAATGATAGGAAGGTGATCAAGGAACAAATAAAAGCTTTAAAAAAAAAAAAAAAATTCCCTCAGACTTTAGCATCTCATGGTGCTACGAGAAATAATAAATGATCATGATGAAGAAGTTGCACTACACAAGACTCTATGGTGCTTATGCTTCAAAAGGGGCTAGAATGACCATACTATAATATATAATTTAATATTTGATTTAGATCTTGTTTGTTCCTTTGTCATGATGACTTTCTTAGTTTTAGTGAAGATACATTTGGACAAACAAGGATTTTCTCATCTCTTTCTCTTTAAATAATGCAACTCTGAGCTTCTCATTCATTTTCACATTCTGAGCATCATTTTTTTGAAGCAGTTTTGTGGCCCTAACTGTTGCTTCCTTATAAATACAAATGTCCTCCTATCTTTATTAAACAAAAGGACAATAACTGATATGTATAACAAGGTAGTTTAGTGAATTCAACACTATTGAGATATATGCATGCTTGTTTGCTTCTCCTCGTCTTTACCTTCTCTGTCCTTGTTTGGATTTGCGGAGCATTCTGCTGTCATATACTATCCCTGACCATTACAAATGCTATTGACTCTTTTAACTTGATTTTCATCTTCTTGTACCATTTTTGTGCTTATTTACTTTACAGTGCCTAGAACAGTCCCTTAAATGGTTAATAGGGCACGCCCCAGGGATTGGTTACCCTAGCTTGTGTTGATCCCTAAAAAACAAGGGTTGTTACTGGCACTGTCTGCTTGGAGCATCAAAACATGAAAATAGGATAACTGTTCTTGTTCTTGACTGATTGAAAGAATAAATTACGGAATGGAAGAAATCATAAAACACCCAAGTGTCTACAAACTGGTGTTTGTTCAATGGTATGGAAATATTTTTTGTTATTCTTCATAAACACTGCTTGACTTTGGAATCTCTGAATGTAGCTTGTCAAAACTGCCACCACAAACTCTGATTAATCTGACTTGATTGGTTGTCACATGTGGGTGACTTGAGTGCCCAGAACAGTCCCTTAAATGGTTAATAGGGCATGCCCCAGGGGTTGGTTATCCTAGCTTGTGTTGATCCCTAATAAGCCAAGGTTGTTACTGGCACTGTCTCCATAGATAATCAAAATACAAATATTGTAGATCATCATTTAAATGATTTTTTCCGTCATTTTGATTGGCTGGAATAACTGCAAATAACTGCTTACAGATAATGGTCTGCTCATGCACATTACAGTGCAAGCCATTTTGCTGCTGGTCTGCTGAATGATAAAACCATTATTGACCTCAGTTGTCACTTTTGTGTATACTTTGATCAGCAATATATTATTTTGCAATTCAAAAATGTTTTAAAGTATGGTCATCTAGAGAAACATATATTGAAATATTTGGGGTTTAACATTTACATAATTAACATAAAATATTTTGTTCAACTGCATTAAAAGTTTAAAAATAAATTGCATATAAATATTTTAAATAACTGCATATATGAAACATCAATAGAAGCTTTATAGAGAACAAGAGAAATATGTTTATCATTTTGAAGTGCATCTGCTAGCCCTTTCTAGTCCTGGATATGTTTAGTTTCTTCAGTCACACTGGCCATGGTTTCACTTACATTACAAAATCTTCTACTTCAAGCTATCAGTTTGGCATGATGATATTTTCTCCATACTATTTTTCCTTACAATTGAAGTTTTAAAGATGTTTGTTTCGCTGTACAGATGGATCAAAAGAAACAATGCTGTAGTTGCCATATTTCAAAGACATTCAAGGCAGGTGCATGAGAATTCTTGGTTAAAACTATTAAAGAGTTTTGAAAGGAATTTGGTATCTCAAAAATGTTTGTCTGCCAAGAATCTTATGAATCAATTTCTCAATAACTTTGATATGAATGAAATAAAAAGAACCTTCAATTCAACAGCTGAAGTATACAAAGAGGCAAAACCACCAATACCTTGGCAGAAAATATGATGTATTTAGTGGTACATAGTTTGGAATCTTGACAGCAAATAATGCTTGATCATGACATTGAAGGCACTGCATTGGAACACAGCAGGATTGTGGTGGTACATCTTGGCTGTAAAAGGTGTATATTGTATATTGCCACAACATTGTGCTATATCTGAGCAGAACCTGGTGCTGCAACTAGACTATGGTGTTTTATTTTGGCAATGCATTATCCTTTGTCTTCAAGGGAAGTAAACCACATCTTGGCAATAGGTGGTGCTGCATCATGGGACATTTTGGCAGTGAATTAGCTATATCTTGTCAGTGGATAGCATTGCATCTTGGCATACATCTTGGAACATCTCAGAAGGGATGTTGCCACATCTTGACAGTGGATGGGCCACTTCTGATATTAAACAACACAGCGCTGCATCTTGTGACATCTTGGCAGTGGATACTGGTAAGTCACATTTTGACAGTTAACATCTTGGTAGTGTAGTTTATCCACATCTTGTCAGTAGATGGTGCTGCATCTTGCCACATCTTGGCAGTGGATGGTGCTGCATCTTGCCACATCTCAACAGTGGATGGTGCTGCATCTTGCCACATCTTGGCAGTGGATGGTGCTACATCTTGGCACATCTTGGTAGTGGATGCTGCTGCATCTTGGCACATCTTGGTAGTGGATGCTGCTGCATCTTGGCATGTCTTAGCAGTGGATGCTGCTGCATCTTGACATATCTTGGTAGTGGATGGTGCTGTATCTTGGCACATCATGGCAGTGGATAGTGCTGCATCTTGGTAGTGGATGGTACTACATCTTGGCACATCTTGGTAGTGAATGGTGCTGCATCTTGACACATCTTGGTGGGGAATGGTACTGCATCTTGACAATGGATGGTGCCACATCGTGATAGTGGATGCTACTACATCTTGGCACATCTTGGTAGTGGATGGTGCTGTATCTTGCCACATCTTGACAATGGATGGTGCCACATCGTGAAAGTGGATGGTACTGCATCTTGGCACATCTTGGTAGTGGATGGTGCTGTATCTTGCCACATCTTGACAATGGATGGAGCCACATCTTGGTAGTGGATGCTACTACATCTTGACACATCTTGGTAGTGGATGGTGCTGTATCTTGCCACATCATGACAATGGATGGAGCCACATCTTGGTAGTGGATGCTACTACATCTTGACACATCTTGGTAGTGGATGGTGCTGTATCTTGCCACATCTTGACAATGGATGGGGCCACATCTTGGTAGTGGATGGTGCCACATTGTAATATTGGATAGTACTGTATCTTGCCACATCTTGGCAGTGGATGGATCTGCACCTTGGCACATCTTGGTAGTGGATGGATTTGCACCTTGGCACATCTTGGTAGTGGATGGTGCTGCATCTTGACACATCTTGGCAGTGGATGGTGCTGCATCTTGGCATGTCTTGGTAGTGGATGGTGCCGATCTTGACACATCTTGGTAGTGGATGGTGCTGCATCTTGGCACATCTTGGTAGTGGATGGTGCCACATTGTAATATTGGGTGGTGCTGCATCTTGACACATCTTGGCAGTGGATGGTGCTGCATCTTAGCACATCTTGGTAGTGGATGGTGCTACATTGTGATATTGGGTAGTGCTGCATCTTGGCACATGTTAGCAGTGGATGGTGCTGCATCTTGCCACATCTTGGCAGTGGATGGATCTGCACCTTGGCACATCTTGGTAGTGGATGGATTTGCACCTTGGCACATCTTGGTAGTGGATGGTGCTGCATCTTGACACATCTTGGCAGTGGATGGTGCTGCATCTTGGCATGTCTTGGTAGTGGATGGTGCCGATCTTGACACATCTTGGTAGTGGATGGTGCTGCATCTTGGCACATCTTGGTAGTGGATGGTGCCACATTGTAATATTGGGTGGTGCTGCATCTTGACACATCTTGGCAGTGGATGGTGCTGCATCTTAGCACATCTTGGTAGTGGATGGTGCTACATTGTGATATTGGGTAGTGCTGCATCTTGGCACATGTTAGCAGTGGATGGTGCTGCATCTTGACACATGTTAGCAGTGGATGGTGCTGCATCTTGGCAAATGTTAGCAGTGGATGGTGCTGCATCTTGACACATCTTGGCAGTGGATGGTGCTGCATCTTGGCATGTCTTGGTAGTGGATGGTGCCGATCTTGACACATCTTGGTAGTGGATGGTGCTGCATCTTGGCACATCTTGGTAGTGGATGGTGCCACATTGTAATATTGGATAGTGCTGCATCTTGGCACATCCTGGCAGTGGATGGTGCTGCACCTTGGCACATCTTTCCCATTGTCAAGTGCCAAGAGGAAATGCATTAGGTAGCACATAAGAGAGAAAATTAAATAATTTCTAATAGAAAGGACAAAGAAACCCAGTGGAAACAAAGTGGTCAAACAAGTTGGTAACAGAGGTTTTTAATTCTGTCACAATTATCAGAAGGGTTCCTGTACACAAGCCAAAAATCATCAAGTAGTGATCAAAGAAGAAAAGAAATGGCTGTGCCATATATGTGTAAGCTGCTGAGTATAAGCTGCATACATTCAAACTTTGCATACCATGTCCTCCAAAGGCAAAACAATGGCAATGAATCAAACCATATGAATACTTCTTTAGAAGATAATTTAGAGCATGAAAACAAGAATACTACTAGACTAAAATTACAGGACAACATAATTATCCAAGATTGATTGTGTATGGCACACCTTTAAAAATGTATGAAAACCTTTAAAGAAGTTAAAAAAAGACCTCTAATTCTACCACTTGTTTAAAGAAATTTATAATTTTAAGTTGTTTCTTATAGCTTATTGAGATCATAGTATTTATACTTATTAACTTTTTCGAAATTTATGTAAGCCTATTAAAAAATGTTTGAGCAAATTAAATTTAAGCTCTTTAAAAATCATGAATTTAATTGACTATGGAGCATAAATTATATGACAGGGATTGTGTTTGATTCCTCAAAACAGGATACAATATACCAGGGCTGAAAATAATGGCCATATTTGTAAAAAAAATAAAATGGAATATCATATGCCAGACATCTTGACCAGTGTATGACTGGCCGTTATTTTGAGCCCTGTATATTAAGCATCTATTGTTGCCAATCAGTAGCCTGTTATCCTTAAAGATGTTCCAAGTGCATATTGTATCGACATATTGTATTGTATATGTTTTGATATGGATTGTGTGGTTTATATTTCTCATACGCCATCCAAGACCACAGATTATATACCTTGAATACATACACCTAACTATATTTTGCATCCTACAGTGGCATAATAACTTTCTTTTAGATTACACTCACCATGTATCACTAATAACTCACCTGGACCTTGTATATAAAATGAATCCATGAGGACCGCTGGAAGCATTTCATTATGGTAATGTGCAATATAAAAATTAAAGAAGAACTCCTACATGTGCAACAACTTTGTGTGATTTCGTAGTAAGCCTTCGAGTTTTATTGATACCTTGAAAGAACTTCTGGACTGATCAAAATCTGGGCATGGCCACAAATCAATTTGGGATTTAGCATTTTAGGTTTTTGCAGAGGGGGAAAAATAAGATGCCTTGTTCCCAAACATACAATTGCACTGATAATATTTGACACTTTCAAAGTTTCAAACTACATTGTTTCCACCTGGCTACTTCTACCAGATGAAAGTGTGTAAATACACAAGAAGTGGTCACACAATTGGGAGTCATACTGAAACAGGTTTATACTAACAAACAGTACTATAATTAATTTTACACCTATATTTACTATTGTTAAGCATACCCAGTAAATACTTCAAACCTCACTGACGTATCCAATGTTAAAATCCTCCTGGGGTACTGACTGATTAGTTTTGATTACCAGCAGCAAACACCAATTTCACAACAAGATGTTGAAATGTCTTAGTTGGCATATTATTGAGATTCGCAGTAATAATTTGGTGAAAATAGCAGTTGAATGTTCACTAAAGTGTGAGTAGTTTCTGAAAATCCACTAGCCCTTGGTTAATACTGGTTAAAAAAAATTTACCAAACATGCTTGGATGATAGTATATTTTGCTTCAAAACTTAGTTTCTCAAATATACCATGATCTTAATTTCCAAATTATTACCAAGCCAAGCATGTGGTTTGGTTGAAAGTTGAGGGAGAAATATAATTTATGTGACTGATCAGTTCACATTTCAATTGCTTAAATGTATCACTGCTTCTGGCATACCTCTTGAAGTGACTGTTGTTCTTTTCTTGTATAAATCCTAAAAATATGATCAGATATTATCAATAATTTTTGCAATAGCAATTACGACAGGGGTTGTCTTCAAATAAGTCAACAAAAAAAAAACAATGTTTTTCTTAATCCTTAATTCGGTATCCGATGATTTCGCCTACGCATAGTTTCGCCTACTGAAGTTCGCCTACGGATTATAGTTTCGCCTACTGAAGTTCGCCTACTTATAAAATACATCGTAAAACCTATCTATGAAGTGTGAGACGGTAAACATACTGTCAAAAGGGGGAAAATATATTTCTTGTTTACAAAGAAAGAAAGTTGAATATGAATGCCAAGGCAAATAAAGTGAGAGAAACATCTTGAAAAATTTAGACGTGTATGAATCACCCTTGGGTTAGCTACTTATATTTGAAACTCTATACTGTGATTTTGCCGATTCATTTCAGGAAACAAAATAAATATTGTTTCAAAATAATGTTAGAATTGTACTAAATTATTCATGCAGGAATTCTTTAAAATTAACTCAAAAAATCAAATTAAATGGAAGCCACTAAAGTAAAAGTAACACATTGACAAATTAAACTCAGTGACTCAGAGTTTTACAGTACTTGTCTTTTACTCACATAAGAAAATTTTATTATTTATCCCCCCTCCGAAAATGTACCAACAAAACCCTTTAAAAATGCTACTGAAATTATGAACGATAGTGTTCTAAATTAATTGTTTACGCAGCTATGAACATAAACTTACCTCCACCCTGGATATGTATGTCAGAATGCAAACCATTATGGGAATAAACAAAGACAAGAAAATTCAAACTATCCCAAACTTGTTTACCAAACCATTTAAAAAAATAGAAAAACCATGCATATTTATATTGTCCATAGTCATGGCCAACATCAATTAAGCACCAAAACAATTTTGCCTATCAAAAGTGGAAATGCTAAATCCATTTGACAATTTGAAGCAAAACCTATTGTACACCCTCTCACTTGATCAGAACTTTACCCATTTCCTAGTAGATTTCTCCTTGGGAGAAAAGTTGAAAAAAATTCCTTACTTCAATCATAAAAGTCATCTTAAGTTTTGCCTAAACTGAAGTTTTCTTGGAAATATGAAGGGTCATGTCATAAAGTGGAGTGTTTCTCACAGTATTGAATGACTTCAAAATAAGATAAACTGAACTCTCAATAAAATCCTCAATATTTTTTTCCTTATCAAAATACAAAAACTTCACCAGTCTGACAAAACAAGTTCTTTATGGAATTTTATAGAAGAAATTTAGAATATCTTTTGTCACATTATAAGTTAATTGTTTCTCATATTCTCATATTAGTCTTAGTTTTCTTTTTTGTAAGAAATTGCAGTATATTGAGATAAAAACCAAAAAGTAGCAAATACTGGAAGCTCTATGCACAAAACATTCCTGATTGGGTGATTTCCGGATTGGATTACCTTTGCAGGCTGAGAAAAAATGAAATCATGGTGTTTTTAAGGACTAAAACTTTCCACTTTTTTCTATTTCTCAGTGCTAAATTTCACTTTCATTTTCATTTTTTGAAAAGGTTGAAAAGAATAATAATTACTGAAGTACTTTCCTGTTCAAATTCTATGATTATTGATGAAGTAGAAGTAATGTGTTTCCAGAAAACAAACCATTTCTATTAAAATGTACAGAAAATTCCAAAACTTTAGATAGCATGTAAGGAACAAGTAAAAAATGTTAATGATTCTAAATTTAGTTTTCCTTTTTTGTGGATTTTCTTAACTATCCATCTCCATGATTCCAGGTTTTTGTAAAGCAGAAAACAGTTGAGAATTTATTAGCAAATCACATGCTTTTCATGTAGTTCCTAGGTCCAGGGGCGGTAAGGGGTTTTCACATGAAATCGTGAACAGGTTTTTTCAATTTTCATGATCTGTGATGAACATGTTATAAACGCCATGAATCGTGAATTTTCATGAATTTGAAGAATTAATCATTTTTGTGAGCCATGCCGAGACCCCCCTTACTGCCCGTGTAGGACCATTTTGAATCTTAGAACTGGAAACACATTCTAAGAATAAGACTGTTATATATTTGATACTCTACTTTTTTATACACACAGGTACATAATTTAAGTGCATTTACCCAGCTGATAGGGGATGGAGTGAAAATAATATTAAATAAGTTACTTACAAAATTTGGATAAAAATGAAATGTTATCAATGGCTCTTCCATAAACTGTACAGTGAGGCTTTTCACTGCTTGCAGCACTTCATAACCTGTAAAAAAATGGAATAAAATAAACAAACAAAGAAATAAACAAAGAAAAAACAACTGAAAATGGGGAAAAAACTCTTAGCAAACATTTCATGTAAATAATGCTTTAAATATCTTTTGAGAGCTAACTAACTTTGTATAATGTCATAAGCAGGTGATGTAAGACAATGGATAAATGTTTAAATATCGATCTGCTAACATCCTACTGAGTGAGTGAGTGAAGGACACATTTGCATATTCAGACCCAGTGTTTTGTTGCATATCCACAAGTTCAAAAGTGGGTTGCAAAAACAATAGAAAACAAAACAAAAAATGTATATTAATATAATCATACGAATAAAGATTAAAAACTTTTAAATTATGTAAGAGTTTCACGATGCATTTTTGGTCACGTCAAGAAATTACTGAGGGGGAGAGGGGAGGGGAGGGGAAGCGTGCAGTTCAACATTCATCTTGAAATTCCTTTTGAAAAGAAAGAAACACCAAAAAACTCCAAAATAATGAAAGGGAAGGTTATGAGAAATACGTTAAATGGCAAAAGGGATGAAAGGAAACCCAGAAGTATGATTTTATCAAGGTTGTTTCTAACACTTGCAAAGTCGCCACACGCTCGATAAACTTCGTCTTTTTCTTAGCGAAAAATAACAGAAAACAACAAATTTACTACTCCAAGGGAATAAAATACATATAATTCTAAACGTTTTGATGTTCTATAGTGTATTCAAGTAGTTCTTACCGTCTGAACGTCCATTTTTTCTTCGTCGTATCTTCACACTTTCGCCATGTTTTTCTCGCTCCTGTGTTACCCGTGTTGCATTATGGGTCAGGGGAAAGTAGTTGGAAGACAGGGAACTGGGAACGATAAGATGGATAAGGACTGCGGAGACTGCGGAGTGGACTGTGGATATTGGAGGGAATTTTTTAGATGCCGTGATTTGCATCAAAAAAAACAAATTTCAGATCATAATGGCTTATTTTTCTTATATTTTGAATTGGCACGGCGGGGACTGTTCTAAAAAAGACTTTTATAAAACGTTTTTTAGCCATACATGCACGTACCCTGCAGAAAACTCTGGGCTGATCAAAGTCAGGGTACGGATAACTCAAAGATGAAACCCTGAAACAACCTCTGGGCTGATCTGCATGAGTCAGGGCACGGCTAACTCACTCACATGTGATGCAGAGTCTGGGAATCAATCCAAAAATTCGTTTGTATTCGTCCTACTTTTTAGCAAAATCAAAATATCTTCATTTTGCATCAAAACTGAATGAATATCATTACGGTCGCTGCAACCCACAACTATTGACCGCGCATTGGGTAATGTCCAGGGGGGGGGGGGGGTAATGTACGTTTAAAACTCACCAGGTACTGAATCAAGGGAAAAGCTGGATCCATAGTTATGTACATAAATGTTTTATTAATAAATTACTTCAAAATTAATGCAAATAATTACATAATTCTGTCATAGTTCATAACTAAAATAACGAGAACAAAACTAGAATATCCCTCGAATCCTTTATTTCGTCTTCTATTTCTCAGTTTACTTCAAATTTCTTGGAAGCAATACCAGCGTGCGCATGAATGTGCGCAAGGATTAATCTTCTGTAAACCATGATAAACCTTCGCTATAGAGCGGTTTTCAAGTATGGTCTTCTAGTTACTAAGTGGTTAGAAAGGAGATCAATATATCAGGTATCAACTTGGTTTCTTGGACAACAAAGGGTTCCCATTAGGATATCTCTTCGTGAACCGAGCAACAACGTCAGGTTCCAAAAGATGTACTCCATCTAACTGGTTACCAAGGGTGATCCTGAGGAAAGAATAGGAAATGATGGGTCACAATGGTCATAAAAAAACAACAAAAAAAAACGAATAGAAATGCAAGAAAAGAAAAAAGAACAACAAATCAACAAACGAACAAACGAAACCAAACAAACAATCAAACAAACAAACAATCAAACAAACAATCAAACAAAACGATATCTGAACTACCTCATTTACCAAAAGAATATGAAACAAGAGAGCATGTCTCCGTGCCCTATGATAATTATTTGAAAATCTATTTTTAGATCCGCGCGCAGCCTCAACTGAATCAGGATTCCCATGACAAAATATTCCAGGCTGCGCGGGGAGCTAGAAATAGATTCAAATAATTCTCATAGAGCACGGAGATGTGCGCTCTTACTTCATACTCTCTTGCATTTACTTACCAGTTCGGCTGGATATTATGTTGTCTGCCAAAAATTTCTGTGAACAAAGTAAATTTCTAAGTAAGAACTAAGAAATGCTCGTGAGTTACTGGGGTGGGTCTAGGATTTTGAGTAGGGGGGGGGGGGGTCACAAAATCAAGAACATGCACCTTTTGCTATACCAACCAACTAATTCCAATCTAGAAAGAGGGGAGGGGTTACGGGCACCCTGTGTCCAACCCCTAAGATCAGTAGGCATGAATATGAAATATAATATACAATTTTGCGGACATTTTTGCGCCGTGACATATTTGTGATGTTGTACGTATTATACGACTTCCATGCAACTAACTCCATTGTCTGCGCCTTCGTTTAGCCATGCGCTAAATGAAATTTGTACGTACAGTCGAACCTCCACACAACGATCACCGTCAGGACAAACGTTTTGCCTCCTGCCCGTTGGGTAGAGGTGGCTGTTGAGGGGAGATGGTCCCTAGTGGAGGTTTGACTGTAGTACAAATGTTTCAAGTCTTACCAAGCTTCCTCGTGCCTGGTGCCAGCCTTTCGATTAAACCATAGATTTCATCTGGTTTGTGACTTGTCTCGCGCACCTGAAAAAAAAGGAATGGATGGTAAAACATCTGCGCAGCCTGCTGCTTGAAAATTAAAAATGACAAGCTTCTATATATGTATTTTGGCACATTTCTGTTCATTGTTATTGGGTTATTTTATATTTCATTTTGATCAAGTTTGGAGGATAAGCCATTAGAGAATACAAATCAAGCTAATTTCTATTGTTGTACATCGGTTGTACAAGAGTAAAACCCCAGACGTATTACCTCAGCGACAAGTACATCACAATCCATTCCTCTGTTGAACCCAGAAACATCACCTTTCACTCCAACCTTGAAAAAACAATCAAAAGATGACAAAAAAAAACTTAATAGGTGGTGCAACAGTTTGATCGCTCGCCTTTCACTAATGCGACCCGGGTTCGAGTCCCGCCAGGCTCTGTGTCCTGTGCTTCGAGGGTTTTTCTCCAGGTCCTCCGGTTTTCCTCCCTCCACAAAAATCAACTTCTAAATTTTAATTCGATCTTTGGTCTTTCATCTAGTATGGAACTTAGTGTGCTGTGTGATTGTCCCACGCTGTGATATAACAGCCAAAGTTAATTGATTCTAGACAAATATTTGGTTTGGAAAAATGTAATCCTCGTATTTTTCTAATAGACCTCTTTAACCTATGTGACATTTTCCCATTTCAGACTATGTGTCATTCTGTTTAAAATAAGATTCTTTGTTTGATTTGTATCCATATTCAAATGCCTTCTCACATGCAACCGTTAAACAAAGAAATGATACTGTAGGGAATGAAACGTGGTCTGAAATGGGAAAACATTACGCCCAAGGTAGAGAAGTCTCTTGCAAGATGAAACAGACTAAGAGATGTCACTTGTAGTAACATGTACTGAACTGTGCTTTCTTCTTACCAGACAGTGTTCTTTTCCATGGTTCAGCCAGTGCCCTGTTCTTCCTGTCCTGATGAGTCGCTGTAACTGGTTAGTTTTGACCCAAATGAGCTCATCACACCTCTCATACCTAAAGGACAATCACTGTTAAACACACTTATTCCAAGATCAAAGTAGATAAGAATGGTACTCACCCCCATAATTCCAAGCATTCTCTGCCAAGTTCCATGGCCCTTTAGAAACCATGCACGCATGAGTTTGTAAAATGCATCCTACCATTATTACCTAAAAATCCATTCACTCTTCCTTAGTTTCTTCCTTCCATTCACCAATCTATCTATCTACTCATTCCTTCGTTTCATCTTTTCATCCACCCTTCCTTCCTTTCTTTCTTTCCTTCCATCCATCCATTCCTCCATTCATCCACCCTTCCTTCTATCCCCTTCTCTATAGGCCCCTTACACATGATGTAAAAGCAACTCAATTGAGGAAAAACAATTGGTTTCCAATTCTCAGGAGATTGAAAATCTTTTGTTTTATCCTCCAAACTGAGCTGCTTTCCGAAGTGCTGCAAGAAGTCTATACATCTACTCTCCCCACCTCCTTTCCTTTCTTCAATATATTGCTGGTTCTCCATCCCTCCTTCTCCTCCTTACCTGCCAGTCACCCATAGGACCGCATCTCATCATATGCCATGGTACCATAGGGAAGCTTCAAAACGAGACCAAAATCATTAGAACATCAAACATAACATTCAACATTTCTGCATTAACGAGTGAGGCTAAGGACTTCATGCATAAATAAGAAAAGCCAACACAAATGGCTGGACAAAAATCCAACTGAGTGAGGTAAGAAACAGAGGGTCTTACAGTAATACAAGTAATTTCACCATAAATCCTCTATTTAGCCCCCTGGGGCCTTATTTATTTCAGGCACTTTTGAGGGGGCTTATTGGAGAGGGGGCCTTAATAGAGGGGGGGCTTATTGATTTTAGTAAGTTTTACTCTATCAGGATATAATATGATATGACAACTTTATCCCAACACATTAAACTCAGGATTAAACTGAAGTATTACTATGGACCGTCTCGCATAATCTATAGGGATGTTAATGACATAGTATATGCATTGTTTAAATTACACGGTATTTTCAACATTTGATTCACTTGTGTTAATCTCTAAAGTATGATTTACCATTATTGTAAATTTAGTTGTAAAGAGGGAGGGGGAGGGGAGGGGGATTAAAAGAGAGGGGGGTTAATATAGGATTTACGGTGAATGCAACAAGCTATTTGTTGACAGTTACCTCCATGTGAATGTCCCACGGTGGGTCAGCCATGATGACTGAAAATTTGCCCAGTATTGATGAGTCTAGTGTCCTAACATCACACTGTATATACTGCATACAACAACAGAAAATAAACTGCAGTCAGTGAAACAAACAAAGTATAAATCAGAAACAACATAATCAGTCTATTTAATAAATACCAATAAAAATAGAAATATGATAATGGGATTTTTAAAACATTTGTTCCACTAATCTCACTGGGAACTTTACGCATGATGCACAAATATCACACAATTTTCATGATGTTCACGAGGAATCTGTCCAAGAGAAATGCATTTCACACTCCTGTGTGCTAGGATTGGTATAAATAACCGGTTTTACATCATAAAACCTGCAGAAGACAGTTTCGTTGGGAGGCGCACAACTACTAGCTTGACTACCCACCCTCCTTCCCACAGTGATAAATCAACCTATAACACCCATTCCCACTGTGAACTGCTTGCTAGCATCCGCCTTCAGAGGTCTTCTCCCATATCTTAATATCTTGATGATTCCAGGCATTGTGCGTACAGTTCCAAGTGAGAATATATTACAGTGTGGCTTCAACTCCACTTAGGAGTTGATTTTTGCAGGGAAGACAGGGGGCGGGGGAGGAACAATGGAAAGCATTCTGGTAGTATTCGTAAAATGACACCAACACGCTTATTTTTTATTCTTTAAAAACAAACTTTGTATTACCTGTGGTGGATACAAAATAATCTTGTTTTGTTCTTTCTTAGATGTTCTTGTTGTCTGTGTCGACAAAGTAATAAATAAACAATATAACATAAATATTCAGTGATCAGTAAAAAAAAATGAGCTTCAATTTATCATGTTATTTTTGCAAAAAATTATTGTCATTACCTCAACTTTATTCTCAATAAAAGCTGATTTTACTGTGATATTCAGCTTGAAATATCGAAGACATTTTGCGAACCAAGAAACGTGGTCCTCGACGTGTGAATATGCAAATACGAACAGGACCGGGATACGCTGCGAACTGGGCTACACTCGCGAGTATCCGCGGAAAGATGTCTTTTGTCTTTTTAAAAACTTTCCTTTTGTATTTTCGGTTTTTTTTATTTCATATTTTTTTATCTTATTTTTTTATTCTTCTCTTATTTATATGTTTTAAAATTCTGGATCTATATTTCTCCCACAATTTACCCATTTGTATTTTTGTCATTAAATTCATGTCGTATATAATATTTTTCTTTTATAATTTCTTGTACTTTCGTGTTTTTTCTTCAGTGTACATAATACTTGAAGAACAAGAAGCATAAAGAACAGAAAATGAGATAAGCAAACTTGTGATGGAAATTCCTTTGTTTTTCATCGCCTTGGTCATTCCTCCCATTTAATATGCACTATTTTCATTTGTTGCGTATTCGCTTCTAGCGACGTACGCTCTTTCCTAGTGATACGCATTCTATCATGATGATGTGTTGGTGATTGATGATATGTCGATGATTGATGTGTCGATGATTGATGATGTGTTGGTGATTGATGATATGTCGATGATTGATGTGTCGATGATTGATGATGTGTCGATGATTGATGTGTCGATGATTGATGATATGTCGATGATTGATGATGTGTCGATGATTGATGATGTGTCGATGATTGATGATGTGTCGATGATTGATGTGTCGATGATTGATGTGTCGATGATTGATGTGTCGATGATTGATGATGTGTTGATGATTGATGATGTGTCGATGATTGATGATGTGTCGATGATTGATGTGTCGATGATTGATGTGTCGATGATTGATGATGTGTTGATGATTGATGATGTGTCGATGATTGATGATGTGTCGATGATTGATGATGTGTCGATGATTGATGATGTGTCGATGATTGATGTGTCGATGATTGATGTGTCGATGATTGATGATGTGTTGATGATGTAGGATGATGATATTAATCAGAAGAGAAATCATTAATATTTTTTTAATAATCGTAAAACTTGATCAATAAAGAAATTATTAAATCCCTGCGGTTTTGTGTCATACATATAAGTTGTTTAGCTATTTCTTTCCTGTTTCTGCCTGCAGCACCCTGTACCACTTTAACCAAAGCTGGTCAGTTTATAAAAAAAAAACTGTTTTTCTGCATTATAAGGAAGGCATGGTGCAGACTACCCAATCCCTAAACCCTTTAAAACTATATGCGCCAGAACATTCATGCCACTGCCGAGAGTTAATTTAGATTGCGGAAATCACCAGTGATTTCAAAGTTTATATAGTTAACAAGTTTATAAGTAAATGCTATAAACACACGAGATCCTATTGCGATGTTTTTTCCAAGCAACAGGCGGACTTCCCAGTTAGTATCTGTATTCACAGCGTTTCTGTTCTTGAGCGGTTTCTTAGGGCCGGAGTGCAGAGGGTACCGGCAGGTCGGAGGCGGTCTCCATTTTCGTCCCATGCTTCCACGATGTTTTTCGCAAATCAAAAGATTTTCTACCTGACTAGATGTTAAATCAAATATGCCTGCCCTTTTCAAAATCAAGTCACACTCTGCCACAAAACCAATCATCTGTGACAGGTGGCAGGCGCTTAGGTGACCTGAAATGTCATTCTGGCACTCTGATAAACGAGTAAGATCAAAATCACCACATCCACTTTCCCCCCTAGCTTCTAATAAGCATTTGCCTTCCATTTGATCAGCTTAATAAAACCACAGCAAAATAATTTTCAATGTAACTATGAAAGTACTTGATGTCAGCGGTTTCCCCCAAAAAAAGCTACTGTCGAACCCCTGCGGAAGCAGCAATAATACGAAGTGCTATGATTTTAACGTGAAGTTTGTGAGTAGTTTTCTTGGGTTTTCAGCCCTCCTTATTCTCTTTTTTCCATTGAAATTTGGCCTTGAGTGTTGTGGAAAACCTACTTTGGAAAATATAATGCTTGGCCAATCTCAAAAGGAAAAATTTACTTCCTGAAACGCCAAGATATCGAGCCTTGGATAATTGACCAGGAACACCTTTGGCTAATGAATGAATGTTACGAAGTATGAATTTTCTCTCCGATTGGGATCTTTATGGCCTTTTTGTGATCTAAAAGAATTCTAGCATGGCTTGAGAGGAAAAGAGGCTAGCCTAGAAAGCAGGTAAGCGGAATTTTATTTAAAATCTACTCGAATGATGCGATACTGATTTGATACTTCAACTCGAAAATTTCTCCAAGGTATACCAATAGAAACGGCCATAACTTTAAAAAAAATGAAAACGTACACAGGTTATTGCTGATTTGTATCAATAAATGATAGAACTCTTCGATCATATAGGAAAAAGCTTGTAGACAGGTCCCACTTTTTCAAATCAAGCTTTTATATTTTGCTCATTTTCAGCCCTCGCTGACAGCGTGTGAAGTAGGGCTAACAATATCCTAGTTTTCTTGCTTACGGCTACTCTGATTGGATGAAGCTTTTTATTTCATGAAACTACAATAGTGTGCCTACAGATCGGTGTAAAAAAAGATTCTAAAATCTACGGAATGATTTGTGTACAGCGCTGTGAGTAAGTGCTAAATTTTCGGTCGTCAAGGGCTCATCACAGGCCCCAGGCCGTCAACAATTTTAACGGCTCCTAGCGTAGCCAAAAAAGATTTTTGAACCAAACCAAATTCGTTTCAGTGATCACCCCAATAAAGTCTTTCAATAGCCAGAGTTTGAGAAAAAAATATTTTTTTAATTAAGTTGAGTGGGCGGTTTTTACTGAGACAGCCTCTTAATAAAGTTGAATCCATGGCATCCTTTAAAACAACAAACATTAGCTCCGTCCTTGAATCAGAAGCGACGCGAACCAACTGAATAAAATATTCAACGTGCGCTTCTTTTTAAACAGAAACCCGCTACAGTGCGTGAAAACACGAAAATATGTATGGCATGCATTAATTAACCAATTGTTATTACCTTATTAATATTCATACAAAGACCCCCAACTTACCCCAACCCTAACGCCAGAAAAAGCATTAGGGTTTTAACAGGTTGCAAGTCAAATATGCTTGTTAGGGTTAACTATTTGACCTAACCCTAACCCTAGCACTAACCCTACCTAGACAAGTCAATAATACGTGTTAGGGTTAGGGTTAACCGCTTAACTTAACCCTTGCACTTACCTTAGGGTGGCCAAAAATGGGTACTAGGGTTCCAACCCTATCCAGGTGAGACGATAGAGGGTGTGGTAGGGGTCACGTATGAATATTTATAATCAATGAACAATATATTTCACACTTCATAACTACATTCCATTCATACTTTATTCACTTTTTTACTGACGTTAACAGCTCGTTTAACAATAAGGAGTGTCTTATGAATATTTTAGTTTCTTGTTTGCGCTTGGCGCCAACAGTAACGGAGAAATTTCGTTTTAAAAGGCTACTTTTCTGGTTCATTTGATGACTTTCTCGATGTTTAAGGACTCAGGGCAATGAGGTAAGCGATATTTAATCATAAAATCGAAGCTAAGCGTTAGAATATTTGTTTCTATTCATTGATGTTTGCAGTTCATGGAACATTTATAATTTCTTTCTGAGTATGCGTTTCATTAACAGTAGGTTATTTACTACGTATCTGTGATAGTTGTTTGCAGTAGTAAAAGAGCGTACATAACTATACCGTTCTACACATACTGAACGACATTGCATAATAAAACATTATAGTTGGGGAGGGTAGTGAGTAGAGTGAAAAGAAAAACAACAAACAAATGCAAGAAGAAACATTCAAGACTTTTCAAAGTTTTTATTTTGTATATTATAGATTCCTTGCAGCACGTCGGAATGAAGCTCAATTTGGAGGGCAAAACAATAGGTTTCCAAATTCTCAGGAGATCGAAATTCTTTTGTTTTGCCCTCCAAATTGAGCTGCTCTGACATCAGGTGAAATGGGTCTATTAAGGACATCTATTTTACTTTTTATTTTTAAAAAATAATTCAAATTCATGATAATGTGCTAAAATGCTAAAATTTCGGTTAAAGTGGATGTAACCGAAAGCAAATCGCTTATTCACTATACTTTCTTAGTAATATTTACAGTTTTGCGTTATTTCACTCCCCAAATTCGTGATCATAAAATACTACCTTCACTTCACCACAGGGTGCCCAAAGGCCTCCACCCATCAAATAATGCTTAATAAAAAGTAAAGCAAAACCATTGATTCAACATTTTTTATGCTTGACAGAAATAAAAGTACCAAAAGCCCGTGTAATAGCCAGTTGATCTGAAGAAAAAAATATTAGCCAATCAGAATCGAGAAAATTTGCAAAACTGAGGTGTCATCCTTAGTAGCCCGGCTACTCGGGAAACGGTTATTTCTTTATTTCATTTTCCCACTTAATGATGAATATTATAATAAATGTATGTAAAATATCAAAAACTTCTCCTGTTTCCTGACACCTCACTTTTGCAGTGACGTCAATTCTGTGTCACTATTTCAGATCAGCTGGAGGGCAATTAATTGTAGGTATTTTCTCCGTTCTAAGAAGAAGGGATCCCAATTAGCACTCGGACACTCTTTTCTTCCATAACTTTAATTTTATTAATTATTGTGTACAAATTTTGTGCTTTTTATATTTTCTTTATGGGATTTTCCCCTCCTTGAGTTCGTAATAATCTTCCTTCTCGGATATTTTTTCTTCTCTTCTCCCTCAGCTTCAAAGATCTCTCTTTCCATCGTTTTTCTCGTATATTTTTTCTTTTTCTTCTCTCTTCTCAGATCTCTCTTTCCATCTTTCTTCTCGGATATTTTTCTTCTCTTCTTTCTTTCTCAAATCTCGTCAGTCATCTTACATCAATCGTCAATCATCTTTCATTAATCATCAATCATCTTTCATCAATCGTCATTCATCTTACATCAATCGTCAATCATCTTTCATTATTCATCATTCGTCAATCATCTTTCATCAATCATCAGTCATCTTACATCAATCAATAATTATCTTTCATCAATCGTTAATCATCTTTCATCATTCCTCAATCATCTTTCATCAATTGTCAGTCATCTTTTAATAACCAAAAATAAATCAAAAATAACCAAATGCCACTAGGAAGGAATGCACGTCACTAGGAAAGAATGCGCATCAGCAAAAACAATTGAAAGAATGCGCAATACTAGTAAAGAATGCGCATCAGCAAAAACAATTGAAAGAATGCGCAATACTAGTAAAGAATGCGCATCCCTAGGAAAGAATGCGCATTACTAGTAAAGAATGCGCATCACTAGAAAAGAATGCGCAATACTAGGAAAGAATGCGCATCACTAGAAAAGAATGCGCAATACTAGTAAAGAATGCGCATCACTAGAAAAGAATACGCAATACTAGGAAAGAATGCGCATCCCTAGGAAAGAATGCGCATTACTAGTAAAGAATGCGCATCACTAGAAAAGAATGCGCAATACTAGGAAAGAATGCGCATCACTAGAAAAGAATACGCAATACTAGGAAAGAATGCGCATCATTAGGAAAGAACGTACATATCAAGGAAAGAATGCGCATATCTAGGAAAGAATTCGTATATCTAGGAAAATTGCGCATCAGTAGGAATGAATGTGCATCACTAGCAATGAATGTGCATCACTAGCAATGAATGCGCGTCAGAGTAAATAATGCGTATCACTAAGAATGAATGCGCATCAATAAAAATGAAAGCGCATCACTAGGAAAGTATCTGCATGACTAGGTAAGAATGCGTATCACAAAGAATAAATGTGCATCACTAGAGAAGAAATTGAAGACTATTGAAGAAATGAAAAAACAATGGAAATAGTTAAATCAAGGGACGATGGATTTTTGAAATTTAAAAAATGCAACTAAAAACTAAAAAACGCAAATAAATAACAACAAAAAGCAAAAAGGAAATTCGAAAAAAAAAAACAAGAACAAAAAGGATTTGCCGCGGATACTCGGGGGTGTATTCCAGTTCCCAGTCTATCTCAGTCCTGTTCATATTTACATAATCACACGTTAAGGACCACGAGGGCTGCGTTTCTTAGTCAAGAAAATGTCTTCGATGTTCCAAGCTGAATTTTACAGTAAAATAAGCCTTATTCAAAGAATAATCATCCTCAATCGATCCTAAAATAGTAAAGAATACACAGCAGCCATGGATGGTAAGAATGTTGTTTTTTTTTACCGCATTTTCAGTGTTTTATCATCGAGGGGTTCGGAACACGTGATGACCAAGATGTCTTCGCTTTTGGTTTCTCGTCTTTAGGGTTATGCTTCTCTTTATTTCTATTCGGAACACATCATTAGCTAACGGAGACATGTTTTAAACACTTGTTTAACGTTAGTTCGAAAACATTTTTGTATTTAGTTGTACATGTACATATTTGTTGAAACAAACCCCACCCTCCCCCTCCCCCATAGCAGGTTTTGTTCATCAATGGTAAATCAAATATTTATCCTGTATGGTTATCATTGTTTTGCAGTTATCAAGGTATAGAAAAAATTTCTACTGGAAATGCTATATGGTCTAACCCACGGCATTATTCCTGTACAAGACATCACTCTACTTGAAACTGATACCAATCACTTGATACAAGCCTGAAACAAGAAAATTGACATGTTTTCGAACAAGACACAAGTATGTCATTGATTGTATGGCTTGGTATTGAACAGTGCCCACCAACACAAGGAGAAGGCAACAGAGAAAGATGAAATAATGGCAAAAATATACTGATCAACAGATCAGTTTCTCAAAATGAAAAAAAATACCCTGCAAGAATAAAAACATTTCTGATGAAGTGATGGCAACAATACAGAATTACCACAAAGGTGACCAGTTGTCATTGAACGGCTTTGTAATGAATGGAGTCTCAACCTCTATCAAAACACAGAGACGACAAGGAAGAAAGATGAAATTAAGGAAATAATACAAGAAGCTCCTTAAAAAAGATTTCTCCACCTTCTGAGAGACCAAAACAGCAAAAATGAATAACACAAACAACCTACCTGATAACATGTACTTTAGCCTTACAGTGGTGATGAGTGGATGTGATAGAATCTTAAGGTATGTATAGGTTTAAATTGTCAATTGGGATTTTTCGTCCTGTAATTTTCACCTGTTCATTCAGATATTATTATGTAATATTATGCAATGACGAATTCTATTAAACTAAACTAAACTAAACACCTTTTAATAGCAATTTCAACAACCAATAATCAGTGTCTTCCTGCAGGGTTTGCATTACCTTTTTACAGTGCAACTACTACAACCGGGGCCATTTAGACAGCGAGAACCTGAGAACCAATGAAATTGTCTATAACAATGATAGAACATTTCAAATGTGTGCAAATTTTTTCATTTAAAAAATCACAATAGTCCCCTTCACCGTTCCCTGTCCCACGAGACGGCACTGAATGTCAAATGTTTTCATACATGGCACAGTAATGACATGGTCACAGCAAGGTGCAGTCCATGCCATAAATTTTTCATAGTCATATGAAAAATGCTCTATGAATTACCTTGTCCTAACCAGAAAAATTATAGAATACCCTGCAATTGTTGGAACTACTTGTAGAATGATGCATATATTGATACATACCCTTGTTATTTAATAGATAATTACTGAGGCACACAGCCTTCCTTGGTATATTGCAAGTACCTGAGGGCACTGCCTGAAGCTGCCTGCAATATACCAATGAATGCAGTGTGCCAATCGGTCATAATTACTATTCAGTGCCTTGGCCCATTGTTTTCCTTCATGCACAATAGTATATGGTTTCTTGTTGAAATCGAGCATGAGTAAAATGTTTGGAGGCATGAGCACTGTTCAGATTGCGCATCCCGGATGGATTACAGATTGTGTTTGAATAAGAGAGCGACTTCAGCCAATATGAAATATATTATTTCTCAACTAGCTGCCAATATAAACCTGTATTGGCAGCTCAAAATTTCAATAAGTTATTATAATGCTGTCTGCAGAAATCGCTGACACCATTCTTAGTAATAATGTAGCTTGTATCAATCATTGATATAGTGCTGAGAGAAATATGCTGGGAATTGAATAGTAATTATTTTTATCAGATGTAGGTATTCTGTAGTTGTGCACCCTAAACATCCCTCACCAACCTCTTACTAACAGCTCACCAACGGCAGACCATGACTTATGATAACACTAATATAAAACTTTGTGTAACCCTATATTTGCTATTATTCAACAGCTTGTCTATCATACCAGCTGGAATTGTCAAGATATAACAAAGAATATTTTGCTCATTACAAATAGACTAACAGGTAAGTTTACTCTAGTATTATTATGAGTATAGCTAATTCAATTAACATTGTCAATGAAAAAAGCCTAAAGCCTATCATTTATCTTTTATTTGCCAACAAACTTCACTGTAGGCTATCTAAGAATCAAGGAATATATGTCCAAGTTTTAGAATTTGCAAGCATCAGTGAGTTTTATATTGTAATATTGCCACACTGAAATAAATGTAATGATTCAAAGCTTTAGGCTTTTTTCAGCAACAATGTTAATTGAATCAGTTAGCTATATATACCTTTCAATAAAGGTTGTCACAGCCGAAAGTGGCAAGCAACAAGCCAAGACCACCTGCAAACAATGCCTTAATTAGCTGAAGATTCAGGACAACACTTAAAGAATCAAAACAGCTGCAGCCTACCATTACAAAACGACTAAAATAATCGCATCTAAATGATAAATAAGTAGTAAAACACAGATGTTCTTTGCTGTCTTGTGTTGTTGATTGTTGCTTTCAGCTGAGGCAACCTTTTTTGAAATAGGTGTGCCTTGGTCCTGCAAACAACAAACTGATAACGATTTTTGCAATACATGTTCTGCCATATACAGTATTGAAAAAAACCATATTTCCATGAGGTTCGCTCCACACGCACTTCCGCTACATTCTTTATTTACAACATACAGCACTCGACTCACATGTAAATTTTTACAGAGGGAGGAAAACCAGAGAACCTGGAGAAAAACCCTCGTCACAAGGGAGAACAAGACATTAAACAAACTCAACTCACATATTATCTAGCCTGAGCCAAGGTATGAACTTGGACCACAGCAGTGAGAGGTGGGCAGTAAACCACTATGTCACTATGCAATCACCAGTATTCATGTGCATACCCCTGCCTTTTTTGCCCCTTTCTTTTAGTTCCTGTAAAAAGCTCTTATCTAAAGATTTTATGTAACCAACATTTCCTCTTTTCCAACAGCTTGTCTACCAATCCATCAGGAATCGTTTATGCTATAACAAAGACAAGCAATGGCTAGCACATACTGACAGACAGGTAAGTCAGCTGATTGATATAAAATTAAAATATCCATAAATAAGCAATTACACGCGGCTACAGGGCTTGAAATAATGGCTGGTCAGTCGCCGGTTATGAATACTGGAAACATTCGTTTTAGCTTGGTCATTCCCTATTTCTGGCTCAATGTTACTGGTCAAAATGAATTCTGGACATTGTCTGTTTACCAGCTGTTATTTCAAGCCCTCCATATACACATCAACTGCTGACTGAAACCTCACTAACCACTTGTTGACACCTCACCAACCACTGACTGACACCTCACCAACTACTGACTGACCCCTGACCAACCACTGACTGACACCTGACCAACACCTGACCAACCACTGACCGACATCTGACCAACCACTGACTGACACCTGACCAACCACTGACCGACACCTGACCAACCACTGACCAACCACTGACCGACACCTGACCAACCACTGACCGACACCTGACCACCACTGACTGACACCTGACTAATCACTGACTGACGCCTCACTGACCATTGACTGACATCTCACCAACCACTGACTGACGCTTCACCAACCATTGACTGACACCACACCAACCAATGACTGACGCCTCACCAACCATTGACTGAAACCTCACCGACCATTGACTGACACCTCACCAACCACTGACTGACGCCTCACCGACCATTGACTGACACCTCACCGACCACTAACTGACGCCTCACCGACCATTGACTGACACCTCACCGACCATTGACTTACACCTCACCAACCATTGACTGACACCTCACCAACCACTGACTGATGCCTCACCAACCATTGACTGACACTTCACCGACCACTGACTGACACCTCACCGACCATTGACTGACACCTCACCGACCATTGACCGACACCTCACCAACCATTAACTGACACCTCACCAACCACTGGCTGACGCCTCACTGACCATTGACTGACACCTCACCAACCACTGACTGACACCTCACCAACCACTGACTGACACCTAACAAACTCTTTAGAATATTTAGTTTATGGCTTCAGCTCTAACAAAAAATTAACTTCTTATTGCTTTTTCGTACCTTCAGAAAACACTAACCTGTCTTGGTTGTGCACAATAATGAAATGAGAAGACATCAAGAAGCACTGATCATGATAACAAGCAAAACAAGGATATCTGAAACATGAAGAATAAAGAAGATAATAAAGCTATTTATATTCAAAACAAAAACAAACAAAAAACAAAAAATAGAAGCAAAAAAACAAAAAAAAAGAAAGGAAAGAAACAGGGCTCAAAATAGCAGCCTGAAAAAGCACAAAAAGGCACATATTTCTCTGCCAAACTTTACTTTTTGCCAAAAGCACAAGGCATTGTAATGTTCATAGTGCTTTCACTTTCGATATTGTTCTATTTTGAGCCCTGTTAAAGAAAACAAAGAATGAAAGACAGAAAACAAAAAGGAAAGAAAAAAGGAAGAGATAAAAAAATATATATATAAAATATGAAAAAATTACCCTATTTCATAATGACATCACCAACTAAGATAAATAGTTATTTCACAAGGCAAGGGCCAAAATAATTATGTTAACCAACCATTAATGATTCTGTTTCACTCAAATGAACAATATATTTTCACATATGATGTCATTATGAAATAGGGCATTTTTGGCTAGAGGACTGGCAAAACCAATCTCATAGTTGAACTAGATAATTGTGGATCTGATAGCTATACACATCTCAAATGACTAAAATTTGTTTTTATTTTCATTAGAAATATCAAGTACATTAAGCTTCAAAAAAACAAAATTTGCTAATTAGCTTGTTCAAACCATTTCTAAATACTTTTAGAATTGAAAGATATTTGAACCTGAAGATAATCAGGCAGAGACATACAATTTACAAACAATTTTATAGGACAATAAAATAGCTGATCACCTAAGTCTAGCCATAGATAACCATCACTGCCAGTCCTCTAGCCACAAATATTAGACATAGGGGAGTGTGTATATTCCTAAAATTGAAAAAGTAATAGATTATTCCAGAAATAAGGAATAAACAAAAGAAAGGCTTTTCACAGCAGCTAGTAAGTGGGTTCTCAGTAAAGAAGAAAACAAACAAAAACAGAACAAAAGTTTTGTATCTGTTGTTTCATTTTGATTTTCATCTATTTATGAGATCTCAGTCTGAATTTCAACTGGCTGGGCATTCTTAATTATTTTTTAAGTTTACTGAGAACCCTCCACTAGTTAGTCACACTCTCCTATATCTAATATTGTTATCATTTATTATTTGTATACCAGAAAATGAAATACACTTGATACCTCCCACGAGGTCCTACCAGCACCAAACAGAAGCTGCCCCACCAGGCCAGGAAACCAATAAAGGTGGTACAACATTGCTGCTCTTGGCAGAGTCTAACCTTGAGGCCATGATCAGATGACTGCTCTGGAGGTGAAGGTTGTCGGTAAGGATACCAGGTGATAGCCCTCTGCAGATTTCGTGGGAGTGCGCCGGTGGCATGAATGCCAGTCACTGTGAAGGTTAGTGCAAATAGGAGCAGAGATAATCATACCTCACTATTCATGGGTGTGTACAGCAGTGATAACGTTAGGGTGGTGTGCTCAATAGACATGCATAAGAGACCATTCAGATTTCCATAAAGTAGATTATCAAGCTGGGAAGACTAGAAGTTGAATCATTTCTAGGTGATCTAATCTTGCATTCAATGATGTTTGGTTAGACTGATACACAAGGTTCTATCATAGGATTGTAATTTAATAAGTTTTTTTCACCAGCAAAACAAGACCTCAGTTTCTTTAACATGTTAAAAATTCTCATCAAATTAATGCAAAATGAAAGAGATGGAAAATTCTATATTAATTTTATCATGATCAAATGAAAAGCAAAAAATACAGAAACCAATTCAAGATAAAATTCTTGAATGTAAAAGAGAACTACAAATTTCTGAAAAAAGAAAATTTAACAAACCAATAACAGTCTAAGTAACATATGACAGAAGTGAACTTTTCTTGGAAATTCCTTGTCCCTCCCCCCCCCCCATGAAACTGAGGTCTTGACAAAACCTGTTATTATTTCAATACACAATCTCAATTGGAACCAAATTAGTTCAAATATAAAAATTCAGCACTGTCAAATCATTTGAAATACGAAGCATCATCTGAAAATTAATTAGAAAATATTTCAGCTTCAAATAAATTATTTTTTGGGAAATGGGATGAAAACATTTCCATTTTAAGTCAAAGCATTTCTAAGGTAAATATGCTTTCAAAAATAATTTAAAATCAACCGAAGCAACTACAAAACATTTATCACACGGTCAAATCAAAAAAAAAAATTTTCTTCACAAAATCATTTTTGATACATCATACCAACAAAGTCTGAATAAGTTTCAGTATTTCTGTATTTCTTACTATATTTTTCCAAAATGATGGGGAAACACCAAAAATCAGCAGTGCAGAAATATAATACACAAAAAGTGCAGACAAATACATCTAAGCCAAACAAGGCAAATGTGAATGAAAAATGAATGAATAGAGGACAAGGTGAGCCATCAAAGAATGGCATTGAAACACCATACCTCACATTCAAGAAACAATTATTACACTTGAATGAAATGAAATTATTATTACATTTAAGTAAAACCAAGAGTTGTTTTACTATGAATTATTATGTCCAAAGCACTTGTATTATATGCACAAACTGTCCAAAACTGAAACATGAATTAACCAAATACTTGATAATTTAAACAATAGCAGAAAACTAAAAACTTGTTTTAAATTGTGATACATGTTAGTTGCTCATGATTTGGAAATGCAAATATTGACAGTGCAAACATTCATATTTTTCTACTCGTATATGGCCCATTTACTTCTATCAGGAAGTTCTTTTGCTGGTGAAAAAAACTGATCTTAGGAAATAAACACAAGATAGAATAAAAGAAAAAGATGCAGAGTTCATATTAGCCATGTGAAACAGTTAACTAGGAATAAACCCAAGGCTCTTTTCTTTAGTAAATTAAGATAAACTAATTTTTTGTTTTGAAGAAAATATAACCAGTGACCATATAACAGCCATTAACAGCTCGGCTCCCATTATTAGTACAAATTTGATTGAGTAGATTTTGTATGACCATCATCATTTTGTGATGTGATGTGTCACAAAACTAAGACAGTTTCCCTTTATTTCATTGCTCCTAACTCTCATAGTCCTATATATTTTTCCCTGATATGAAATCTACTCAGTTAAAATAAGTTTTAAATTTATCGAACAAGTCCCTTTAATATTTAGAAATCAATGGATAAGTTCTAGGTCTAGGCCTTTTGCAGCCAACAGTTGTGCAGCAAAAAAAAATTTAATCACTAATTCTGTGATCAAGAATCTTTCATTAAGATTATTTATTGGCCTTACATGTTATGGATATTTAGATATGAAGTATTTTGAGATTTCTCCAAATAGCTCATGACTGTTGGCTGCAAAAAGCACATTATAAACACGGTCCTCTTAGCACTTTTAATACTTAATTAATCAATGTCAACTGAATTAATAATCATAGGTCTGGTAACCTAGGAGATACTGAATTAATTATAGCTCTGGTAACCTAGGAGATACTGAATAAATTATAGGCCCAATCCCCTAGGAGATTCTGAATTAATAATTTATCTAATGAATTAATTATAGACTTGGTTATGAATGAATTTATGACTTAAGAATGGACTAACACCTTACTAAGGACTTCGGCTTAGTTTTTCATATTAAATTACATGTTGGTAGTTTCCTTTTCGGGATAGACCAGCTCATTTTTCACAAGTTTAGTAGCCTAGAAACTTTGTTATTTTAGTCTTTGCAAACCAGGCTTGGTAATAATCACACATGCTTTATGGATATCTGAATACTGCCTTAAGTCTATTGATCACACCACTCTAAGATATATATCACTGTTGTGCAGTAAAACCTATGGGTATTGGGGTCTGGTTATTTTAGAAGTCTCCTATTTGCACTAATCCTCATAGGGCCAAGGCTGGCTTTGCCATCGAGGTACTCTCATGAATCTGTAGGGGGTTCAGAGTCTGATATCCCTATCGACAGTGTTCACCATCAGAACAGCCACCTGGTTGTGGTTTCATAAGATGGCTCTTGTCGGGACAGTAAGTACTGCCTGGTCCTGGTCTACCGGGGTAGTGAGACTTGGTGCTGGTTGGACCTCGGGGAGATATTTTTTGCAAGTCCAAAAGGGGCATGGAGAAGGTAAAGATGGAATTCATTAAAAAACACAGGAAAACCACTAAGTCCAAAAATGAAAACTTTATTTCAAACAACACACAACTAACACCAAACAACTGACAAATTTCAAAGTGGCCAAGGGGAAATAAATCCTAAGTCTAATTTGGCAACTTACCATAAAGTTCCTAAGTGCCCACTTCTTGTCTGTGCCTGTTTGACTCCTGGAAAATGTCAAAGTATAAGTCAGAGAAAGTCATACAAAACCCCTCCCACTGTACTAAGTAGATTCTCCCTCCCCTACCCCAAGACAATTTCCCTCCCCCCATACAAGTACTCCCCTCCCCCCAGCAGAAGGCTTCAACCCCTCCCCCCAATATGTCGCTTATCCCCTCCCCCTATATGTTGCATCCCCTCCCCCCATAGGAGTTAAACCCAGTTGTAATTGACCATGTTTCTCCATATTTCTTGTATTTTTAACAAGTCATGAATCATAGGGATATAAAGACAATATAGTCCAATCCTATAAAGTTGTTGGAAGTATTTCAATTTTAGTTTGAGTATAGACTTGGGAAACATTTTGCCAAAGCATCCAATTATTTTTTTATGTAACTTGTATTAGTTAGGTATACCAGAGTGATTTTACTTAAAAGTTTATTCAATCCAATAACATTTTAAGGGCAACAATACTGAAGTTAAAGGACATTCAGGAGTGGATTTTTTCTTTTAAGGCTTGCAATACTATTTTGAGAAGATGCAAAGAAACATTACTTTGACATCATTGCATGTCATACACAAGTACAATGTTAGACATGTTCAATGCTTGTTGCCAAATACGGAATTGAACTTAAGTAAAATCACTCTAATTACTCTGGTCAATTACAACTGGGTTTAACTTTATCTTTCAAAATAAATAATGGACAACAGACGACTCAAGTGTGTGCGAATGTGTGTGGATCATTCGTCTGAGGCATGCTAGCAAAACTTGTTCAGGAAATTTTTCATAGTGACATATTATAAATACCCATGAATTATAATCAATATAGTAGATATAGTAGGAGAGTATGGCAGCAGACATATGGAATTTTTACCAAAGATTTATTGATACTGTTCTTGATTCCTCTTCATCAGTCACTAATGAGAGATTGTTGTTTTCATTAATCCAGATATCATTTTCCCCACTTGTTCAAATAATTTCTTCCGTTCCAATATATCATATTATCAGTGTTGATAATGGATCATTAATTCAAACAACAGTCTTATAATTTTTAGTCCCAAGTCATTTACAGCATGCCTCAAACGAATGTAATGGTTGGTATGTTCACCCCTCCCCCTTGTCTAAACATTTTTATTTCTTAATAGTCACAGGCAATATTGAATGTATGGGGGTGGTAAGAGGGTATGCTGGCTGGCTTGCATGCATATATTTCTCATTATTACAGGATCAATCATTAAGGAAAACAGAGTGATTCCATTCAACTCATTAAACTGATATTGATCCCTGTTTCACACAGGTAGACAATAATTCTAATGTCATTAAAACATTTATGTTACCTTGATTTTTTCTTTGAGTCTCACAGAGGCTCACAATGCTCTGCTGTCTATCAGGTTTTTTTTATAGGTTAAATGGAATCACTCTGTGGTACATCACAAGAATAACCTGAACAGGAATCGAGTAAAAGTAATTCTAAAACATGAGTCTGTTACTGCAGCCAAAATATTGCTTTTTGCATTGATTAAGTTACCAGTGAAGCCTTATTATTATACAGCATTTTGGTGTGAATATTTTCAAATCCATATCCAAAGTGGTGGTTACATAATAAAAACTCAAAAATAAATATGTCCTGAATTGGGATAGTGAGGTGACCCTTTGTACCCCTCCCCTGAATCTGTAATGAATGTATTCTTAGCTGTTATCACAGGAATTATTCATGTTTCCACTTAGAGATAGCCATTAATAGTAGAAAAGAAAATTTTTCATGATACCTACTACCGCATTAAAAAATGTGCCAATGCATTCACCAAAGTCCAAAAATAAATCATTAAGGATACAGGATACCCCAAATTGCTTCAAAATGGCATTTTTTGGATTTTAACATTTTCATAAAAGGAATGTTTTTTCTTTCATAATCAGAAAAAAAATTCTCAACAAATTATTTTTAAAAGAAGTTATAGCGAAAAAAAATATTTTTTGAGTCCCGTAAGTGTTGATGTGTATCTGTCAGCAGTGTATTACTTATTGACCTTTGGCATCGTCCTAACATCGAATTTATTTAAACAATCCTTTGGTTAGATATATATTTTATCCTATGTTCAGTGTGTAACAGCAAAGAAGTTCATTTTTCAACATCTCACCTAGCTTAGAGTCGGTCCGTCTGAAGCAGTAAAATATACTTTTTGAATGGCAATGTCACTGATTAGCGTACTACTTCGATGAGTTCCCGCCAAAAGTGCTTCTTTCACGGCCGAAGGTACAATGACCTGGTTAACATCTGTCATTTCAACTTTTGTTCCTGGTCTAAAGTATCCTGCTGCTTAATCCCCTAAGCAAACACACGGGCCACACGACTCCAAAATAAGTTTTGGCTGATTTCTTGGAGACGAAATTTCGCATAAGTGACTGTGCGTTTCGAGTTCCAGGTCAAAAGGATTTTCATGGATTTTTATGAGACTTGGGGAAAATCATCCCACATAATTATTGAACTTCAAAACCGTGTCTCCGATTTTTTGTTTTTATTTTGGTTTAAAAGTTATCGCCTGTTTGGTTGAATAGACTGCATATTTTTTATACCTTCATCTTTAGACTTGTATAGAAAAGCAACGGGATAACTTATCAAAAATCGGAGACACCGTTTTGACAAGTGATATGTCGTGAACTCAAAAAAGTGATTAGCAAACAATATCAATAAATTCCGGCTGACCTGGAACTCAGTGTTTGAAGGTATATGAAAATTATTATTACTCGAGTTTTTAGAAATGCCTTAAATCATTTTACAAAAGTGAGATAATATTCTGATGCTCCATTTATTCAGCTTTCAGAAAATATATACTTTATTGGGGTTTAAAGTAATATTTTTCGCGCTAGAGCGCTTTGAATACAAGGCGGTCGTTTGGGGTATCCTGTATCTTTAAGCTAACATCAAGGCAATTAGTATAAAAATGAAAGCTCTTAGAAAACAAATTTTGTATGACTACACCTTAATCAGGAAGGTGTTTATCAAACAATCATTTACTTCAAGTTACTTTATGGTAGCTCATACTCTTGTATAACAACAGTGCTTGCTTCTTTCATGTTGGCATATTAGAAAAGTGACAGTAATTATCAACGTCAATACCCCTATCATTATTTCTTAAAGTCAATATTCTGCTGTCACTTAAAATTCAAAAGAAACCTTTCTCAGGTTTTGACTGGCTTCAGACACTTACCTAATTAACATTGACAATAAACTCTCATGATTTATGAATAAATATAACTACTGTGAAACTTACCATTAATCAGAGGGTCAATACAGCCTATGGAAAATATTGGGGATTACTAATATCATACCTTAAAACAGTTCATCACAAATTCTCACAATTAATACCTTTCACTAACTCAATACTAATAGGACACATCTCGGTTTCTGTGGTATTTTAATACTATTTTTGTATAAAATATTACTGCTGAAACAATAGAAAACAATGACTACTGCACTGGTTTGTACTTATTTATACCATAAATAAAGTTAGTATTTCAGCATCCCACCCAAAATGATCTAGCCAGTTACCCATTGAGTAAAATCTGGTATGAACCTGCCATAATTTGGAATGTAGTTTAAGCCAGAAGAGGAGTCATTGAAGCAGAGGGCACCGGCATAAAAAAATAAATATAAAAGTAAACAAAGCTAGAGAAAAAATAAAAGAGCTTGAACAAATGCAGCAGGCATTAAAATTATCAAGCACAAGGGAAGACAACCATGATGAGGATGTTAAAGAAGTGCCAAAATGCTTATAAGCACTTAAAAATATGTCAACGCCTTCAAGCTTGAGAGATTGCATCAATTAATGGTTAAAAATGATGAAATGAGTTTGCTGTATGAGCTGCAACAAAGGTGATAAGAGCCAGCTTGACAGAAAGGTATTTTTGACTATATAGAAGAAACGAGAATGGATATGCGATTATTTTAATCAAGTAACACAGCCAGTGATGCACTACACCTGCTTATACCTCATAGTTTGTGTTCAACCAAATGAAGTGATTAATTAGACAATTGGCCAACAATGATACTTATGGATTTAATGATCGATTCCTATTTATTTGTCCTCTGGAAAAAGATCTGTTGTTGGTGGAATTGAAGAAATGGTAGAGAACAAGCAAGTGAATCAAGTCAATCAATTTCACTAAATATAGCATTTGTAATGAACTTTATATTCATTGTTTTGAGAATAGCATAAGCAATGCCAAAACATGTCAAGATTATTTTGTTCTTGTCTTTTTTTAAGAAGGGAGCACTTAACAGCAAGTGGCTAACAAATCTGTGACCCTTGTTCCATGATTGAATTAGAATTTAGAAGTTGATTTTTGTGGAGGGAGGAAAACTGGAGAACCTGGAGAAGACAGGAGAGAATCGACTAGAAACTCTACTCACATACAACATGGAGCCCGGCAGGACTCTCACTACTATGCCATCTGTGCTATCATTAAAACTATTATTCAATAAATATAATTATCTTATAGTTATTCTACCTCTTGTGTTCTTATGATCTTTGTTCAGTCATTTTATTTCAACATTGGACAGGTTGGTCTTAAAAACCTAAATGCTTTGTAGCAATTTTTAATCAACAGAATATGTAAAAAGCAAACAACAGTCAAGAGGTTAATAAATTGTGTATGGTATAGGAATGCTATTACAGTTATGCAGCAAACAATAGAGGCAATAGCATTAAATGCACAACACATGACCAGCACCTTAATAACAGAAATGTATGATCTTTATTACACAGTAACATCATTTGAGCTGATGGTCTGTGCTTTTTAATTGCTTTCACCCTGAAAATAACAGTTTCTTGCCAGAGGTAATTTTTGTGAAGACACTGATAGCGCAATGTTGTGCTGGGGGTAATATATTTGGTATGCATTCTGAAACACTGATCTGAAACATTTTCATGGTTAAGGTTTTACACCAAGGTCTAACAGGAGTCTAGCCAAATAAATCAAAAAGAATTTTTAATATTGACAGTGGATATTGCTAGGTGGTGGATTATTTCACAAACATTTGTGCTAACAAGACCCACAATACATGTTGCAGTATGCTTTGTTTGGAGATTCCCAACCCATCTGCAGTTGGTATTGCACATAGTAATTGCTCACACTATGCACTCTCATATACAATACTAACACCTGTCTACAGTGAAATACTTACCTCTGGTGTACTTCTAGATTCAATAAATACAGGATACAGGTGAGTAATTGATACATGTAAAATATAATCACAAGATAACTATTAGGTTCTAGTTAATGTTTGTATAAATATTGTCCAATGTTCGTTCCTGCTTTACTGGATTTCCTTAGTATGGATGTACTTGGTGGTTCAATAGCAGAAACAATCAAATAGTATTACTGTTAGAAAAAAATCTCACATAGTACCGTTTAGTAGTAGCATCAGCTTATAATTAGCAGAGACTAGTAAACTTTTAGATGCAATAAATACAGGATGAGTAGCTGATAACTGTAAATTAATATGAGGTAAATGAAGAATGCAAAAAATCTCACAAATCATAAATTCTTTTAGAATGAAAAATATTATTCCTTGTGGAAATGTAATAAAGAAATTATACTTATTGGTCGAATAAGTATCATTTCTATATTAAATTATTTTGTTTGTCATCAAAATTGAGCTGCTTTGATGTTATGTGAAAGGGGTCTATAGTCAGAAAACCTGGGCAAACAAAGGATGCAATAGTAAATACCCTATGACATAGGTATTTATTTCTTCTCTAGATTCCACTACCATTAGTTTAAAATTTGTTAAAATTTTATCTTCTAATAAAATGGATTATTGAAACAAATGTAGATCATTTTTCTTGCTGTAAAAATTAGTCAAAAATTGTTAATTAACAGTAAGAACTATTCAAAAATATTTTAAATATATATTTTGATATTTAATATAATCATTTCTTTCTAGGATTTTTAGGTTTCTAGGCTTTGAAGCTCAACTCTGTCTATGTCATCTATCAATCTACATTCCTTCCTCAATCCTGTCAACTTAATAGCTCAAAATTTAGTGACTAAGCTACCAGAATTCAGCTATGCAGGGAAAAAATACCTGAGAAACTTTGTGAAGTCAGCACTGCAAGCTTAACAAGGAAAACTACTGCCATGTTGGGTTAAGAAACTCTTCTCACATAATTTCATTTTTTCCCAACATCTTATTATGTTTAATGTCAAATTTTTATGGTGAATTTTTAGTACTAGCAAAAAATAGCTTCATTTTATTGAATTGTTTAATAAATTTCATAAGGTTTAAAAGACTAATAAATAATGCAAGAAGCGTGCTGGTACTAACGATTTGAACCTTAATGACTTGAGAAATATGGGCAGGGTATCAAGGATGGCTGAATGCAACGCTTATGATACAATTTCCTGAATAATATAAAGTAAAAGAATGAAAAGAAGCAAAGTAGGAATCACACACCACATCTTGTGGCAGCAATAGAGGTTTAATAACACCTTACCCAAAAAGGACAGAAAGAGTGACTGTGATACTAAAAAGGTAGAGCATGAAAAATAGTTATTATTTGGACACAAAACAACCCAATTATCACTCATAAAACCAGGTTATTTTTTGAAATAAAAATGAAGGATATATTAGAAATAGGGGCTAGAATGACCATATTACAGTGTACTCTACCTATTAATAGATTATTAGGTATCTCACTTTATGAAGCTGAAACATAATTTTTAAGATTTTATAACTACCAGTCCATTTCATTGTCAGTAAGGACTGTGGATCTTCTTCATATTATTAACAAATGCTTTACTTTTGGCAACACTCCCAGCTGGCTTTTCTTTAATACAGTTTCTGCTGCAAGTAGGCTTCCTCACTCTTCTTTTTTCCTCTTCTTAATTCATGCGATAGCACAGCTTTTCCTCTTCTTTTTTTCCACCAGCATTTTATAACAACTTTTTAAAGTCATGACCTCTGTGACACGAAAATAATTAAACAGTGAAAGCAACTTCCTTTTAGACAGTTAATAAGGCACGCCCAAGGGGTTGGTTACCCAAGCTTGTGTTGATCCCTAAACACTGAGGTTGTTACTGACACTGTATAAAAGAGTCAAAACGCATTTGATACAGTATACATACTCTTTTGGAATATTTGCTTGCTTCTGCATGTCTTTCCATCTGGAACCAAAATGGCTTCTGCTTTATGATTCATGTAATCACTGAAGAGCAATCACTGAAGAGCATCATTGTCTTGTTCTGTATGTTGTACATTGTTCAATAGCGAGCTGCATCAGATCTATCATGTTTGGCTGATTCATATCTTGTTCTGTATCTTGTACAATGTTCAGTAGTGAGTTGCATCAGGTCCATCATATTTGGAAGATTGTAATATACTTGACACATTCCTGTCTTGTTCTGTATCTTGTACAATGTTCAATAGGTCGATTTGCATCAAGTCCATCATATTTGGATGATTCTAATATACTTGACACATTCCTGTCTTGTTCTGTATCTTGTACAATGTTCAACAGTGAGTTGCATTAGGTCATCATATTTGGATGATTCTAATATACTTGACACATTCCTGTCTTGTTCTGTATCTTGTACAATGTTCAATAGTGAGTTGCATCAGGTCCATCATATTTGGATGATTCTAATATACATGACACATTCCTGTCTTGTTCTGTATCTTGTACAATGTTCAATAGTGAGTTGCATCAGGTCCATCATATTTGGATGATTCTAATATACATGACACATTCCTATCTTGTTCTGTATCTTGTACAATGTTCGATAGTGAGTTGCATCAGGTCCATCATATTTGGATATATGTGACACATGCTGAAGACGCTTTACAGATTGATGTATTGTTTTTTTGTACAGTCTGATATTCACTGCTATTGACAGAGTTGTGTTGAGGATATTGATAACTTATCATGTATTTCATGTGTTACGTTCTTTTTCTGCACTCTGTTATCTTCAATGGCTAATGATATCAAGTACATTATTTCTGTGTGATGATTGGCTTCATTATCAATACCTCAGGGTATATTTTCATGTCTTAAATTTTTTGTTTAGTTAATATCATCTTTGCTACATCAGGTTTGAGTACACTAGTATGGTCATTTAGAGAAATTATTTAGAAATTGGCATATATTTAATTAAAAAATTTTTTAAACATGTTTGATTGCATTCAAAATTTATGAAATACATTTTATAAGTATTATACAATATTATGATGCAGTCATTAACATCATCCAATGTCCAACACTACAGGTACCACAATCACATAAGTCCAACCATAACCAGTCTTGTATACAGTACATCATTAACATAATCCAATGTCCAACACTGCAGGTACCACAATCACACGAGTCCAACCATAACCAGTCTCGTATACAGTACATCATTAACATAATTCAATGTCCAACACTGCAGGTACCACAATCACATCAGTCCAACCATAACCAGTCTTGTATACAGTACATCATTAACATCATCCAATTTCCATCACTACAGGTACCACAATCACATCAGTCCAACCATAACCAGTCTTGTATACAGTACATCATTAACATCAAACCGCCGCCCGGTTGGCTCAGTTGGTTGAGCACCGGACTTTCGTGCGGGAGGTCGTGGTTTGAGTCCCGGCCGGACCAACACTCAGGGTCTTAAAATAACTGAGGAGAAAGTGCTGCCTTTGTAATTACATCTGCAAACAGTTAGACTTTCAAGTGGCTCGGATGACCACTTTAAATGGCGGTCCCGTCTCTCCACACTTCATCACTAACCAATATCGGAGGGACGTAAAAGAACCACTGAGGACGTAAAGAAACCCTGGCAGTGACCACCCTCAGTGCCTACACCTCATACTAATCACCTCTCATGATTGTAAAGCACCTTTGATTATATACACATAGAAAGGGCGCTATATAAATAATAAGTCATCAAGTCATCCAATGTCCAACACTACAGGTACTACAATCTCAACAGTCCAACCATAACCATGAACTGAAATAATTTTCAGTGTCCATGGCACAGGTCACACAGAAAGTCCAAGAATTTAATAAAACATCAACCTCTCAGTCCATTGAAGAAATGGAATTGTTATGGTCAGCAAACAGTATGTGGTATATGCTACACGTAACAATTAAACTATTAAAAAAATTGTTCTGCAAGAGATTGAGAGAGGGCAACTTTGATGGCACAATGATTTTGAGGTACATACTCACTTTCTTAGGAAAGTATCTGCTAACATAACAACCAAATTGGGCCACAGGAAATCCAGGCCCACTTGAGGTATTGCAGCACATTTCAATTAAAAAAGAATTCACAATCAAAAGACCATATTATTCATGGTACTTTGGAAAAGCACATCTGTGGACCATGTTTTCACATCTGAAGTATGGAGGAACATAAAAAACACAGCAAAGTAAATTATGATTATGCCATGACATGCGTAACAGTCTGTCAGCTGCAGAATTTTCAGCTTTAGAAGTCTCTTTAGTCGTCCTTTTCAGCTTTAGAAGACTCTTTAGTCGTCCTCGGTGGCTCAACCAAACATTCCACAATCCAACTCGTTGGCATCTACCAGAGCTTCTGGTTCTTCCGTGTTGTTACTGATAATGCTATTGGCAATTCAGACAGGAGCCATGTAAACCGCAATGGCAGCTGTACAGGCCTCAACTATGGTGAATTTCATCTCCTCCGTGGCAATTCCAGCCACTTCTGGCATTGTGTCCCAGCTGGATCTCCGGATGTGTGCTACAAGTTTTGATTTGGCTGGTGGTCTCATGCCTGGGAGTTTTTTCTTCTTTTCCCACAGCAACAGGAACTCAAGGTTGTTCCATTGAATCTTCCTTTGTAAACAGATTTACATCTTTGGCTTTGGATCCCATGATTTCCACCGCTCTGCACCTGATAACCTTCATGACTAGCTCCAGCCCTTTGGGCAGCACTTCACTAGCCATGCTTGACTAACGACTTGTCGTGTGACCTGGTTTTTCCCCAATCCCTTCTAAGCTGGTACAGCAAATTATTGATCTATTTTGGAGTCTCCATCAAAATTCTTAATTCTCTCCCCTTGTATTTTAGCTATTAGTAATATTTGTAACTTGAGAGCATCGTAATTTGATCCCATTACATCAGAGTATCCCTTGTGCTTGATAGTGCTCACACTGTTGTTTTGTATTTTTTTCTCTGTAGTTCTTAAAGTGCTATAATCATTAGATTTAACGTTATGGCAGTCCTGAAAGGTCATAGAGGCAAATGGATTGGTTCTGCTGTCCTGGAAGTAGGTCTTACACAAGATCGACTTGCCACCGATCCTGACATGGATCCCACCACAAGTTCTTATGACATGGCCCAAGAGCAAATGCTAGTACTACGTTCAACCGACGATATACTTGGGAATATTCGGGATTACAGATATCCAACACCTCACTAAAGAAGGGTCTTAAGGAGCAGCCTCCCCCACCACATCACTGAGTAGAGTAAACATTACAGTGAACGATGCATGCTCAGCCCCAAACAGTTCAACATAAATGGAAGAGAAGCTCCAAGTTTGGATAAAAATATATATAATAATATATATTTTAAATATATATTATAGAGTGCTTTTACTAGGCACATGACACAAATTTACATTCTTTATTTAACTATGCAAATAGTTCTAGCTTTCTTTATTGGTTATCATTTTTCTCAATTATGGTTTCTGAATTCCATTTTATTGCATTTATTATTCATAGATATGAAGTATATTGATGCAGATTTTATGATTAATGTATTCTTATCAATTTAAACTTAGATAAAAGCTAGTTTTAACTTAACAAAACTTATCAAATTTAAGTTGTGTTGTAATGACTTTATGTCTAATTCTTATGACCAAAAGTTTTATTTCAAATCTTTATCATTTTAGACCTGTTTTCTATACTTTTAAACACTTCTTATAACAGGGTGGCACAGGAGAGGTCAGCACATATATCACAGGGATGCAAAAAGAATTTTTCAGGGAGGAGTGCAGCATTCCAAGGGCACTCGCATGAGAAAAACACAAAACAAAAAACAAAAATCATCCAAGAAAGAGATTTGGATGCGTCCCTGTATCAGACACTTATTTTAGCCTGTACCACTCTGTTATAACATAAAACACCTAATAGGATACTCGCAAATAACAAGCATTTGCTATTGCATTCTTCATTTACCTCATATTAATTTACAGTTATTAGCTACTCATCCTCTATTTATTGCATCTAAAAGTTTACTAGCCTATGCTAAGCTGATGCTACTAAGCTGTACAACATGTGAGATGTTTTTCTAACAGTAATACTATTTGACTGTTTCTGCTATTGAACCATCGAGTACATCCATACTAAGGAAATCCAGTAAGACAGGGATGAACATTGGACAATATTTATACAAAATTAACTAGAGCCTATTAGTTATGTTGTGATGATATCTTACATGTATCAATTACTCACCTGTATCCTGTATTGATCGAATCTAGAAGTACACCAGAGGTAATTATTTCACTGTAGACAGGTGTTAGTATATGAGAAATGAGCATAATGTGAGCAATTACTATGTGCAATACCAACCACAGATGGGTTGGTAATCTACAAATAAAGCATGCTGCAACAGTATTGTGGATCTTGATATCATAAATGCCAATTGTTATCAAATAATGTCATTTTGATTGATACCCAAAAAGATTCTTATCACCGCTTGGAGCCACTTCAGTTCTGAGCAGAGAGCTGACTGTGATAATAATTATATCCAATTAAACCCAGTTGTCTTGTAGTTCAGTGCATCAGGTGTAGCTTCATAAGATTTCAACTCTAATTCGAAACAAAAACTGTTACTATGAGAATTCAAGCCCAAACTTTGTACAATTGTACTACCGTAATTAGCTTCTCCAATTTGATTTACTGATTTACTGACAAGATTTTCAAAGCAAGCATTGTTTGCAAAAGTTGGCATGAGTAGATTCATAGTTAAAGAATTGGGAAAATTCTTGATTTCAACTGGCAGAGGAAAGTCAATGCGAAAATCTTCAACATTTTTTTGTTTCCTGGAACCAGAAAAATACTCCTTAATGAATGCTGTTATTTGAAGTGGAAAGAAGTTCTGTTTGTTATTTTAAAGTGATGCAAAAAGCTAGAAGATTTGGCATTATCTTGGATTGGTAAGGAAGCTATATTAGCAATCAAGTTTTTGGAACGGAGAATTTAGTCACTTAAGATATCTTGACTTGAGTCATTGTAAGTTAATTGACTTACTGTTTAAACATATTCCATAAACTTGCTAACTTTTATCAGTGCTTCTAAGCTATTATAAAGACCTTATGATTGCGTTTATCATAATATACATTAATGAATAGTGAAAAATGGAAAAAAGTCTCATCTCTTTTCAAAATTGTCTTGACGCAAATCTATGACTTTCATTCTCTTGGCCTTAGTCATGTGCTGTACACATTTAGTGTTTATACACTATTATTGTTGCTCATCTGTAGTTGGCTTCCATAAACAAGTATTATGCTCTTGACTGTTGTTTAAGTGTAAGACCAAATCAGTGTATAGGCATTTTCAAAATACAAAAATAGAGGCGATAGATGTGCGATATTTTCATTCTATAAAAACTACATGGGTTCTTAAACAATATTATCATGGGAACCCAGCAACATTTTAATGCAAAATAAAATCACTTTGTTGGTTCATTCCAAAACTCCCAAACAAAATTGAGGTCCTTACTAACAGCCACATGCAACTACAAGAAAACACTGAATGTCTGAATCCTTTTAACTTTACATTGGGAAGCACAGGTGGCTTAACAATGAGAGTGCTTGTCTTTGTAAATAATCTGAAGTTTATATAATTGTAGTATAATTGTTGTGGATATTGGAAAAAAAAAAAAAGGAATTAATAATAAAAAAATAAAACAATAACAGAAAGAGTGCTTGTCTGTCACCAATGCATCTCAAGTTCAATTCCTGAACTTTGTGTAATACATGTGAGTAGAGTTTCTAGTTGATTCTCTCCTGTGCTGCAAGGGATTTTCTCCAGGTTCTCTGGTTTTCCACACTCCATAAAAATCAATTTCTAATTTCCAATTCTATCATGTAATGAGAGCCTCAGGTTCATTAGCCACTGTCTTATAAGGTATTAAGGAACTTTCATAAAATACTATATTTTCCATTTATTATTTTCTTAGTATTGAAGATGTAGAGCTTTGGACAAGTTGAGTGACTTGTATCACATGAGCTATTAGTCAGACCTGATATAGATTATTATGTTCAGAGCCAAGATACAATAAACGTCTTACGAGCCACTGAACGTGTTATCAACTTCTTACAGAGCTACTCTGTAGATATGCTTCAATCAATCATTATTATTATCATTATTATTATTATTATTATCATAATTATTATTATTAAATAGGCACATGTAGTAATTTTCATTAATTCTCCTGGAACAGTGGTATTTCCCATACAAATAACTCTTTCATGGAAACCTTAGCATTAAATCTTATCATAAATTACAGTAATAACTATAAATTTGCAAAAAATTATGCCAAAAATTTTCTTGTTACTGGAAATTTACTCTTATGCTGACTGTATTAATCCAGTAAGAAACGTTTATAGGAACTATGAAACCCAGAAAATAAATTTAAAAATATCTCAAAACCCAATATTGCTATTATCTGTATCTGTATCTGTATTAAAAATAATGATTCCCCATAAAAATGAGAATGACTTATGATAACCGTCGAATAAATAAAGAATGATAAATGTCGAAAAAAAATCCTTATCAAAGTTTTCAAAACTCCTGTTCCATCATCTCTCATGATGTACACAGAAATATTTCAGAAATTGAATAACATTTTTGTATTGTTACTGTTTGTGATCCATGTGTTATCTTGCATGCATACAGATATTACACACTCCTAAAATAATGTACTAAGAAATACACATTACTCACAAAACCAAGAATGTATATCAGTAAGAATTGTCTTCCACTTGCATTATTTATTCTATAAAAAAAAACAGAAAAATATTAGAAACTAAAAGTTAATAACAAGGAATTTGCATTTTTTTCAGAAAGGATTTCAATAAAAGAAAATTTAGCAGGCTTGCCTCAATGTTAATAAACTGGGTTTTTTTGAACTCCATCAAAATAATTCATTAGGTTTGCGTAGACGTTTGAGTACTGTGTTTAGTCATAGTTAATGGAGTGGAATGGTTTGGAAACCTATTGTTCTAGACTTTTGTTTGGTTAGCGATGTTGAAACGTACCATCACGTGATATTGACCGTGCACAATGAACCAAAGCAAGTATGGCTGAAAATACTAGTTTCCGTACTATTTTCATGTACGAACATTTTGAAAGAGTAAAATTTTCATGCTAAAATTACAAAGAAGAGGATAAATAATTCCGCGCAGATACAGTTAAGTTACTAGATGATAAATAAGAAAGCGTTCAAAAAGGTGATTCCATTTTCAGTAAACAGTTAACCTCTGTCATGTAGGATTAATCAACAAATATCTCCTATTTTAGAATATTTTTGAGAAAAAAATCGTCTATGTTCCCTAATTTACGATGAACAAACGCTGCAACTTTTCCTTCTCTGTGCACGGTCAACGTCATATAACAATAGAAAAAGTCGAACAAAAACTTACAACAATAGGTTTCCAAACCATTCCACTCCATTAACTATGGTTTAGTTCTGTCAAGGGGAGTGGGAGGGACAAATATTGAATTCAAATTCTACAGCTGTTGAGCCTTTTTGAGGGATTAAAAATGACGTGACACGTTAGGAAAGACAAGAGAGAGTTAACTTACAATGTTAAAACGTCGTTTCATAGATTACAATATCCAGTGTAGAATTCCAGCAGCCAAGAGGATCTTCAGCAAATGAACACACGTGTAAACAAGCCTCCATGGGTGAAAAATGTCAGTGGAAAAATACACTAAAAACAAAGAGAAAACTCAGAATAAAACACCCCAGGTAAACCAAAACCACATTAAGACACTTCGTAACTGTTTATTTCATGTTTTTCGACATTTCTTACCGTTCAAACAGCGATATTTTCTTCTCATTCCAATCCTTACACATCCGCCATGTTCGTCTTGTGTATATATTTGACCAAAACGCATCCTGGGAAAACGTGGGTCAGCACAGGGAGCCCAAATAATAAAGATATGGTAGCTGAGTAGACATCAAATATTAGTACACAAATATATAATTAAATGCATTTTTGAGCTACAAACACAATATGCCGGCCCCATAATGCCATTAGCGAGCCATGCCACCTCACTATCTGAGCGTTCGCGTCCTGTTTTAGAGCTGTTCGAAATTCAAAATTTTACTGAAGGTCTCGCATTTTGGCCTGCATGTTTGTCTTGGAAAAAACCCCTGAAAAAGGTCATTCACAGGTGAACATAGGGGAACACAGGGGATCACAGGGGATCACAGGGGATCACAGGGGATCACAGGGAACACAGGGGAATCATAGGGATCACAGTACGTAGGGACCAAGAGAAATATACAATAAAACCGGGGCATTTCATTTAGTCTCACATGAAGTAATGACCCTGAAAAATGCTATATTTATTGTGTCGCACGGTATTTACTTAGATGGGGTACCTGCGTCACCCTTGTATATATTATTTCAGTTACAGGTCTGGGTTTGGGGAAAGTGAGCCGAACCCATATATCCTCTACCCCTCCGCGCCTGTGACCGTATCTATGCCGAATACTTTCATAGCCAGGGATGGTGGAACTTATTTTTAAGTGTGAAGGGGGGAGGGCCAAAAATTCTTCTTTTTTGGGGGGAGCACAATTTAAAGTGGAGTGCTGAGATCTACGAGATACTTCGAAAGGACTGAAATTACCCGGGGATCTCGAAAAGAATGGGCATACTAATCCGCCACTGGCTTATGAAAACAATTTAGATAGAACAATTCAAGGCGTTGAGCATGTGAATGAGAAGGAAATAGAAAAATCAAAAACACCTCACAAGTTTATCGGTACTGTGTTTATTGAAAGCCTTTTTCACATTTTACAACCAACGACTGAGTCGTAAAGAATTAAGTCTAAAACTTAGCGTTGTCATTTAGTCAGCCAATCGTATCCTGCATTCTCACGACAGCAAGGAAGGCAGGAAATACCTTAGCACAGCACCTCAACGCAGGGGTGTAGCCAGAGGGGCGGGGCACCCTCCTCCATCTTGTTTGCCGTTTTTTTGGTTAGCCGTCTTTTAGTTGATATTCTGAAAACGGGTTTTGGGCCCCGCTAAGGCAAAATCCTGGCTACGCCCAAGCAAGGGTTCTGCTTCATCAATTGCTATTTATTAAAAGTAAAGATAACATTACCTGTTTGAAGAGTATATAGATTTCCGTGGCGGATCCAAGGGGTGGTCACAGGGTGCCTGTAACTCCCTCTTTATTGCTTGGAATTAGCATAAGGTGCATCTCCTAATTTTTTTAACTCCCCCCCATTCTTGCTTATGTTGCGGGATTCAAGGACAACTCCTTGAGATATTGGTGAATCATGACGTTTTGCGAAAAGCCGAGCACAACACCAGTAACTGTTTTATCATTCAAAGATTCCTAGTCGTTTTTGGCGTATTTGTACTAGTTTTATCCTTCAATAGTTTCACCTGAATTCCACGTCAAAGTCCGTCAAAGCTCTTTACGCCGAGTATATTTTCATGAATCCATGGTTGTCCATGTGTATCTGGGTGCACAAACGGCTTGCGCGCGCTTTTACTTACAGCTTGGTCAATCAATGCCGGCGAGCTATATGTCGAGTCGTATGAATTCAAACCGAAAAATTGTCTGTCACCTTTCTTATTAACTTTTAGAAATATTTGTATGTACAATCGATTCTTTTACTAATCCAACTATCGCTAATTAAAGTCAAAAACCAATATTATTAAAGTAAATTAGTCGGACAAATTTCAGTTGGTTTTATTCATTATAAGTTCACCCTGACTGCAAATTAAAGACGAAAAGATTCAGGTTTTGTCACTGCATGAATATGCGTAACGCTACCTTAGATAAAAACTCATAAACCAGCGGGACACAGCCTCCAATTCATTAAATTCTCCACAGAAAATGTCACCTAAACCCCACGAAGTCTCCTACCAAGAAACTGATATAACTTCCGAGAAAATTCTCCTTTTGAAAACGAACTTGATGCAGAAAAAAACATTGGCGCCAAAAGTATTACCTACTTGAAAAAGTTTCACAGTAAATTTTGAAGACTAATTAAAGCGAAAAAAAAAGTCGGCGAAAAAGAGTTTCTTACCATAAAAACCTTTACCAGCTGTCATGTTAGTGTTGTCAATCTGTTTCATTTACTTTTTTGAAGACATCAGCCCACTTTGGACTTATTATTTTTTTCACAGCAGGGCAACGGTGTTTCCATGCGCGCGGTTCGGTATTGCGGATTCCCGACTACATCCACTGAATCAATTTGCCAATCATGTTGATTCAGAATTGAATGTACGAATCAGAAGAGGGCATTTTGAAGATGTTTATCTGCACGTTTAGCGGCAGGGGAGATTTTCTCGTTTGCCATTAGATGATTGCAGTTATTACGGAAGGAGAAGATAACTACTCGAGTTCTTAAAGAAGTGAAAAATTCTAAAGAACAGTTATGCAAGAACGAAATGAAAGCGAGAAGAACTCGTTCAAGTACTCCGAAACACGACAAGTTATTCAAGTTACATTTAACAGTATTTTTGTGTTACTTACAATCATCGGGAACTCGTTGGTTTGTGCTGCATATCATTTGAACAAGACGATCCGAACTCCTTCAAACACCATTGTACTAAGCATGGCTTACTGTGATCTTCTGATGGTAATAAGTTTTCTCTTCAAAATAACCAGTGCAGTTTGTGAAGGTAGTATTCATACGTTTGTCTGTATCGGGTATTCATCGCTCGGGTATATCATCACTTCCCTCATCATCTTCCATCTCTGTGCTATTAGCATTGATCGACTTTTGGCAGTCAAGTACTCTCTTAGATATAATTCCATGGTCTCACGCGTTAGAGTGAGTCGCTGTTTGCTTGGGATTTGGCTGTTTGGGCTTTTTCAGATCGCAATGATTCCATTGGTGTTGAATTCGTCGAAAATAAGGGCCATTCTGGACACAACAATCGACGCTTGCATGGTATTCTGGACCCGACCAGCGAATAATAACATGACATGGGACAACCATTCGACCAAGTTTCAAGCTTTTTCAATCTGTACCATTCTTTTTATCTTCCTTCTCCCGATTTTAATCATCGTAATATCGTACTGTTATATTTGGAAACAAGCCCTGAATCATATTAAAAAGATCAAATCCCAGCAACAGGCCGTGAACGAAAGGTCTGAAAAATATTTCCAAATTCACCTCAAATCTACCCAGACTTTCGCGATAGTTATTGGAATTTTTCTTGTAAGTTTTCTGCCCGTTTTTGTTGCCATCTGTAAGAGAATTTTATTCTTTGTTCCTGTAACAGAAACAGAAGCTTCAATTGTCGTTGTATTGGCTCACAGTTCTGTTATGTGGAATCCTTTTATTTATGCTTGGCGAAATCGTGTGTTCAGGAGGGCAGTAAAGAGACTTATTACCAGGCGTAGCTAGTGAACGAAACTTAAAAAACCACTTAACTACAAAAATTAGAATATTCTGAGTTTCGCTTCAAAAACTGAAAAAGATGTCAATATTTTCTTGGATTAGGTAAGTCTTTGTGAGGCTAATATATAACAGACGCAATTTGTTTATTGAACTGACAACACAAGTGGCTTGGAAGGTATCGCATCCGGTGAAGAAGAAATCTGGCAACACTGAGTATCATCCCTTTGGAAAATAGAGGAAAACCTCATAACAGCGAAATTATTATGCATAAGCAAGAGAGCAATTAATATATTATATATATATATAAATAAATACATATATAAATATAAATATGCTCTCTTGGTAAAATATATTTTGCTAGTAAAATGTTAGACCTTTTCACGATCAAATCGACTTTAAATCGATTTTATTTACGTAACGGGCGAAATAAAAGTCTTAAGTTTTTGGCTATAAATTAAAGCATCTGTTGCAGGAAGAACTCTTGAATGGTAGTTTAACAACAGTTTGCAAAACCGCATTTACAGAAATATTTTAACTGGCGATTTTCACTTTTTTATCGGCGGTTTTATCGAGGCTGACACAGAAGGAAGATGAAACTACTTTGTTCGACTCGCGCAAGGGAAATAGTGTTTTTGAAAAAAAAAATGTTCATGCATCAGGCCTCTGGATGAAAAAACAGTTAGTGTATGCTTTAAAGGTTGCCTTGCTTGCTTGATTCTTTCGGACGCCTTCCTTATCACGAGGTTCGGTTTTTTTCTCCGGCTTTCTATTTGTGTAACGAAACCAACAAGTCAGCTGTTCGCATCGAATATTAAATGAATAAGTGGCGTTCATAAATAAAATTGGGCCAATATTTATACTAGCTGAATTCAGTGTTCGATCGGTTATAAAAGAAATTATTGAAAATGTCATTTGATGGACAAAATTTTAGAAAGATTCTCCTTGATTCAAAGCAGTAACTGTAAAGTAGCCAAATCATACGGACAGAAACTAAATATAAGAAAGATAAAGAACATTTTGCTTAATAATTCAATGGAATACCGACAAGATGGAAGTGTACAGTCTAGTCTTGGAGGAATAAAATATAAATGACTGCAAGAAGCTTCTCGAGCAAATATAAAAATATAAAAATGAAATTAGAGGCTTGAAATATGACTCAAAATGTCCGCCAGACGAGTAATCTAGGAAGCAATATATAACTGCAGTCGGGAAAAGTAAAAAATACGTGAGGATAATTAGTCAGAAAATCAATATTTATCAATCAATTTGTTTTTAAGAAGACCGCGTGAAGTGCGGTAATTTGTTCGGTATAAGAAAGATGAAGCATTACGTTTTTCCTTTCGGTAGACGCCAGACATAACCACTTTTTCATCATTTTCCGGTTTTTTGCTTTACCTTATACAAACCCTCATACCAGCAAAATAATTATTCTTTTATCCATCTATCACTGGAGATTCTTCATTAGCAGTTTTGTCAGTCGCATTGAGTACACAACTGATATTGTTCAGATAGCTAATGAGAAACGTGCTTAATCAAATGTATAATCTCACACATAGAATTACACTTCCCTAATTTGAGGCACCTTTTTCTGAACGAAGAACTAACGAGGAAATGATTGTCCACCGTTAGCAGTTAATCGCAAAATGAAGGCTATGAAAGTAAGCTAGTTTAATCTGGTATTAGCATCTAAATGAATATTACTATGATATTTATCGTAATGAATTAAAGTACAGACTAAATAAATATAGGCTGTACACCAGCTGAATTGATCGCCTTCCCCGAAAGGAATTATGGGTCACTATTTTTGGTTAGCATATTTCGAGCATTTTCCGAGTATACAATGTAGACTTTTCTTGTTGATTGAAATATAGTTCCACCATGAGTTCGACTAGAGTTTACGATTAATTTAAAGAAGGAAGAACTCGTATTTCATAAATTCTCTTGGCAGAATAATGGGAAATGCTAATCAAAATACGATGTCGAATCCTCAATTCTGATTGTTTGGCTTGAGTTTGTTCTGCAGGTCAACTCAGCTGGCATAAGATTACTTTGCAGTCAAAAGAGCAGCTTTTCATCTTCCCGTGCGGCGTCCAGGTGCACTTGCCGAGGGTGAATGACGTTCGCTCTACGACACTTCAAATTACAATTAAATCTCTTAATAATATTCGAAAAAACTTGCGTTATTAAAATTGAGACTCATTAAAGTCAAACTAATTAAAAAGAAAACTATTAAAGCAAACTTTTTACTTTTCAAGAGCCTTGTGTCATCGTTTCTAGGCGACTTTGAACCAATTTTGTCATACATCTCGAGAATGCACGCCATCCAATCACAGCTCTCGAAAAAGAGGAAGCCATTGAGTCATAATCAAGAGGTTGCTAATAATAACGCCTCATTTCCGGTCTAATGGGATTTTCACCAGCTGAATGGTACGTTTTCAATATAAATGTACCAGGACGATTGGACGGCAGTGGAGTGCAGTGTTTGCCTTTCACTAAAGGCTGGTAATGAGATTCATTAAGCTGATTGTTGCCAAGCAAGACGGTCACAGATGGTTCCATGACCGAAACGCAGCGAGAAATTTTTCTCGCAAGAAATCCCCTGATATTTCACTAAACCACCTGTTACTATGACGACACGAAGAGGTTATAAAAACGCTAATACAAACCTTGTCTTAGCTTGTCAACAATGAAAAGAAAAACTCTGGTAATGACTTTTGCTCGGCTTTTTCTTGAAGTCCTAAAATCAATTGGTGATGAGCATTTATCGGTAACACGTTTATCTAGCAAACAAAGAACGGCAAATAGAAAGCTCTGTTTTTAGTTATTTAATGTGATTATAAGTGGCAGAGTTTTTAATAGCTATCCAGCTGACTTTGTTTCGGCTAGTTTGTGATGTATGCCTTAACCGGCGGCCAAAGGGAATATATCCATTAATGTGAATGCACAATACTAGACTGTCTAATGTTTTTCTTACCAGCAATGCGTTTTATAAAATAAAATATAGATAACATTTTGAGAAAATGTTGGGAAACACCAAAGGGAAAAGAAAAGAGAAAGAATGGAAGGAAGGAAGGTAGAAAGGAAGGAAAGAAAGAAAGAAAGAAGGAAGGTAGGTAGGAAGAAAGGAAAGAAGGAAGGTAGGAAGTAAAGTAGGAAGGAAGGAAAGAAAGAAGGAAAGAAGGAAGGTAGGAAAGAAGGTAGGAAGGTAAGGAGGTAGGTAGGAAGGATGGAAAGAAGGAAGGAAAATTTTATAAGCCATTAGCCCACCAGTAATTCCCGTACCTAAACCCATGTCTGCGCCTTGCGGCATATCGTATTGAAGTATTTTGAAATTAAATTCTCTAAAAAAGCAAGGCATGTCGACGCGTAGCGATTATTGCAGTTGTTTACGCTTCTATGTTTTGAAACATGATAGAAACACCGGAACTCGCGGTATGATAATCTAGAATAGATATTGTATAATTATGAAAAGCCACGGCATGGTCACATTATTGATAGAATTAATAATATGCTATCAATAGTTGTGCGGCATTTACATCAATAAATTTCCTGTGTCCTCATTCTTCACGATCATACAAAATATGATATTTAGAGTGCAAATATCGCAGGAAAGAGCCTGTAGAGAATACAAATTTCCTGCGATATTTACAGTCTATAAATCAGAAGTCACGTATTTGCAATATTTGGTCACAAAAAATGTAGATGATAAATAACTTATTAGACAACATATATGGTGCAGTAGGGATGGTAATTTTTTTCTCGCCTTTGTGTTTTATATTCAACCGTACTGCATCCTAAAATATCTCATAAGATATATGAACATGAAGGATTCCCGATATGAACGGCACGGCACTTCTATAGGCCCCTTGCAGCACGTTGAAATGCAGCTCAATTTGGAACGCAAAACAATAGGTTCAAATCGTCAGGAGATTGAACTTCTTTTGTTCTGTCCTCCAAATTGAGCTGCTTTGACGTCACGTGATTTCAAGGGGTATACATATTGAACTCTTTAACTTAGTAACTTTGGTCCAAAAAGAAAAAATATATTCCTAGGCACTTGAACTTATTTAGAAAAACGGTACCGATGGTCCCAGGCTTGATGGCGGTGATAACTTAAAACTAGGATATTAAATTAATGCGCTATATCCTAATATAATAAAAATAATTGATTTTCTGTCGTTTACCATGTTTACATTTGACATAGTTTAGTGCTATAGATTACTTTATTCATCCTTTCTTCCATTCACGATCACCTCCTGACCGCATCGACATTTCTCTTTGTCTGCACGTAGCTTGCGTATTTCCTGTCAAAGTTGACAAAGATCAGATAAGTACTGGAATACAAAAGAATGGCAAAAACTTTGTATTTTGAGGGAGGAATGGAGGGAGGGAGGGAGGGGGGGACAGGTTGAAACCCAAAAAGGAATAAACATAGTCTTTTGGTTACAAACATAATAATACTGACCTAGACTGTGCAGATAATAGAATAAAGAGCAATGAGTGAAACGTTTCGAAAGGATAGGTGGAATCTCAAAATGGGATGAACAACGCTTGGGCTACCTGTAGACTATACCCAAGTTCTACCCGAAACCTTTCGAAAACTATGCTTTCGCTACCTGTGGATTATACCCGAGGCCTTTCGAGAACTATGTTTGGGCTACCTGTGGACTATGCCCGAGGTAATCATAATGCGGAACAAACCTTTTGTAGCTCATTGTTCTCTTTCTTGATTGCCAGCAAGTACTGGATTTTCTGTTGCTGGTTTTGGTGTCCAGTTAGTTTAGCGTTCGCATCACCGAGCTTTTTCACTGTCTACAACGAGAAAATGATTGTCAAAATGATGAGTAAGTGAATAAGCATCGCAGGAACTCGAACGGGGGTGGAGGGGAACTACAGAAGGGCCATATCATCCCCACTTATATAATAACGTTTCTACGTCTCTTAGGACACATCCACACTAATTCGCTTTCGTTTGAAAAGGCATACTTTTCAATGCGTTTGGCTTTGCGTCCACATTAAAACGATGGAAAACGCATTCATTGAAACTCCTCACCAGAGTGGAGACATTTGAAAACGAAAGCCTGTCGTATGAATGTGGATGAGAAGCTTTCAGTGCGGTTTCAGTGACACGAAAACGGAGCATTTCGTAAACGCATAAGCGTGGTCGAGACCTTAACAAACGCCGGAATTAGTTGAAAGGCAGTCATTCTTGGTGCATTCTGTCATATTCACCTGTTCAAGCTTTATTCTTTCTTCCATTAATCTTTCACATTTGGAGTTCAACTCTTCTTTTTCAGCAAACATTTGAGCCTCTGATTTCTGTGTCCTGAAAACAAAAATGGATATAAAACTCAATAACAAAACAAAAAAAGCAAGAAAAAACCCACATACAAAAAAAAGCAAGAAAATAATAGCAAAAACGCAAAAGGAAGAAAATAACTAATAAGAATAGCGCAGCCCATAATAAAAGACAAGGTTCTTCGGTTGCATGTTACCATTGCCAGAAATATTGGACATTGTCAGCGGTGTTACGCATTATTGAAAATGAAGTGGTTTTCTAGAGGAAAAATATAACTACATGGTTTCCAAGCACATATTTATATTTAACTATGATGTTAGTAAAACAATTCTTACCAAAAAATAGTTACTTGACAATCAAAAGAACAACTATTATTTTTCTGTTGATAAGCCTCACCACAGGAAGCCCATGAAGGACAAGAAACAAGTTTCAAACGTAAATCGTTACTTTAAGCTTCCTTATTGTATCTCAGCAGTCAATAGGAGCTTGTAAAAACAAAATGGCGATATTTAGGGGGTTTTGAAGCTGTTTGGAGCAGTTCTCTGTGGTTTCTTGTCATTTTTAACTGAAAACTACGAGCTAACAACGCGTCGAATCGCTTAAAATTTAACCTAACTTCAAGCTTCTTGGGAACCTACATTCTGAAGGCATGCTGTCTATTTTGAGCGGTTTTGGATTTATTAAACACTCGTTTGGTGATATCGAGGTGGAGCTGTTTTACTTTTAAATTTTTTCGAGCTCAAATAAGACGATTTTGGGGTCAAGTGTGGCCAGATTTATAGACGATGTATGGAATCTAGAGCTTTCGAAGCCTTTCGAAGGCAAGTAGTCCGGGAACCAATATGTCGCATGATTCAATGATCATTTTACGCTTATTTAGTAGCTTGTAGGGTGGGCTGTTTGTCGCGATGTGGAGCTCAGAGGAAATAAAACCCTATTCGCCGTAAATAGAGGAAGCTCTATATTCCCCATACATTTCCTATAAGACTCGGCGGCTATTTTGTAAGCTGAAACGCATCATTGCGCATGTATGAGCAGGCTCATGTCCCATATTTCTGGCAATGCGTTATGAAGGCCATGTTGGCGGTCATTAACAAAATACTTCCTCATTAGCACCCATTGTTAATACCACCAATATGGCCGCCATGACTTTGTCATTTCTCTCTCTTGCAACCCATCAATATCCGGTTGAGTTGAGCGCGTTATCCGAAAGGAATTATGGGTCAACTATTTTTGGTTAGCATTATCCGAGCAGTGCTGGGACTGAGTACAATATAAAATTATGGAAAATGCTAATCAAAATACAATGTTGAATCCTCAATAGTCCCCTTCACAGTTCCCTGCGTCATCTTGAAATTAAAGGTAACCGGGCCTTTGCATCGAAGCGAGACGAACGGTGAGCTTGCAATGATAGAGACATGTGAATAATTGTCCAAGGTGTTAAAAAAAATTCTACCTTTCAAGATGGCAAGGGGAACTGTGAAGGGGACTATTCTGATTGAGTTTTTTCTGAAGGTCAACTCAGCGGGATGAAACCTCACCTTTCTAGTTCTTCTACCATCCCGTCAGCATTCTCTTCCGCCATTGCCTTGCTGAAGTTGGCGATCTCAAGTCTGAGGAGAAAAGAAACCCCATGTTATTGATTAAGCTTTGTTCTAGGAGTTCTTGAGCTGCTTTTTCTATTCGCTGTGGCTCGGATGACCACGTAAAATGGCGGTACTGATTACCCTGCATGAGTAAAGGATTTTATTCATTCATTCATCAGTGCCTAGATGCACCTGTCACGTGTAACCATCTCTAAATAAAGTAATCATCATGATGTATCATCATTATCATCATCACCACCACCACCAACACTACCATCATCATCACCACCAACACTACCATCATCGTCATGTAATACCATCACCATCATCATGTATCATCGTGTATCACCAAAACCATCATCATGTATTATCACCATAATGTATCACCACCATCATCATTATGTATCACCATCACCATGTATCATCACCATCATCATATCATCATCATCATGTATCATCACCATCATCATTATGTATCACCATCACCATGTATCATCACCATCATCATATCATCATCATCATGTATCATCACCATCATCATATCATCATCATCATTATGTATCATCACCATCATAATCATCATGTATCATCACCATCACCATCGGCATCAGGTATCATCATCATCATGTATCATCATCACCATCATCATCATCACCATCAGTGTATTTCAGGATTCTATGAAATTAATGTTTGGTTTTTATTTAGCTCAAACAAGATAGTATGACTATAACGAAGATACTATTTCCATTACTCACTTAGATTCGAGGTCTGTGTATTCCTCTTGCAGTTTTTCCTATAAAGTAATCGAAGCCATAAAATATTGGAACACTTGACTTCCTCAGAAGGGGAAAAAATTGAAATAACATGACGATAGTGATAAATCTTAAATTAATGAAAAAAACTGATGAAAATCTGGAAAAAGTCGTTGGAAATAAAGGGAGGTGGTCTCTCCCTTTATGTAGCCAAATTTTCTGCCTCGCGGTTCCCCTGATCTCTCTCTTTGTATGACCCTGTTTGTTTGCTTACCAGTTCTTGATTGAGTTTGTTGTTCTTCCCTATTACTTCCTCAGCACTTGTTTTCAGTCTTGTTAATTCTTTAGTGTAGGTATTGGTCCTGTAAGGTTGACAGGAGGAACAAAAAAAGGATGTCAAATAAAACAACAAACAGCGAGATAACAAAGAACAGAGAACAAAGTAAAAGAATTAAAGAGATTGAAGATGATATGAGTTTGTAGGGGAGGACGGAGGAAAAGAAGGGAGAATCAAAGGAAGGAAGGAAGAATGGAAGGGAGAAAGGAAGGAAGGAAGGAAGGAAGGAAGGAAGGAAGGAAGGAAGGAAGGAAGGAAGGAAGGAAGGAAGGAAGGAAGAAGGGAAATGAAATGAATGGAAGGTGAAAAAAAGATGGATGGAAAGATGGAAATAAGGAAGAAATAAATTAAGAAGGGGGACGGAAAGCAGATGGGAGGGAGGGAGAGAAGGGTGTTGGATTTTTCTTTTACTTGTTTGCTTTCTCATCTACTTCAGCTTCCAGTTGATAGCTCAAAGTCTTGTTTTTCGTTTCAATCATTTCTTTTTCATGTTTTATTTGTTCTAGTTTTTGTTTCAGCATCGCCAGTTCTTCGTTCTTTTCCTGTCTTCCTAAATCTAGACTCTCGATGGCTTTGGTTAATTTTACCTTAAAAAAAGGAAAAAGGGGGTTTAAAAATCCTATTTCACGAAAACATTGCAGCCATACCGGTAATGATGATCAAGTGATGATGATGATGTTGGTGTTGATGATGTTGGTGATGATGATATGATGATGATGATGGCAATGATGACGATCAAAGTGTTAAGGTGTTTCCCAGTAGTTTTTTATTGACCACACTTCTCATGTTCATCTAGCGAATTGAAAACCTTTTCCTGGTCTGATCAAAATGAATTTTACACCAGACATCAAGCATAGATGGAAGTTTTGATTGATGTCAATTTCAACTCGTTCGGCGTTTCCATGGTAACGGAAAACAATGATCGTTGAAATCAGTTTTCCTTGAATATCTCCCGTTTTCGATGAGCTTCAGAAAAATGACTATATACATGCTAAACTTCGCATTCAGGCACAGCTATTCAGATGATAATTAGAGGGTTGGATTAGAGCGATTTCGAATAAATCGCAAAAACATTCTGTGACCGCTTATTATGATACTGGAAACTATAGCAGAACAAAAAAATCCTTCGCGTTCGCAAAATAATGTCAAACTACTGCTAAACGTTACCTACAATATCTATTTACCTTTCCTGAAAGCGACATTTGTGAAAACTTTTTCTTTGCGGAGTTAGAATTTTTCTTGTACAGGTGCTTTCAGTAGAATAGTTTGAACGATTTCACCTTCCTAGCAATTTCAAAATTATCTCTCAAACGAACGAATGAATACAGCTAACGTTTAGCAGTAGTTTGACATTATTTTGCGAACGCGAAGGATTTTTTTGTTCTGCTATAGTTTCCAGTATCATAATAAGCGGTCACAGAATGTTTTTGCGATTTATTCGAAATCGCTCTAATCCAACCCTCTAATTATCATCTGAATAGCTGTGCCTGAATGCGAAGTTTAGCATGTATATAGTCATTTTTCTGAAGCTCATCGAAAACGGGAGATATTCAAGGAAAACTGATTTCAACGATCATTGTTTTCCGTTGCCATGGAAACGCCGAACGAGTTGAAATTGACATCAATCAAAACTTCCATCTATGCTTGATGTCTGGTGTAAAATTCATTTTGATCAGACCAGGAAAAGGTTTTCAATTCGCTAGATGAACATGAGAAGTGTGGTCAATAAAAAACTACTGGGAAACACCTTAACTTGGTGATGATGATTAAAGTGATGTTGGTGATGGTCATGATAATAATGATGACAGTATCGATGACGGTGGTGATGGTCATGATAACTACCCCTGAATAAATACCCAGTGAGGACTCCTCTTCATTCATTGATCAAAAATATGCAGCTTCTTTTAAAATGGAATATGATATACATTATAAAATCTGTGTAAAAATCGTTGCAAATCACCCCATGTAACATTAATTTGATAGCCAATACACCTTGGACCCAAAATGCCTGTCAAACAGGAGATAAATGTGTTCTACACCTACTTGAGTTAGTTTGTAGTGCTCCAAGTCTGTTGCTTGAGATTCAATCATGACTATGGAGTTATCTTTTGATTCTGCCAGTTGTTGGAGCTCTGAGATACGAGCCTCGTACTTTGATTCCATCTCACTGATTGTGCTCACTAGGTCAGCACACTAACAAAAAAAAAAACATTTGAAAATCAACAGTATCCAAATCCAATGTCCTTTACACTAGGGTAGGACAGTGTAGTATATTGTTTAGTGCCATGGTGTAAAGTAGTGTAGTATATTGTTTAATGCCATGGTGTAAAGTAGTGTAGTATATTGTTTAGTGCCATGGTGTAAAGTAGTGTAGTATATCGTTTAGTGCCATGGTGTAAAGTAGTGTAGTATATTGTTTAGTGCCATGGTGTAAAGTAATGTAGTATATTGTTTAGTGCCATGGTGTAAAGTAGTGTAGTATATTGTTTAATGCCATGGTGTAAAGTAGTGTAGTATATTGTTTAGTGCCATGGTGTAAAGTAGTATAGTTTATTGTTTAGTGCCATGGTGTAAAGTAGTGTAGTATATTGTTTAATGCCATGGTGTAAAGCAGTGTAGTATATTGTTTAGTGCCATGGTGTAAAGTAGTGTAGTATATTGTTTAGTGCCATGGTGTAAAGTAGTGTAGTATATCGTTTAGTGCCATGGTGTAAAGTAGTGTAGTATATTGTTTAGTGCAATGGTGTAAAGTAGTGTAGTATATTGTTTAGTGCCATGGTGTAAAGTAGTGTAGTATATTGTTTAATGCCATGGTGTAAAGTAGTGTAGTATATTGTTTAGTGCCATGGTGTAAAGTAGTGTAGTATATTGTTTAGTGCCATGGTGTAAAGAAGTGTAGTGTATTGTTTAGTGCCATGGTGTAAAGTAATGTAGTATATTGTTTAGTACCATGGTGTAAAGTAGTGTAGTATATCATTTAGTGCCATGGTGTAAAGTAGTATAGTATATTGTTTAGTGCCATGGTGTAAAGTAGTATAGTATATTGTTTAGTGCCATGGTGTAAAGTAGTGTAGTATATTGTTTAATACCATGGTGTAAAGTAGTATAGTATATTGTTTAATGCCATGGTGTAAAGTAGTGTAGTAGTGTATTGAAGTTAGGTTTACTGCAATGTAGTGTAGTTTAGTGCATTGTAGTACCATAGTGTAGTGTCGTGTAATGCAATATAGCATAGTGCATTGTAGATAGATAATATAGTGTAGTGTAGAGCACTGATTGTAGTGTATTTTCTTGTAGTGTATGAGTTGTGGTTTAGTATATGTATCGTGTTGGTGTTCTACGGTGCGGAGGACTGTGCTATGCTGTGGGATGGTAGTACAGTGTGGTATGATGGCGAAGAAACAGAAAAGGCACGCGCGTGCTGTGCCCTGTGTAACATGAGAAAGGTGTTAGGAGAGGCATGACGCATAGAGGACTGCTCAACATTTCTGGAGTGTGCTGCGGTGTAATGTGTTGTGGGACAGTCTGTACAATTCCAGGATATTTTCTTTCCATACCTGGTTTTCTTTTTCATTGATCTTGTCTGTTTTGCTCTTAATGTCTCCCTACAATAAACATTTCAAATTTATTTCTCCACTAATGCCACGGTTCTATACTTTTGTTCTGTTATCAGGCACCAAATTAACCCAAGATGCATTGCACATCACACATAGGTGCTGTTACTCTTGTTAGGAGGGATCTGTGGGACCATGGGTCATGACCATGGCCACGCCGCTTACTTTGATGGTGGGCTGGAAAGCATATACATTGCATAAGCAATGGAGGGGAGGAATAACCTTTGTAGGTGTCAAACATAGTAAGGATACAATGAATCATCAATTAAAAATAAATATAATACTGCAAGTTCAAAAAGAGTGAAATAAACCCACTGATGGTGGCAGAAGTAGGATAACATTATGATCGACAAAGTATGTTGATAACAAGGATTACATGAAAAAAGAAATAGAAATAGACACATTAGCAAGATGGTATGGTGAGTCGTCGATGAAGAGTAAATAGATGCATCAGTAAATAGGTAAAGACTAAACCATGAAAAACAACGAATGAAAAGTTGTATTCATCAAGCACCAAAAAAAGAACTCAATGCAGCATTACATGGGATTCACAATGAAAGAGGAACAATCATAAGTAAAAAAGGTATTTGCCACTGAGGGGCGCATTGTCTAGTAACCAAAATAAACAGAGACTTCAACAACAAAACACAGCAACCTACGTCTTGTCAAGTACTACAGTTAACTCTTTTTCTCACTAATTTAGTATACACCAACAAAATCTCTTCCCTGCTTATATCTTCTTCTTTCCTTCCTGCTTCACCCACCGTTTTGATGAACCCCCATTTTGAAATTCAGTTTTTCAATAATTATTGTAGCTTCCATTGGATAACAATTTTATTTTTTCATCCAGCATGGTTGCCATCATTTTCTCATCTTACTACCACCAATAAAAATTGTTGTAAAATATGCCCAAAGTTTATGATAAAGTTCTGAAGTATTTCATTTAGCAATAACAATTATTGTCAAATAAAACAAATGAGGAAATATTTTAACTTAGTATTTTTATTAATCTATACAAACATGACTTCAGGTATGAGACGAGTTGTGTATACGAAATATGGGTGTGGCACTTAAAAATGGATAATATTAATCCTTATCTTATCTATTAGAAATATTTCTACCCATGCCTATTAACTAGTAGTCCCTTCTGGTCCACACATTGGAGTACATAAAATAGGGACGTATCTGTTACAAGATATCTGCCTTTACTTTTATGAACTTTAATGACTGGCTTAGCCTATTTTTGCAGATTTTTCCTTTTGCAGGTTTTTTGGAATTTAAATGTTGGGCTACCTGTGGTTGTTGACCAAGGGGGACTAAGACCATCCTTTCAAATCAGTACACCCTCTGCTTTTGGCCACAGGGGTCCCGAAATCAAAACACAAGGAAAAGAAAGAAAATCCTGCAAACGCGCTTCTTGATTGCCAGTACCAAGGTCCTTCATGTATGGTTGTTTTTTGTACCCCTTTTCAAACATATGTCCAAAATATTTGACTTTTTCCTCAAGAATCAAGAATAAACATACATGAAGTACTTCCCTTCTTACCTATAGCCTAACAATAAATACTATCACACTATATACAAGATAACCTCTAGAAGAATTAAATACTACAGTCCACACTTATCCTTATGAATGACTAGAAGACAATCTATGAATGACTTATTTACAATATTTATATATTAAATATAGGTATAAAAAATATTATCTTAAAAATGGTTTACATAGTTCTCTTATGTACGTACTGTATTTCAAAAGGCACTGCCTAATGTAAATACTAAAGTCTGCATTTGGGAATACTGTGGTAACATGACAATTTACACTTATTTGGGAACCCTGTGGTAGTTTTGTCAAAAACTTTTTTTACCATATTGGTAACCCTGTGGTGGATTCAAGCCAACCAATCGGAGTCAAGAGTGTTTGTCAGTGTTTTTCAGAATGCAGAATTCAGTATCTACAAGACAACCCAGTTTAAAAAAGCTGTTCCATGATAGAGTTTGTAAATGTAGTATTTAAAAGGAAATAAAAGTATAGTTTTATTTTTATAGGAAATACATCACATGACTGCCAAGATCCAAAAAGTGAAAATCAGATTCATGTCGCAAAATGGCAAAATCAGAATCCTAAGCTTATGTTATTTAGTTTCCTTATTTTTTGTAGATGAAACCTGTCTTCCGAAATAAAGGAAATTCAAATCATTGGCGGCTTTACAGTGATGAGTGCTAACCATACTTATCACCATATTTCATAACTCCACCAAAACATTCCCCTTCACTCCTTTGGTCTTTTAGTATCCTTCCTCCCTCCCCCTTCTGGTGGACTGAAACTGCTTTATCTGCTCCCCCCCCCCCCCCCTCCAAAAAAAAGTTAAAGGTCTAAAATTTACCTTATTTGACAGTTTTAGCCTATGAAAATAAATCAATTCACCTTTAAAATGTCCAATAAAACCTGACAGTTATGTGATGATGGCACATGTTTGTATCAAAAGAGAAATACAAATCATGTTATGTTCGAGTAAATACAGCTAATTCATTGATTTCCTATTTATAACCATGTGGATCACTACTTCCGTTGTTGGTCTTCTCAGAACACCAGTCCCCCTTTTATCCTGGTAATTCCTCTTTGCATCCACCTTACTCCGCTGGTTTCCAAAACCTCCCCTTCAATATATTCCTAGCCACGTCCAAAATTCAGCACTGCAAACACCAATAGTTTGTCACCTGGTCTTGCACTCTAAGTGGAAACACATTCAACTTGTGATACGATTGCCTGACTCCCAACACAGTACCCTGTTGATCTTGAAGATCATTTCTTCTGCGCCAGAAATGCGACTTAGACTTCTAACATGGAACAACTGGCATCAAATAAACTAGTTCAAGGATGATGTGCCATCTGCGAGGTCTAGTCCTATGTAGATCGAGTTGCTCATTTGTCAGGAAGAGCGAAGACTATTTTTCACCAATTCACAGGAGAATGATTTGCTTGATGTTAGCTGACAGCCTTGAGGTAAGAAAGAACAGAAGAAAGAGACGTTTGATTGACAGCCAGACTACACAAAGGGAACCACTATCTGCTCCAATACAATAGACCAATAAAAAATAAAGAACCGACAAATTAGGATAAAAAAAGATTGATAAAATGGATAAAAACGTTAAAAAAGTGATGTTTAAAGTACAATCATTAAAATATATTGATATTAAAAACGTTTAAGAATTGTCCAAGTTTTCGGGTCTGGAAGCTTTCAGAGTATAAAAATGCTTTTAAAAGGTATTTAAAAAGCTAAAAACGCTGTAAAACAATGTCAATAACAATTTTTTGATGTTTCAAGCTAAAAACAAAGCTTTATGAACTTTTTCATTGGCTATTGAACAAGAGCAGAAATGGTAGCGCTGAAAAGCACTCTTTGTGAATCGGACTGTTAACAGTTATACAAAGTTACCCCAGACGGTTGCAGTGCTTATATCAGCACTCTTTGTATAGTAATACTGTTAAAACACTGATAATACAGTTATACAAAGTTACCCCAGACGGTCGCAGTGCTTATATCAGCACTCTTTGTATAGTAATACTGTTACAGACACTGATAACACAGTTATACAAAGTTACCCCAGATGGTTGCAGTGCTTATATCAGCACTCTTTGTATAGTAATACTGTTAGGGACACTGATAACACAGTTATACAAAGTTACCCCAGACGATTGCAGTGCTTATATCAGCACTCTTTTTATAGTGTGCAAGTACAATGGCAAGTAAATTTAACAACACACAAATATTCAAAGCATTATGTAGTACTTCTTGCTGAAGTGAACAAACAGAACAAACCACAAATGCCCTGTGTAAAATGAAGCTATCGATAAAGTATAGTTACTGTGTCCCAAGGCTGCAACCAGGAAGAAAGCACCGTTCTTGTTATATCTTCGACAGATGTACTTTTTAAATACTGTATTCATTCTTAAAATTGTTCAGACTTTCTCTTGCAACAAATGTGTAGAAAGACATGATAGCCTTCATTTAAAATCATGATATATTGTATCATGACAAATAAGAAATGTATAAAACTGAAACATATCCCCAGCATGACCAACAGTTCTCATTCCCTTGGGTGACAAGATCATGCATAGTACTCTCAATGTTTTGTCTCACATTTTAAAAGGTGTTCACTTCATTGAATACTGTCTGCACTTAAGGTTGATGAAAGTTTTGTTGCATGTTGCATGTTGCTTACCAATCTTGAAATGTATTGTGTTCATGTGTAAATAATGTCAGCACAGAAGAAGAAAATGTGCTGGAAAAACCTGCAGACAAAGTCTGGGAAAATTCAATATTGTTGTGACCTTTCGCTGCTTGAATTCACATCACCCATAGTGCATTTTGGGCTTGGTATGCAACATGCAATATGTAACATGCAACAAAACCTTCACCCACTTTTTTTCAAATATCTCTATTGTTTTGTCACTTAAATAAAAAAAAACCCAGCCTTAAATTGAATGTACAAAACGCCCATTACTTTCCCTTCCTTACCTGCATGGTTGCAATTTGCTGTTGCTGTTGTTCTAATGCCTCTGTGAGTTCTTTAAATTGTTGACTGGTACGTTTGAGGTCTTCTTTCGCTAAGCTTATCTGTGAACATGAAAAAATTGGTTATTATAAAATAACTGTTAAAAATCTCGTGTTCTGATTGGCTGAGAGCGTGCGCCACATGCATTATGACAGCACACTTTTTATTTCATCATTGGTGTCAAAAATAACATCTACTCTTATAAAAGAAATTTAAAAAACTTGCTTGCCGTGCTGTGTGCAGTTATAAAGCACTTGTGTCACTAAGCGTTGTGCTTCTCCTAACACTTCTTTTGTGTTCTCCAATACCCGCATGCTTATAACTGCACACAACACTTGTGCGCGTTTTCTATTCTTCATGAGAAATATTATCATCGCTGTCACATCTAGAGCATTATCAGTATTCCTCCCTTTACCAACAACAGCAACAACCATCACCATCATTATTTCCTCTTCATCAATGCCATACCTCTGAATCTCTTTGTGTCCTGTCTTTTGCTGCCTTTTCCATTTCTTTCTCCAACTTTTCCTTCAGTTTTTCAATTTTTTGTTCCTAAAAAATCAGTATATAACGAATGTTTTGTTAGCAAATTGGACAATGTAAGATATGTTTTCAAAGAAGTCTACACACCTTTTCTTCGATAGTAACAGAAAGTTCCTGTATATTGCTTCTGCACTCTTCCAGTTCTGTGCATAGTACTGCTATATCGCTCTGAAAGAAACGACAATAACATCCATAGTGATATATCTGGTCAGTCCCACTATGAAAAAAGGACAAGCACAACCGCAAGGACCAAACATCGGGATCCTCATGATTGTGCTTACTAGCTGTGAAATGGAAAATCCTCTGAGGCAATCACGAATGGAAAAATAAAATTCCCTGACTATTCCCTGACCTTGGAAAGAATTCAGGATTCACTGACTTTTCTCTCACCATGGAAACCCTGTCATAGATCATTGCTGACTGATGTTACAAACAGGGTCACTGAAATTCACCCTACCATTGACTACTATCAGCATCTCACATCTACTGCTGACCACATATGTGTGCAGAAGCTATCTTTCCTTTCCCTGTCTCTAGGTATAATAGTTTGAACAAAGTAATAACTTACATCTTTTTCGCTGATCACTTTCTTCAGACCGACAACCGATTCCATAAGGTTGGCCACATATTCCTACAATTGAGAGAAATTAGTAACTTGTTGGGAGCCCTTTATGAAAGCAGGGAGGTGGGGTCGAGATATACTGGGTTGAGTATATTTTAGTACCTTGTCTGATTCATTTCGTTTCTTGATTGATGCGATCTGCTCCTCTTTTTCGTCCAGTTTTTGAGTGAGTTCAGCTAGGTTATTCGCCTAGGGAAAGAAAGATGAAGAAAAAAATAAGAATAGAAGCGTATGTGGTTCAGATACTATAAGCTAAATACATTACATGTTAAAGCTGGTTTTGCACATATTGCGTTAAACTTCTGTAAGTCTGATTGTAATGATTGTCACTGGTCTAGTATCATACCTGTTGCTCACATATTGCGTTACATTTCTGTAAGTCTGATTGTAATGATTGAAACTGTTCCAAAGCAACAGGAGACTCCTGCAAGAAAGTAATGTTACTAGTTAGATTTCATTTTAAGGTACTCAGTAGTAAGGGGAACGTCCCAGAGTTATATAGGGGGGGGGGGGGGCATGTTTTGTCTCAAAAGTTCAGAACATTTTCACAGGATCAGTTCTAGCCTTCTAATTTAAACTTCATGCCCAAAAAAAACACTTTTAATCAGTTATCCTCCTTTTAACAGGGTATCTGACATGGTGCGGCAAAAAAATCGAAATTGTGCGGAATTTCAGGCCAAATTATGCGGCAAAAATGGTTGATTATGCGGCAAAAATGGTTGATTATGCGGCAAATTATGCAAATTTTTCTCATGTGTTTTTTTTTATATTTTGACAAGTTTTATGGGTAAAACATTCTATTTGCATTTTTAAGGCATTAGGGTATCTTTAATTTATACAAAACATGAAAAGAATACACAAAAAGACAGTTTTTGATTAATATTCTTGTTTTTTTAATTCGATATTTCAAGATTTACATAATTCATAATTGATTCACTTCTTTTATATATAAACTTGAAAAATATATATTCATTATGCATTTGTAACTACAACAGACTTTTGATTTGTAGGGACTCTCTGGAGCCATCATCTATCTCTCACAGCAAGATGATTATAATAATGGATACATTACTGTATAAAACTCAAAGTGTTGAAAAAACCCAACTAGTAATAATTATATCGATTTCAAGCACAGCATTATAATCATATGATACATTCAAGTGTAGCAACCTATATGTGCAGTCCAGTTTTCATTTTGAGTGTTCAACCTTTGAGAGGTACATGTATCCACTAATTTTTTCTGTTTTTCTTTAAGTACTGGTAAACTTGCTCCACCTCTGTTAATTGTGGGATCATAAATGGGCCAACACCCACAATACTGCATGGCCCATAAAACACACATGATGTATGACATGTATCTATGTCGTCACGTCTGGGCCAGTCATACAATCTTGGTGTTCCAACAGTATAGAGGGTCTGTAAAAACTTGAACTTGACAAGTGCATTTCCTTCTTTCTCTTATGCTCTGCCTAAGTAAAAAGACTTATGGTATTCTACAGCGTAATATTGGCCCTCAATTATGTCTGGTTCAGCAAATTCTTGTAACTTCTCTTCATTTAGTTCAATAATCATTTGCTTTCTGAAGCTCTGGATGCAATCACTTGATACCATTGGTGACTGTTGCAGGAGACACCTTGCATAAAGGGAGGTGTATACACCACAGTCAAAACCATTTTGTTGTTGTGGAATATCCTGTTGTGAGTTGCAGCAAAAAGACCACTGCCTCATGTCTAGACTTTCATCGAGCTCTTTCAAAAGATTCCACATTTTGTGAATTGACCTATTAACAGTTGACTTGGTGAATGAAGCTGCCAAGCTATCCAGAGCTATAATCTTCTTTTCAACTGGTAATGTTACAAGAAGAAACCAGTGCTTAGTTTTCCCAGGGTTGCACGGTACCAAAACTATATCTTGATTAAGTATGGCAGCTTTACCCTTTAGTACTTCTTTGGCTGGCCTTTTTCCTATTCCTTTCTCGAACTTCTCCCATTCAATGGTTTCAACTTTCAGGCCCTCTTCATAGCTTTTAGTGGCCAGAAGATTCAAATATTCATCAACAGCAAAGTTAGTTAGGTAGTTCTCTTCATCTTGTGAATGGCCACCAACAAGAGCAGCGAGGTCCTTCTTATCGATCATGCTACTTCCTTTAAAGTTGACATCACCTTGAAGCAAACCATCTAGGAGGGGGTGTTTGCACTCAGGAAGAACACATGTAGTCTCTTTGTGGAACTTGGCAGCAGTAATGTTATCTAGCCCATAGCGTACTTCTGGTCCTGCATCCTGAGAAACATTGGCGGAGGAATCATCACCTGTATTTCTGCTAGCTTTCGACGTACGAGAAAATACATTTTTAAGAGATGACCGGAAGAGTTTTCCACCAGATAAATGGCTAGGCTTTTTCTTCTTCTTTGGGACGGTGAGATTTCCAATGGTTGTATGCTTTCTTTTTCGAGGTGTTTTGGAATTTTGAATAACACTTTCTTCACTTTCTTCTGGGACTGTGTTGATGACTTCTTGCTTTCCTTGAATTGTGTTAGGATTAGCATCAGGGGAGTCATACACCTTTGTTTTACCTTTTTGTTTGAATGAGAATAAATGTGAAAATTAATGAAATTGAATAGATAAAGTTATTGTATATTTTTTAATGTGTACAATTCATGCTACTAACCTTGGTTCTCATTCGATTTACTTTCTTTCTTTACTTTGGTCGTTTCTTTTGAAGTACAGCCTTGGACTTTATTGACCACTTCCCCTTTTCTCTTGCACTGTGTTAGCATAAGGGGTGCCACGTACATTTGCTTTACCTTTTTATTAAAAAAGGAATAATTGTGAATCAAATAAAGTTGAAAATATCAATGATTGATTTAAAGTTTAAAAAATGTATTAATAAGTTATTATTTTTGTTTATGTGTACAAATATATGCTACTAACCTTGGTTCTTGTTTGATTTACTTTCTTTCTTTACTTTGGTAGTACTCTGATTTGTATTAATACTGTTGAGTTGCTTTTCCCTTTCCTGCTCAATTGAAGACTTGATTTTCAGGTTCCAGTTAAGAAAATGCAAAGCTTTGATAGTGCTCTCACTGAGACATCTTCTTTTGTCATCGAGGATCTCGTTGTACGCTGAAAATGATCTTTCAACTTCATATGAGCCAACAGTTGCCGTGGCGTAGCATGAAGCTAACTTGTACAGCTCAGGGAGGATGCTAGAATTGGACTTCCAGAACAAAACCAGATCAAATTCACCTGCACAGGCTTTAACTGAAGCAGGACCAACTTGTTTCGTGTAAATATTCCATTCATCTTCTGAAACGGCTTCAAAACCAGGAATACTATCTATGTCAATCGTGTCGTAACTTAGAGTGACAAGATTTGTGGGATCTAGGAAACGTACTTGAGCCAGAAACTCTGAAGCTGGTTGTGCTCCATCAACGACGTACTTTTTTAATTTAGAGTGAGCAGCTGTGAAGGCTGAGGTGAAGACGTCAATCAATTCTTCCTTTTCTTCAGAATTGAAGCTGTACTCAAAGCTGTCAAAGCAAACTGCAGAGAGATCTTGTTCTTCAAAGGTACGATTTTGATCGAGGTAGTGAAGAAGGTGCTCCATCTTTGTATATGCCTTAGTAACAACTGGCACATTTTTCTGGAAGTAATCAAGGTACCCCATGAGGGTTGGCGATTTTACTTTTAAAAATGCCAGTTGGGCATGTAGATTCTTCATGAAGGACTCATCCTGATACATCTCCTCTAGTCGGAATAAAGACCTGCAAGCTGTAGCTCTTCCTCGATCAAGCTCTGCTTTGATAAAATCTTCATAAAGAAAGTAGCGATCAGCGTGGTACAGTACAGAGTCAAACCAAGCTTTCCAGCTTTTGCTAGTAGGATTTGGTGGCATGGTTGTCTTGATGTTTGGCTCATTTCGTACCTTCTGCAAGAATTTCATGTAACGACTCTTTCTCCCACTTGCAACATAGAAAAGATTTCTAAAGCATTTGACAAATTCATTTGCCTCTTTAAAATGCTTTTTAAAATCAGTGGCCACTAGATTAACAACGTGACTGTGACATGTGATATGGATGCAGCTAGGAAATATGCAAGACAAGGTTTCACGAAAGGCTTTTTTCATGTATGCCACATTATCTGAATTAAAAATACGAACGTTGTCAAAATCTATGCAATAATCATGCACAGTTTTGAGCACAGCCTTGGACACAGTTTTGTTATTTGTTTCGGTTAAAAAATGTGTATCGAGGAGCCATGCCACAGTATTCCCACTAGGGGAAAGTTCATCAAAATCAAGAAAAACAGCCATTATATCTAGGACGTACCTCCCTTCATCGTCTCCCAGTTCGTCTACAATTAACGCAACTTGTTTATCCTTAACCAGGTCTTTCAGCTCGTTGTCTTCCATCTGATACACGTCAAAGAGGTAGTAGTCACGCAATTGCGAAGCTTTGGGAATAGCACCTCCATTTATCACTCGAGATGAAAGAAATTTTCGTAGGAGTGGGTTTTCAGACTTGTTCAAAGGAATGTTTGAAGCTGCACATACTCTAATCCACTCCTGACAGACTTTAACTTTTTCAGCTTCGGCGGGTGTTCTGCTATTCAAGCTTGTTCTCAAGGTTTGTTGCTTGCCATTCAGATGTATTCGGTTAGCGTTATTCTTGTGTGTGTATGATTGTAAATGCTTGTCAACCACACTCTTACGCAAATGATCAACGACTATGTTACAGGTCGAACAAAACATTAAGTTATCATCAACAAAGAAGGTGCCTTTAGGATATTTGTTTGCTCTCTCTTTCACTGTTATATTTACTGGAAGGTGTGATCTTTTAGACTTCTCTGACTTCTCTAATTTGGCTGCCGGAGCTGGAGATGTAGTGCTCTTGTTACCGGTTCCTAGTAAAAATTTATCCATCTTCTTTCCAAAAATCTCTACAAATTCAATAAAAAACTATGTTGTGATCCATATTATTCCAAAATGTGTTTGAAGATATACTTATTTGCACAGTTTTTGGGATTAGTTTACTATACTTACGTCTTTAGTTAGAAGAAGGACAGAAAAATCACATGTCTCCTGTTAATATATGTCGGCAATGCTGATTGGATGATTCAAAGAATGGATTTGTCTCATTTAAACCAATAGAATATCGCGTTAGAGCAAAACTAGCCCCAGTTCCTTTACTCTACATTGCGAGAGACGCCTTGTAGATGGTGAAGACATCGTTCGAGTTGTTCGAGTCTGGCTTGTTTTCATGAAGTTTTCAATGGTTTATTTGCATCAAACTGGTTTGTATCTTCATATTTCTTAAATAATTAGCGATATTTCACTTTATTTTGGTGAAAAATATGCATTTTTTTGGTAAATTATGCGATTTTTGCGAAATTATACGATTTTTGCCGATTGTGCGATTTGGTGCGATTTTGGGTCAATTGTGCGAAATCGCACCATCGCGCCATGTCAGATACCCTGTTTTAAGGTCGTTAAATTTTGGCAAATGGATCAATACAATGATTAAGAGCCCTTATTTCAAAACCGCCAACAACTATGACATAAATGTTATATACTCAGTGGCCGATCAAGGGGGTTGCAACGGACAATAAATGTAAGTGCAAATTAAGTCAGACCAGGATTATTGATGATGTCACTATATTGTCCCTTTTTTCATTTTGGACACCCCCTTTGCAAATTTCTGGATCGGCCCCTGATATTCTCCAAATGAAATTGCCTCTATGGAGGTCCTCTATTATGGGATGTGTAGGGTGACTGTCCCCGATACTGAGGCCCTATTAGATGCCAACTACTCTTTATTTCTAACTAACAAACCTCCTTCTTGTCCTGCTGAGCCATGAGGCTGATATTCGTCTCCGTCTGGAAGTGCAGTTTCTCATTCGTATTCTGCAATCAAATCATCATCATTATATTTAAGTTTCTGTCTCAAATTCAGTATTCTTACTTTGTGATTCTCTTACCTGAAGTTCTTGCTCAAGTTCTCGTATTCTCTGTCTTTCTCCCTGGAGCATCTTTTCATATTCGTCTATCTTGTGGTTATTGAACTGCAACTCATCTCGCAGGGTTTCTAGCTCAGACTGTAGGTTCTGGATTGTTTCTATGCCATTCTCAATCTCATTCTGCTGGTTGAAGTTCTCGATTTCAAGTCGAGTCACCTAAAACAATCAAAATTACACGTATATAACAACTATTTATTTTGTGATTCAGTTTATTTGCTTTCTTTTTCCATACCTTGCTCTCAAGTGAAGCTATTGTTCGCCCAGTCTCAATGCTTTCCAAGTCTCTCTGTTTCTTGATAGTCTCCAATTCCTTGTCAGCAGACTGCAAGACGATCTTTAAATCTTCTACCTCACTTCTCAATACTGAAATAGAAAAACAACAGAGATAGTGATTTACCATTAGCCTGTAAGGGGAGGTGGAATACAAAAATTTTAAGAAAGGTGTCAAAGAAAATTGCTGGTTCACATTAAGACAAAGTCAAAGTCATGGATTTTTAAGCAAAATAAGATGTGAAAAAAAGAATTTCACTAAAGTATCTGCAACTTTTGAGCAGTTACATGGGTCCAAGGAGCTGGATACAAAACTCCTAATGCAACCCTGGATAACTGGAAATTAGTAGACAATAAAGATTCTAAGGTTCTTATAGGTATATACACTGCAATGGTGTCCATTGTCAATCAAATTCACCACTTGCCATACTTCGGTTCACTGGTCAAACACAGAGCCTTCAGTTGAGGCTGAAAAGTTCAAATTTGAAACTGCCTTGCAGTGTCGGTTGAATGCTTAGCCTGTGACCAGTGAACTGATGTATGGAAAGTGGTGAATGCCATCCAGAGATTGGTTGACTTGTTATATAAAGCCAGAAGCAAGACTTGTGACTTCTATTGGCAAATTGACATGATAATGACGACTTTCATTGACACTGCATAACCAGACTTATAGGTGCATATTTAACATGCCGTGGGTCACCCACCTGAATTATCTCCTTTGGATTCTCTCAGTTTGTCAGTCAGGCTAAGGTTTTTCATGTTCAGTTCTGTTTCTGTAGCAGCATGCTTCTCTCGTTCACTGGCCAAGATCTGAAAGGAACATCAAATAATGATTTACACCACATCCAAAACAGTACAGGACATATCATTGTGATATATTAGCAACTCTCTTCTGCATCTATAACCTGTCATTGTTATTAAGGAGAAACTAATTGTACACGACACACATTGTGCAACATTGTGCAATATATGTGTCAGTATTTCTAAGGCCCAGTTTAAACGTCAAACTTCACATAAACTTCGCCGTACACATTGAAAGCAATAGAGCTTTTAAGTGTGAATGAATCTTATGGAAAAACGACTTCTGATTCCAAAACGAAAAGCAGTTACATGAAGATATTTCTTTTTTCTTTATGACAGGATTTGTTGTCCAAAGTTCTAATTGTTTCAGGTTATATCATTGAGTACGGCTTTCGCTTTATTTAAGCGGTATTTTTGAGCAGTTGGACACGGAAATACATCACAACTTAACAGCTCTATGGATAATAAGGCAGTCTTCTTTTATATCATTAGGTTCGGCTCAGGTAAAGTTCAACATTTCAACTGGGTCTAAGTTGTGATAACTAACATTCATTACTTACATTGTTGAGCTGTTGAACTTGATAATCCAGTTTGTTTGCTGTCTGTTTTAACTTGATTATAGTAGACTCAGCAGTCTGCAATTTCTGTACAAGTTCGTTGTTCATTTCCTTTGAAATTAAAAGTATGAACACTTAGTAAGGCCACTTTTGTATCAGACAACTCCTCACAAGTTGTTTTATTGTTTTTGGACTTGGGTTTTGGCTTCCATCAATCTCTAATGCTTAGAAGTTTGATGAAGTAAAAATGTGCCGTTTCTGGAGCTGCTGATTGGATTTTCTGTACATGTGTGTTTAATACACGTTGAATTTCTAGATGCTATACCTTATTACATGAAAATTTCGCGACATTTTAATTTCGCGATTTTCGAGATTTCCGAAAAATCGAAAAATTTAAGTAACGCGAAAAATAAGTGTTGCGACAATATATTGGCGCGAAAATTAACTTAATGTCATTACGTGTAGCCCTGAGGATGGCCAATATGGCCGAAAGCTTGTCATTATCTAATTAAACGTAGTGGATACGATATTTTGATTCCAATGCATGCTATACGTACAAGAATACACTTGAATTAATAAATGATTTATTCAATGAAATCGTGAAATTATATAAAGTTATATAAAGTTTATAGCAAAATCGCGAAATTAACGTGTCGCGAAATGTGCGACCTCCGAAATTGCGAAATTAACACATTGTCTGCGAAATTGTTGTATTAAATTTTGTATTAATTAAGTAGCCAGAAGCAAATGCTCCTCCTCTATGACAAGTCTACCAATGGAAGATTAGTACAGAGTACTCACCTGAAGTTTTTTCAGCTCGTCCTTTAATGCTTCAGAATACAGTTCCTCAGCATCCATCTGTTCATCATCAAAGTTAAAGAACGGTTCATCAAACTCGCCATCACTGCCGCTGTCATGGAAACTGTCCCTTCTGAACAGCCCATTGGGTGGTTTCTCATCTGCTAGGTCAATCACTGGTGAGTTGACGACCAACTTGTTCAGGCTTTTTTTGCCACTTCGTTTTGGTGTGCTTGCTGCAGTGTGAGGTGTGAGTCGGTTAGGAGTGAAGGATTTCTTGGGTGAAGTCAGAGTCTAGTGGAAAACAAAAAATGTTAGGACAACATTGTTAGAAAAAAACATGAATTTCGCTGGAGTTCCGTATTCTGTGTTGTTCTTTACAGTGCTTCCCAATCACACGCGCGAGACTGGGCCACAAAATAAGGTTTTGGTGGATGTCAATCAAAGTGTTTCCATGACACTGTCGGAAAATACAAAGTTTTCAAGGAAACGTGCCCATTGAATGTCAAGACTGACGTCCACCAAAACCTACTTCGTTGCGACGACGATTCCGCAAGGGCTATAGAGAACGTCTGTAAGGTGGTAATATGCGCAACAATCTTAACTTGCAATTTGTCAAGTAGCATTGTTGGGGAACGATACTACAATAATTCGTGTCTATGCGCTGTGATTGGATGATTTACTGATGATTTACTCAAAAATAATGGGAAGCTATTTCATAGATTTTACGTTTTCGTTCCAGAACGCGGTTTTTGTTTGCGGGAAACATACGGTACTGACTTACAGCACATACGGTACTGACTTACTGCACATACGGTACTGACTGACTTACAGCACATACGGTACTGACTTACAGCACATACGGTACTGACTTACACACAAGGTACATGCAATAACGTTGCCGTAACCATTGTCTTCCAGTAATACATCCAATTACAACGCGTAGTTACGGCTACAGCTAAGGATACGGTAGGGTTTCAGTACGGCTACGAATTTGCTGTATCATTTCCGACTCATACGATAACCGCTTTATACTAGATACCGGTAATTACAGTTAATAGGTACCTTTATTGTCTGCATGTGGATGTCGTTCAGGGTCGTTCTTTCTACTGCTGTTTTTAGTTGAAACATTTCAAGTGCTTTCTGAAAAGCAAAGAAGATAGGACAGATGACGCATTATGTTATTTACAATAGCGAATGCCATAATGCCGCATTAATTCATCCATCTCCCTTCTATCTATTTCAGTCTTCCTTCCTTATTTTTTTCCATTCTTCTTTCTTTCATTTGTTCTTTCGTTCCTCCTTTTCTTTGTTTCTTCCTTCTTTTCCCTTCTTTCCTTTCCTCCGTTTTCCCTGAGCTCTTATTCCCATGACCACTGAATAACCAGCACTTAATTCTACTCACTACTCAAAACTCTACAATAGGCCTTTTCTGAGTTCAAAGACCATGATGCATTGTGGTCTAGCTTGGGTACAAACAACACCATATAAACAACACCATATACCCAAGCTACACCACAATGCACCATGGTCGTTATCTCAGGAAGTGACGTTTTGCGATTTATTAACAGAGCCAAATAACAGCAACGATCAAGTGAATCGTTATTTTGTTCGTTAAACTTTCCTGTAGGAATGGATTAATATAATCTTTTGTATGATGGACTCTGTGTTGCTATTGTCTTTACCTCTAGTTCAGTGTTAGCCTTCATAGAAGCAGACAGATCAGACTCCAAGTCAAGGATTTTTTTCCGGTAGGTTTCACCTTCGTTGATGAGCTTTTCTTTTGTCTTTTGCAACCCTTCCCGGGTCTGTTGTAGATCCTCCCTCGTCTAGAAACACAGAATAAAACAACTACATAAGTTTTACTTTAAAGTAGGAAGAGAATAATAAAGGATAATGCCAGGGACCGTCATTCGCCTCTCCGCAGTTCAAAGTAAGACTGGTATAATAAATTATAACGACTTCCGAGCGTAAGACTGGTAACGACTTCTCGGCGCATAGGCCTGTGGGATTAAAATTGCGGGATGACATCATAAAGATCAGCCTCCTATTATATGCACCGCGTGATCGTTACCATGCCATAGCCAATGAAAATGCTCAGATCCACTACCATCCCAGTCACTGCTCGTCCGTGAGTAAATTTTTCAAAGTCATATTTAATTCGTTATATCAACTTACCGTTTCTAGCTGGGAATGCAGTTGTCCTCTTTCGATCTTAAATTTTTCAAGTTCTAAATTCGATGCTTCCAAGTTCATTAAAGAACTTGATAGACTATGTCCAAGATCAGTGACTGCAGAGAAAATTTCAGCATTTTAGAATGGTAAAGTATACGCATTTCAGTCACAACTTCATATTCCAAAATATCTTTGTATTGGAAGTTCTTTCTTCTGAATTCCATTCTATTCTCTTCTTTTTCCATGTCTTTTTACTTTCCCATTCCTTTCACCGCTTCTAATTACTTTCATCTTCTCTATTCCTTCGTTTCATCTTATTCAACTCTTCTCTCTTACCCTGTTCTCCCCTTAACATAGTTCTCTATCACTACCCCCTCACCCACCCTCATCTAAGATTTCGCATTTCACATGAAGCGGGTTTTTAACAGGCCATACTTACCACTCCCCTGTGGAGACTCCAGTAGTTCTCGCAGCTGTTTTTCTAACTGAAAGGTATATCGATGAGCTCTGGACAGTTCGTGGGTTATATCGTTACCTTCATCGTCTAGTTGTCGTAGCTTCTTGAGCTCGGCTGGTATCACCCAAAGAAAACATAAATTTGTTATTAGTAAAGTGCAAATAGATAACTAAGAAGGATACTAAGAAGAAGTTGCACGAAAATCCTGCTACTCATGAATGCACTGAAAATAAAATAAAACTTAGTAGCAGTGGCGGATCCAGGGGAGGAGTGCAGGGGGGTGTACACCCCCTGGATTGACTTTGTGGCCTTATTTTGAAGATAACCAATACAAAATAATATTTTCTTTCTTTGATTCTGAGGGTTGCACCCCTCCGTGGGCCGACTTTGTTCCCATGGTTTGCAGCTTGCAAGATATCCGATACAAGGATCGATTTTTGTTTGTTTTTTGTTTGGCATTTTCACGCGTAGGTGCCCCTACAACTCCTGAGTAGTGGCTCTTTTAAATCGAATTGGAATTTAGAAGTATAGTTTTGAGGAGGAAACCCCTCAAAGCAAAAGAGACAACTCTACTGACATATGGCACCTAGTTTAGGAATTTATCCTGGGTCGAAATGGTAAGATTGCGGCAAGCACTCACCGACACCTCAACTGTGTTTCTCAAATGTGGGGAAAATCATCTCCCCCCCCCCCCCTCCACGCATCCCCACCCCTCCACGCAAACCCTAGTGTTGTCAGCAGGCACGCATTTTTCTCTCTCGCAAAGCTCTATTTCTCTTTATTCCCTGATTGGTTGATACACATTGACTATTCATTGCTTACCTCGTAATTCCAGATTCTCCATGGCAAACCTTGTCACATCTGGATGATGTTCTACTTTTTCCGTCAATATTGCTATTTCTTCATTCAACAATTGCTGTACAATTAAATAATAGTATGTTACTAAGCATGCGCAAAGTAATAAACAAATCCCAAATGGTCTAGCGTCTGATACCATGGTAAGAAAATATCCAAAATGACACAGAGAAATTTTAACGGGAGCCCAATAGACCTCTTGCACTAATTCCCAATCTGGGGGTGAAAACGAAAGAATTCCTTTCTCTTGAGGATTGAAATCTTTTTTGGTATTAATGCTTTTCATGTTTTGATCCCTAAGTAGGGGTCTGGTGGTCTACTACTAACAGTAAATGTATTGGTGCATAATAACTGTTTCACGTATTATCTACTTACAATCTGTTTGTCTCTGCTGTCTTCTTCTCGTTCTTTCTCGTCTTTGTTTCCTTTTCGCATCCGCTCCAGTTTGGCAATATGACTTTCTCGAAACTTCAGGATCATCTTCGTGGACTACACCCAACCAAAAAATGAAAGAAATAACATTGCATTGAGTATGAAACACCATGCTGGCCAAATGGACTAGAGTTGTAGCTAGGAATCCTGCCCTGACAATCTCGTTGGGTGGGGGGGGGGGGGGGGGGGAGGGGATGTTTTTTTAGGGTAAGTTCTAACTGCATCCACTAAATATTGAGACAATGAAAGGTTAAATCCATTTTAAACGTTTTTGTTTTATGATTAAGGATGACATAAACCTTTTCTTAGATAGTGATCATGGTGCATTGTGGTTTAGCTTGGGTACAAACATCTTCTGTTCCTCATAAGGTTTGTTTGTACTCAAGCTAGACCATAATATATCATGTTTATCAAACTCAAAAAAGGTGTATGGGCATTTTCAAAGCATTGAGCCAGCCATAAAAAATATCTGTATAAGTAGTAATATAAATAAGTTAGTTGAGAAACCCAGTTCCAGTTTGAGCAGATTGAAGGTTCAGTTATCCCTTGAGCTCACATGGTCTACTGCAGACTGCAAGCAGGTACTGTATCGCCTCAACTAACTCCTACTACTATGGTTCTGGGTAAAATCATAACATTGGTTACAAGGATGTTGCAGCCTACCTGTACAAATTTGTCTTTTTTACTGCACAGTTCTTCAAGTTTCTGAACCTTTTCTACCAAAGCCTGAAAAAGGAGATATCAATGAAAAATGAATTGAACATTCCACAAGAAATCATTCTAAAGTAATGGTTCATTTCTTGAGAATTTAGTAACAGGTTGATTTTGTGCACAAGCTAAAGCTGTAACAGTACTTTACACATGACAGTATGTTTCATATCCATGGCAATGCAATCCCCAGAATGTCAAATACTTGTTTTAGAAATAAGGGACTTGCAAAGGTGCCCTATTTTTTCACAGTAATAGAATCTTCTTAATTAATAAAAATAGCACAATATTTGGCAAATCCTTCATATTTTATCTAACCCTGTAACAACCTCTGGGCTGATCAAAGTCAGGGCATGGCTAACTCACAGATCGAACCCTGAAACAACCTCTGGGCTGATCAAAGTCAGGGCACAGCTAACTCACAGATCGAACCCTGAAATAACCCCTGAGCTGATCAAAGTCAGGGCACGGCTAACTCACAGATTGAACCCTGAAACAACCTCTGGGCTGATCAAAGTCAGGGCATGGCTAACTCACAGATCGAACCCTGAAACAACCTCTTGGCTGATCAAAGTCAGGGCACAGCTAACTCACAGATCGAACCCTGAAACAACCTCTGGGCTGATCAAAGTCATGGCATGGCTAACTCACAGATCAAACCCTGAAACAACCTCTGGGCTGATCAAAGTCAGGGCACAGCTAACTCACAGATCAAACCCTGAAACAACCTCTGGGCTGATCAAAGTCAGGGCATGGCTAACTCACAGATCGAACCCTGAAACAAACTCTGGGCTGATCAAAGTCAGGGCACGGCTAACTCACTAATAGAATTTGAATTTAGTCTGTTAGATTTTCTGGCAGGAAGAAAACTGGAGAACATGAAGAAAACCTCTCAAATCAAGGGAGAGACCTAAAAACTCTACTCACATGAGAAGCTCAGTCCAGAAATCGAATCTGACACCCCAGCACTACTGCTACACATAATAGTATAGATAACAAACCTGTTTTTCCTGTTCTGCCCGGTCTCGTCCCTCAGTAGCAGCTATGATCATTTCCCGCCATTCCTTGAACTGCTGTCCATAGTCATTACCACTGTTGTTATTGGTGTCTGAGCAGGACTCGTCACGACCACTAGCTCCGTCATTATCTGGTTCAGTTGGAACTGAAAAACCAAAAATACTGTTCATTAAAAACACTGGAAACTTAAAATTGCCAGTTGTTTCAAGCCATTTTTGTGATGTAATGATACATAGCATGGTGCATTTTGGTCTATCTTGGGTATAATCATCTTTTGATCATCATGCCTTATTTAACAAATTTTCTATGGTTTAGAGTGGTATGTCCTCTTATTTACCATGATATGAGGTCAAAAGTTGGTATGTGTACATAACTAATTTTAACCAACTTTTGACGTCATATTGTGATAAATAAGAGGACATACCACAATAAACTATCGGAAATTTGTTTTTTACTATAATAAAAGTCAAATAAAAGATCCAAAAACGAAGAAAAAGCTTGAAAGAAAAAAACTGTTTCAAGTGCGCACTGGCTACGTGCGTGAGCGATTCGTCATTTTATTGGTATGTCCTCTTATTTACCACGACTCTCGACCAATCAGCGTGCGAGAAATTTCACAATTATGGTAAAAATGATGTTGTCAGTACCCAAGCTATAACAAAATGCACCATATTTTTAGTGCTTCTCAATTACGCACTCGAAATTGTACAATTTGCTGTTGTGTCAAAACAAGGTTTTGGTGGCAGTCAATCAATTGAAAGAGTTTCCATGACATTTTCAGAAAACACAAAGTTTTAAGGGCACATGCCTGTGAAATGTCATGGCAACACCTTGATTGACATCAATCTACGTCACGATAAAGATCTGTGCGTGGTATTGAGAAGCACTGTAAACTCACATCCATGTTGCCTGTTGGTTGCCTTTGGAGAAAGGCCGAAATATTCTCAAATTAAAAAAAAAAAGACAAATCTTCTTGTATTTTTGTTTATTGTCAAGCTATATGCCCAAATAAATATATTAAACGTCATTAAATATTCTACTTCAGGCTCAACACATGTAGGCTAGGTACATACCTTGTCTTGTTACTTGTTTATTCATGGAAGCTGCAAAAAGGAAAAAAGGCTTTTAAGATGTAATAAATCCATTCCAAAGTATTGTGTTCCCCTTCGTCCTTTTTTAAATTCATTGGGAAAATAAACTGTGTCATTTTAAAAAAAATATTCACATCCTTAATATTGCAAAAAGGGAAGCATGGGTGGCGTAGCAGTGAGAGTACATGCCTCTGACCAAGGGGACCCAAGTTTGAGCCCCACTGGGCTCCGTGTCGTGTGTGAGTAGAGTGTTTGTTGGTGCTCTCCTGTGCTTCGAGGGTTTTTCCGGGTTCTCCGGTTTTTCCTCCCTCCTCAAAAACCACCCCGCGGTGGATTCCACTTTAATTATGAGTTTGATCAGTTTAGTTTCTGTCCTGCCACGCCTAAGATTTCTTTGGAATGGTTTTATACTGCTTTATCAAAGAGATAATCAAGCAGTTATAGGAGAAATGGATATTTTTAAAACCAAGAGTTTCATTTAAGTTACAATACTGATGTGTAGTGTACGTACATCGTGCTTTTGTCAGCTCTTCTCTGAGTTTTCTTATTTCAGCTTGCAGCGCAGTAACACTGCCAGTACTGTCCTCGTTGACAACAGCCTAGGGAAAATCAACAGCAGAAAGTGGTAAGTTGATTATGACTCAATGCCTTTCAACAAGTACCTTCAGTGTACATGTACAGTAGATGTAAAAACTACACAGAGTCCAGGTAACAAGGACAGAAGGTTATGGTCATGGTTGATGCATTAAAACGATCTAGTGATCTTGTGTGCTGTGAAGGTTTAATATGTGTTATAAATTCTCACCCTATTTTTGATCATTTTCGCTCGCCTGGCAAAGTTAAGGGTGGAAAGAGTTTCACCAAAGCACCTGGGGGAAAAACAAGTGGTTATTATATGCATTTAAAATCTGTTTACAAAGGAAATTCTTGTGGTTACTCTTGATGAATCATATAGTGGCTGCTGAACAGAGGTTGGCTGTTCCGTAACCATACCCCATCTAATCTTTGTGCATGTAAGAATAGAACAAAAACAAAGGAAAGTAAGTTACAGCTTGTTGTATGGTGTACATGCCGTAGGTCAGTACCGTAGGTTCTGATACTCATTTTCCTAATTTTCAACTGGTTACTGCTTGTACATAGATAACACTTTATGATACTAAAGTGAGAACACACACATAAGCAGACTTACTTGGCTGATGGATGAACGTTAGCTATGATGTAAGTCCTGGCATTTCCTCCAAGAGAATCCTGACAATTGAATTTGAATATTTCGTTAGTAAAAACTAAAGAAGTCCCAAATTAGACTTTTGCGGACTTTTTTTCATTCCAGACGTGCATACATTTTATTGGACTCCCCAATAGTGCTTTGCAGGCCAATTTACAAGCAATAATTGAAAATATAAACTATGGAAAACCTAAATTTACAATCAGTTGAAATTACTATAAATGTATAAATTAATAAGATGACATGTGGACACCCTTATACTCTACTCCACTTTGATTCCCTTACTTCCATTACCTTACTTTTATTTTCTTCTTGAACTGCTTTTTTTCATCCATCCACTTCTTCATTCCTTTTTTCACTCCCATTAATTACACCTCACCATTACGTTTCTCAAATTATCTTTTTTATAACTCCATTCCCGTTCCAACTCTTCCATTAATTATTTTCCATTCCTCAAATTCCTGCATTTTGTATTATCCCACTACCATTTTTCTACTTTTATTACTCCACTCTCATTACTTCACTTACATGTAATATTTAATTTACTTACTAGAAATATTTCAACAAAGTAAATAAATTAAAAGTGAGTAATGGTTAATACTTACCTTTAATAAAAAGGTTAGCTTGGAGTCCCTGTAATGGACATGCCGCTGTTTACCATGGGTTATATCAACAAGAGCCATGATAACATTACCTAATGCTGACAGTGATTTATTGATGCTGCTGGCTTCCTATAATAGTTACACATGGGGAAAAAATTAAAACTTTCTTCATTATCAGGAGCAATGGTCATACATTTAAAATTCTTGCATTTACATTACAGTATGAATCTAAAAACCATGGACACCCAGAAATATTTCAGAAACCGTATTTTGTTCATTAACGAACAATATAGAACAATCTGAAATCTGACTTACCTTAAGTCTTAATCCTTCAGCATGTGTGTCCCTCTGTCTCTCAGACCCTGCCAGGTCCACCAGGTGCAGTTTTGACACTTTAATGTTACACACACTCCCTTTCTTTTCCTGTAATGAGCACCAAAAATTTTGTGAATACAACATTGGTTAGGTAAATGCATACTGCAGGGCTTGAAATAGCAGCCTGCCAATAGCCAAAAGCCAGGCAAAACTTAAGGTTTGGCAGGCAAAAATAACGGTGAACTGCCAAATGGAAAATAAAAATAATAAAAAGGCAGGCAAAATTTACTGGACTGGCAGGCTATAATTGTTTCCTATTTCGAGCCCTGTACTGTTATCTCTAGCTCAGGTAGCAAGATGGTAAGTATATGCCGGTAGATGGATGAATAGACAGGTGGTCTTGGTCAAAGTGTTGGAGCCCAATAACAATATAAGTAATAGACAGAACATGATCAACAACAACAATTTACCTTTGATTCTAAAGTCACAGTAAATACTGCATGACTTCTGCTACTTTCTCTGTTCATTGAAGTGGAGGCAACCCTTCTGTTTAACCAGCCTGAGTTTAATACCTGGAGGGAAGAAAGAAAATTGAATGAGAAAAGAAAAAAACCCTGAAGCATTGGACTAAGAATAAATATCATACAGTTCATTTCACATAACTTTTGAATATAGATTCCAAAATCTGTTCTGAAGTTCACAACAAACTTCCCATGCAAAGTCGGTAATCCGATCTAGGCTTTCTCCTTGAAGCTATCTTCTTTCTCCTGGAAGCCAACCTCTTTAGGCAAAGCACTGCAAAGGTTGCTTTAAAGTATGAAGCAACTTGAGCATTGCTACTAAGCTCCTTGTAAACCATTGATTCTATCGAATTACTGAATTTACACAGGAAGTAATTAAGTTCAAAGTTCTCCAACAATGTTCATTTGTGAACTTCCAAAGTATGACTTGAACTTCGGAACTTTGAAATCTAACATCAAAAGTTGTGTGAAATGTATGGTAAGTGTTTGGTTTAAAGTCAAGCAAAGTACTTACCCTATAGGCATCTCTTGCACTAGCAACATCTCGCTCTAGTAGCCCATCTACAAATATCCCTTTCTTCAGGTCTTCTCTTAAGGCTAATCCACTTGATGCAGGGTCTAATAAGTCGAATATCTGCTCGTTGTAGATTTCCAGGAATGAACATCGACACAGAAACTCTAGATGATCGCCATGCTAAGAATGAAATAATCAAAACACATATATAGTGAATACTAGAGATTCAAGGGTAACTGGCATAACGATTTTTCAGTATGAGTGCTGGGACCTCTATGCCTGATCAAACACAGTTACAAGAGATTATATTGTCAACCTTTGAGAACCCAAAGTGGTGACCCCTTGGATGTGTCAAAATGTTAAACTCAGCCCATTTTCTATGCCATTCTCTTGACAGAACTAAGATAACAGCTGCTGAGCAAAAGTCAGAATGATAACTGGCCACATTGGACTGATCAACATGTGACAACTCAAGAGGACTGGCCAGACAAGTGCCAATTTTGTCCAGACACTGTCCAAATAAAGAATCAAAATTCCATATTTCTCGGTCAACAATAGTGGCCAAGTCATGCATGCTAATTAATATAATTTTAATCATACCTTTTCTTGCTCTCTCTTGATTAAACTGAAAAGATACTCAAATCCCCTTGGAATGACACCTCTAAGCTCATGTGTGAAACATTCTGCCTCTCCTTCAGCTGGACCTGTAGCAATAATTTAAAATGGTTAGAATTCCTCAAACTTAATTCAGAAATAAAACAGCTTTTTCCATGCTTTGTCAAGTAATACAGGACTGGCCTAAGAGGTTGTGGGCTGGACAAGCAGCCATTATTTTGAGCCCTGCATAACAGAACTGCATGATCTTGGTATGAATCTCAATCAACTGGTTACTTACCAAGCATGGTGAATGTCTTGCCTGAACCCGTTTGACCACTGAATGTAATAAAATAAACAAAGAAAGTACAGGGTCAGAATTTCAACTCTTAAGTGACAAGATAAATTTATCTTGTGCATTGACCAGCTATGCAAATTGCTATGATTGAATGCAAACACTTTGTTTTTCTTTGCATTTCATGATTATTTGCGAGTTCAATTTCTTTTCACTCGATATTTGTAATTTTGTAATTTGTTTTTGTAATTTTGTAATTTTGTAATTTCGTAATTTTGTAATTTGTAATTTCATTTTTTATTTTTTTATCTTTAATTTGTAATTATCTTGTGGGAATTTCAAACCCTGAGGTATGAGTGTTTCTGTGTATTATACTACTACTGCTACTACTAGCCATTACACATGTATGTATTTTCTAATTATATGTATGGCTACTAACAGTAACATGTCATACAGATCATGACTGGAGGGTACTTGGTGGTGTTTGCAAAAGAGGTTTCTATGGCAACTAAGCCACAGGTCATCCTGGTACCTGTCACACTGAATTTCTCAATGAAGTATTTATTGATAATAACAAATAGGCCAAGTAAGGGAGGGTGGGATAAAGGGAGCAAAAGCTGGAGGAGCAACTACCTAGCACCAGCAACCTAGCAAACCTGGCAAACAACTAGTGCAACCACGAAAGCAAAGCAAGTTACATGAGCATTCCATATGTTGTTGTGCTGACCAACACTCTCTTCCCATTAACTTAATTATTGATTATCATGTGTTTCATACTAAGAGGTGGACTAATTACTGGAAGGATATTTGCATTTGACTTAAGAAGGCTAATAACCAGGAGCCAGTCGTACGAAGCCTGGATAAAGTAATCAACTGGATAAGAGTTATCCAGTGTATAGAATTTATATAGGTTTTATCCACTGGATAACGAATTATCCAGAGGATAGCGCTATTCAGGCTTCGTACAAACAGTCCCATATCCAGAGGGTTTATTTTACAGTGTAACTATTGTGATTATTGAGTGACTTACTATGCAAAAATGGTGCCGTTGTAACCATCAACACATCCTTCAACAATCTTTTTCCCCACAGCTCCAAACACTTCCTCCTGTAGCAACAATACAAGTACAAGCATGCGTAATCAATAAACAGCAGTAGAGATCATCACAAGGGTTTAAATAAGCACTGGTCACTGGACAAATGTCCAGTAAAGATGACCACTTGACTGGTAAATAATTCCCCTTCTCTGGACATTAGACCAGCCACACTTGGGTTTGACAGGTCAAATATTCCTCTGGCCTGGCAAATAAACTGCTGATCAAAAACTTATTTGCAGCCTTGTCATCATAAGATGCATTGGTTTTGGCTTCTATCAATCAAAAAATTTTGAGACTACTAAAATATTTAATCAGGATTTCAGTAGAACCCAAGTCTAAAGCCTGCATTCAGGCATTTCTCATTGATTCAGAATTTTCAGTATTTTTTTTAAAGTAGGAGGCTCTCTTGACAAAATAGGTGGCTGTTCTGGACTAGATTAATATTAATGATTATCCATTTGATCATGAAATAGCCGGCGGTAAGAGGTCAAATACCACATGATCAACTGCCGGTAGCCTCCTTCTTTTGAAACCTCTGTTGGTCTCAAGAATGCCTGCAGCATTGTTTATCGGGTTTGGAATTAAATTCACATGCATGTAGCATTTGCTAGTACTCTCCCTTGATACAAGCCAGGGTTTTTCCGGTTCTCCAGTTTTCCTTTTCAGCAAAATCCAACACACTAAATTCCAATTTGATCTTTGAGTTAGCTATGCCTTGACTTTGATCAGCCCAGAGTTTGTTTCAGGGTATCAATGAAATTCCAAGGTTATGAAGGTTTGAAGGCCACATATACATTTGTGATAGAAAAAAAAGAGAAGAATCCTTCCTACCTGCATAGTATTGATATCAGCAACATGATCAAAAGAGAACGTCTTAGGGTCAGGTTTGCTTTGTAAAACCAAAGTGTTGGCTGATGTCACTTCTACGCATGGTTGACGATCTACTCCATTCTCCAGGTTCTTTGCTGGTGGGCGAACACGAACATATACCTTGATGTTATCTCCCTCATTACTGAAAATATATCAAGAGTTAAAAAATATGTTACTTTTTCCTTGAATTTAAAGAGCTTCGTAAATCTCAAATCTAAGTCTCAGTCTCCAATTTTTCAATACAAAGGAAAATGTCTAAAAACGTCAATACAGTTCCAAACAACCGTTTAAAGGTACAAACACACGATGTGATTTTTAGAAATGAGTTTTACCTTTGCAAAATCACACACGATGAACCTCACCATGTAAACACAACATCACACAGGTGGTCACACAGTGTGATCTAGTTTTTCCTATGTCACATGAAATGTCGCATTAAGAATTGTATCATGTGTCTGCATCTTAAGTTTCCTTCTTGTTCACTTGTCATTTTCATAATCATGATCCAGACAACTTTAATTTGATTTAATTTTTGATTTTAATTTAATCTATTTTTTTTAGCTATAATTTGAGATGAAATTTCAAATTTCCAGTGTTGGGAGTTAGATTTTTATCAAATTTTTCAATGGAAGCCAAAAACCAGACCTTTTATCATGAAAATAGGTACACGTGTATATAGAAGTCTCATTTAATTATAGATTCTGGTATTACAAAATTAAAAAGTCATGTAGCTTTGCATTAATCAAAAAACAAACCCTGTAGTATTTTCTTATGCTGTCATACAAAAAAATTAATATATTAATGAATTTATAATTCATTAACTATTTATTAAAACTGTATAATGTGTATAAATACACCTTAGTTGCAAGAACATTATCATATGAAAATAAAACATAATAAAATAACAAATAGGAATTAATTAAAAATTATATTTTTATTTTACAGTAGTTATATATAGTATAGTATAATGCCCCTTAGTATAGATTGATGAGAATATTATTTCTATTTGTTATTTTTTTACTTTTATATGACAATGTTCTTGCAATTAGATTTATATATAAACACATTTTAGAAACAAAAATGCATAAAATATACACATGTAAATATTTAGATTATCAGTACTCTTGTTTCCATTCATTCTTTCTATTTTTTTTTTTTTACCAAGTGTTAGCATAAAATCAAAGGTGTAAAAGAGAATATTAAGAGCAAGACACTCTGCTTCTAATACTATTTGCATATTATGATCAATCTGTTAGGTCACATATCACCATGGTTTTATAACAACAAACAAACAAAAAAACACTAAAAACATAATTTTTATATAAAATACAAAAATACATTTGAAATTAAATCTATATTTATTTTTTATAATATGCTGTTTTTTATTGTTCCCTACACAAGAAGAATTGATATCAAAGATGTTATTCAGATCATAAAATTATATTGCAATTGTTCTTTTCATTTTTCTTTCAATTCTACTGCATGATTGATTGACACTTGGCATATATACATAGCGATAACGATATTTGTTGAAAACTCAGTAAATAAAGTAAAAAATCATTATCTATTGTCAATGTATTACTGACATTAAACCTATCATAAGAAAAACAATTTTAAAAATATTGCACAGCCCAAATTTTTTTCCAAGAAAAATTCTGAATATTCCAAAAGAATAATTAAGCTTAAGTTTGCATGTCATTTTTTCGAGAATAAATTGTATATTTTTTCTAAACAATTTTTTGAAATTTTGTTATTTCTTAGGTATATTAGTTGTGTAAAGAGCAATATTGAGTAGAATATAAATTATCTAAACACAGAGAATATAATATTTGATTATTTTAATATAAGTTTATGTTAGATGATAAGGTTTCTAGGGTTAGGATCATAAAAGTGTAAATAATGCCAGTAATAACGACGATAAATGGCTTTCATCAAGCTTATTTCCCCAAAAACACATCGATATCAAAATATAACGTTGGAAATATGAGCTCTTTAGAATCTTAGAATCACCTAGAAGTAATACAGGATGCTAGAAGCGAACTTTTCGACTTTTATAGCGAATTTTAAGGCATATTTTGATGAAGGTTTTTACGTTTTTTGAAGGAAATTACAATAAACCAGCTTAAATTTAGAAAACAAACTGGCTTTACTCATATTCGTCTGTTTTGAAAGCATAGAAAAAATTGTAATTGAGAAGTCAGTAAATATGATAACTAAAAGATTAGCACTTAAACTTTCTAGATCACAAGGAAATTGTTCGATTATAACCAAGATTAATTTACAAAGTCGTGTAAAACAACTTTTTTGTTAGAGTCATAACAAAGTCGAGTTCAGCGATTGTTTACATACGAAATAATTGCTTCAATAAGGAACAAAAACAAGAGAAAAAAGTTACAAGTAGACCGGGAATTATTCCTAGTACTCTTGAAGTGTTCTCATGGTTATTAAAGGAATAATTCAGCTGTATTTGAAGTAAACAGAAGAAGAAAAGAGAAGCATTGCGAGCGAGTATGGACGGGAAGTGTCTACGAACACATGTGAAGGATGCTTTCTTTGTTCAGATTAAAGAAACAAATAAACAGAATAGCCTTACCTCTGATATCCAGAAGAACTCCCATTCCCTAAGGATCAAAGAAAATCAATTAATATCAAAGTTAAAAGGATTTTTATCGTAGAAAATAAAAAGATTTTGACATCTTGCCTCTCGTACTCGGAGCTCGAAGGCGCGAGAACCTGGACAGACCGACGACCATATTTGCCTAAAATACGCGATAAAATCCACTAAAATCCGCTATAAACTGCAGCTAAGATTTCCAAGAAGTGTATAGCATGTAAAACACTTCATTCGAAGCCAGATTTCTTGAAATCCCGCTTTTATAAAGTTAAAGTTGACCAACCGTTAGTAATCTTTTCATCAAACTCAAATTTCGCGCTCGCTAAGGAGCACTGAACCTAGTCACGTGCTAATCGAACGCATACATTAGCATTTATAATTAACTAAATTTGTACATTAATTTGGACAAATGAATGCGACCTTTTTATAACATTATTCTTCCATTTTTCTTCTTCTCAGAGTCTTTTAGATAGATATCAGTGGTTTTGGATGTATTCAGTGCTGGTGTATACGGGTGATAAATTTAAAAATAGTTCGTAAAAACAAAGGCAAGCTTGTTATGTAAGGCGGCATCCACTCAAAGGCAGTAGCTTCTCCGGCTTTACAGTGCGTTTCACATAACTTTTCAGGACGGTACATTCCGAAGTTCGCTCAGAAGTTCCGAAGTTCAAATCGTACTTTGGAAATTCACAACGAACTTCGTTGGCAAACTTCGAACTTACTTCCTGTGCAAATTCGATAGTTCGAGAGAATCAACTGTTTTCTCCTTGTATCCATCTTCTTTCTCCTTGAAGGCCTTGAAGCCAGCCTCTTTAGGCAAAACACTGCCCTGCTTTAAGGCCTTTAAGAAAACAATTATTCGCTACGAAGCTCCTTGTAAACCATGAGTTTGATTCTATCGAACTACCGAATTTGCACGTGAGGTAAGTTCAAAGTTCGCCAACAAAGTTCTTTGTGAACTTCCCTGCAAAGTAACTTGAACTTCGGAATCTGCCGTCAAAAGTTATGTGAAACGCACTGTAATATAACATGGCCGTGGAAAAGGAAAAGAAACAGAGAGGTAGTTTGTGTCCTTTAAATTATTCTTAGAGAAGGGGAAGGGCAACAAACTAATTAATGTTTAGGCATGCTACACAAGCAGAACAGAAAAGGGAAAAAATATTCGTCCTTTAATACTTTTGTCCCTCGCAACACGTGCGCGGAAATAATTAATAATTTCCGTCCTGCAATTTTCAAAATAGGTTTGATTCCTACTAGCATGGCTGCGTACAGACGCTTACAGTATCCTGTAGAAAAAACCCAGGACACTGCGTTGTTTCACAGTATAAAATATTGTTTTTCTAAAGATTTGTTTTTTCATTTTCTCATGCAGTTGGAAGGGTACTCTATACAAATGATCGCAGTCTTTGTTTTAAGGAGAGAAGAGAAATAATCATGACCTAGTTTCCTTGAAAAATATTCATTTGTGTATCTGCACTGTTCTCAGACTATAGTACATGACTGTTTTCTAAGTTTTATTTCAACATGAATTGAGTACAAGAGTACACCGCAAGTGGCCTCATATATCGTGGCCCCATAGTGTTAGTGGCTGGTGCTGGAGCGCTGGAAGCCTAACCCATTAGTGTCATGGCTTGCAACATCGATTGCCTGCAGCATTGCGTACCGTGTGTGTCCGTAATTTTAGGGGCTGGCGCTGGAGGCCTAGCCCAAAAGTGTCATAACGTGGTACCTTGGAGTGTTCAAGTCACAGTGTTTTCAGCTAGTTGCACGCCGCGCGCGTTTGCAACAGTAGAATAGTTTTTGCACGACTATGAAAAATTCACAAGATACAATGTGCCATGCGGCGGGGGCGGATTCAGGATTTTTTAAAACTGGGGGTTGTATGATGGCAATGAAAGCGAAAGTAACGCCTTATTCTACTTAGCCATCATTCTCTCACTGTCAGCCAGCTAATTGAAATTTTTACGGGGACGGGGGGTCGCAACCCCCGACGACCCTCACCCTGGTGCCGCCCCTTTGCCGTGACCTTGACGGTGGCATGCCGTGTCTGAGCATCTTCCAGGAGAGATGCAATAATATTGCACGCTGCCGTGATTGGTTTAACAGGTGTCTTCAACACCATGCCGTGACTTTTCACGATGGTACCGGAAACGCATTCCAACATCATCTTAACCAGAGCTAAATTTGGATAGCACACTAGTGTTGCCAGCGTGTGTAAATTGTCTCTCGGTGTGAATACTGCGATAACACATGCATAAGTACGTTCATGGCGTCGATGAGTTAAAATTTAGGGACGCCTTGCCAAGATGGTGGTCAAGTGCAAGTGATTCATATTTCAAAACGATTTTTTATCATAGCTCGTAGCAGACTAACGATGGGATGAATAATAAGGAAAAGGATTACAGCTTCGCTCATAATCGTTAAAATCAGACATGTCAGAACTCAGTCGCATCCAAGGCTGGGACAGACTTGCAGTCAGAGAATGATGGCATATGGCGGCACGTTGGCAGAGGAGCAGACAAGAAAGAAAGTTTAGCAAATAGTATTCTTTGAAAAAGGATTACATAAGATCAGAGCTCTTGTTTGTCAAACATGTGACGTCATAGTTCGCAAACGACTTGTTGTAAAGTTCTTTCTGTTGTCGTGCCATACGTCATTGGAGTAAAAAATTTTTGTCAGGACGTAGGAAAATCATCCCAGCAAACTGAACTAACTTGGGGTGATAACAGTTCCAAAATCTGTTGAATCTTGTACTAAATGGTGGAACTTAAATTGAGATAGATAGATACGCTAGAGTGAGCAACTTGAACAAATAATGGAACCAGTTAGATGTTGGTGCACCAAACACCGATATCATTTTACGTTTACTATCATCTCTTAGATTTGCCGCATTTGCTACAACATTAATCTGTACGATTTCATGTTGAGTCATTTGCAGACAAAGTTCACTCATCAGTTGAACCTTGTGAAGACAGTTTTTACGGTTGTTTTTTTAATGGTAGACATGATGTCCGATGCATGCAGTTCAATTTTTGTGGTTGTAAATCCAACAGATATACAAAAAAAATTGATTTGCAAGAGCGATATCTCTTCCCGTGCAGCCCGATAAATGCAAGTACAACTGAGCAAAGCCGAGTTAACGAAGTTGACTTACAATATCTAAAAATAGAATTATCAATAAAGAAAACCATTGAGTTAAATGACTAGTGTCAAAAACATGACCTTACTTCAGACATGGACCAATTATCTAAAGTCAAACAGATCGGCTTGCTGATAACAATACACTCACAGCACAACGTGTGTGGGGTAATAAACAGTCCATAAAGGATCCCTCAGAAGGTTCAAAAACTCTTATAACGGGTGTGTTTAATCATATAATTACTAAAACACGCAAAACCAATAAAATCTTGTCAGAAAAGAGAAGTTCAAAGTCTTGTTAATGCTAAAGGAACACAGATATGATTTTCAGAGGGTCAAAGGTTGAATATGGAGCCGATATTATTTGTGATTGGAGGTGATGTACGATCTAATGAAATACGTAATTACTAGGAACACCTACGAATCAGACTGGACAACGAGAGAATCCTTCCTTTGTGCCTCAGTTTTGGAATTGTAACTGCAAATGGCTTTATTGCGGTATAAGTTAATTGCCGGAAGGGCTTACTGCAAAAGTGTCAATACAATTAAACACAAATGTACACTCGATCTTGCTACGTAAATTGCTCTAAACAAAGCACGCGATAATAATAGAAAAGGACAGAAATTTGGCAAGTTGATCCTGCTATTTGGTCGAGAATCATAATGCCCATAATGAAATTTCATTGCAAAAATCTTTCGCAACTTCAGTTTCAATAATATCAAATTCTGCCAATAATATTTACAGAGACGTTAAGAACTGTCGTCAGGTATGGCAGACGTTACAAATGTCGGTCGCCAAATGAGTTTTTTTAAAGTTTATTCTAAACATTTGTGGTTTATTTGATGAACACTCCAGGTCTGCTCTAACCAGGATAAACCCGCCAGGATAAACCCGCTAGGATTCGAGAATACCGAAGGAATGCAATAATTGTATTGTCAAATGAATACGGTATTCCAAATCTTTGTTTCGTGCTTCTAAACAAAAACTTTGAAGAGTACTTAATGTACAAAGTATGGAATTCCGCTAGAGACAAAAAGCTTTATCGTAAACAAAAGGATTGTTTTCCAAAGTTGATGAAGTTGGCGCTAAAGTGAATTGCTTTAAAGATGCAGAATGTACCAGAACGAGAGTAGATTTACTCGATGAAGCGTTAAAATAGAGAGATCTGTTGCATCAAAATACTCAGTGCTAATTCCTTTAATACAGAAGAAACATTTGTTCATAAATCTTGCTTTGTCCCTCTTTCTTTTCAAACAAAACAAAAGGTGACAAGAGTATGAATCGAAACTGAAAAGCCGCACGCTGATTGGTTAAGACATACATGTCACTTACTTAGGCCTGTTGGGAGTTGTTTGCTTAATTGATGTGTTTTTGGAGGCTAAATCTTGCTGGTATAATCATGAAACACTAGAAAGGACATGTTAAGAAACACGAAGATTAATTTACACCTCCCGTAGTAGGAAAGAGTACTTATTTCCATGTGTAGACGAGATTATTGCACGCGCGAACGCATCAACTTATTTATCTCTTTAACGAGAAATAAACATCAATAATATCTTAGCTTTAGGACGTCCTGAAGAACATCTATTTGGACTCAATTAGCGTAACAGAATACAAACTTTCAACTACAAGGGTATCTCGTCGCAGTGTAGAAAACGTTTTCAATGAGCCAATCTATAGACACTTTACGCAGATGTGCGAAGTAAGGGTTAGATTATCAGCCGTTTCTAAGGTTACATTTAGGAATTTAGGGCGATTGTGTTCAGTCGTTTAAAGTCCTGACGCGTGTAATCTCTTATAATCTTCTATCGCTTCAAAACACAGAGTGGATTTACACAGAATTGGGTTTTTTGGTCTAGGAAAAGGCCATCTGATAGCGATGGAACTGCCAACTCCACGTCGCAATAAACAGAATGTCAAGAAGTTAATTGAAAGACGAGGTCAAATGAACAAACTTACTTGCTTTGCTCGGTCTTCCAGGCCCAGCTTTGCTAGTCGTGTATGCTGTGGAATCGTCTGCTTCCCTCATGTTTTATGATTTGTAAAATAACATAATTACACAGGAATCTCTTGTTCATAATGTTGGCTTCTGCAGGGCTTTATATTCGGTCTGAAACCCTACAAAGAGATAATTCATGGCGATGGTTAACTCTCATGATATTACTACATTGGCTATCGTGTCCTTTACAGCTTTGTAATGCTTTGAACTACTTTATCTACGCATGCGCAATAGCGACAGATTAAGCTTTGCTTGTTCAATGATTACGCGTACTCGCTGGCAATCGTTGTCACTTTGGAATAATTGTTTTAGCATAAAGCTTTTATTTGGGAAAGCCGTTTAAACAAAACAGAGAGATCAAAATTCCTCAATAATTGCTGTCTCGAATTTCAATGCAATTCAAATTTTCACCTTGTAGAATGACTATTTCATATGCTTGTAGTGTTTCCGTCCTGTTTAGTGGTGGTTAAGTTACGTCCAAGTTGCTAGCTCGTCAAAAAAAAAATCCGTAAAACTCATATCTGTAGCTTGTTGAAGAAGAAGAAGAAAAATCTCCGGCCTAGCTTATACTTTGCAAAACGTTTTCCGCTCTTCTCTTATTTCGTTTGTAATTTTTGCCTACTTCAAGAATTGCCTTAACTGAGAAAAAATGATTAAACAAATGTTCAATTGCTGCAATTTTTCATCGCAAAATCCAATTCATTTAATTTCCTGTAAATTGTGTGCGTTTTGTGAGTATTGTGTTCGTGTCATGTCAAAGCGACTATCACGACACTAATCCACGTATGACATGCAACATGTTTGACGGATCGTTGTTTCTTGATACCAGGTGTAAAAAATTCATAACTGGTCCTTCTTTTTCTGGGAATAAAACTATTGCATCATCAACACTTTAGTGTAGTCCAAGAAGTTTGATATTCCAACACCTTTTGCTGTTCGTGTCGTTGTTGATGATGATATTGTTTTGTTTCTTGATATGAGGTTTAAGTATTCATAACAGGTCCTTCTTCCAAAGTAAATATACTCTTAAAAGAATCGGTACAAGAAGTTTGATATTACACCATCCTTAGCTGTTAGTGTTGGTGTTGTTGTTGTTGTTGTTGTTGATTTTGATGAGTATATTGTTACGTTTTATTTCTTGATATGAGGCGTAAGTAATTTATAACAGGTTCTTTTTCCAAGTAAAATATCAGTACTATGATGCATCGTAAACACTTTGAAGTATTACGAGAATTTTACATTACTAAAGCATCCCTTGCTACGTCAAGACTGTCAAGAGATATGTAATAGTGTCCTTCATTGATCAATGTCCCTCTAGCCTGGTTAGGCCTTTCAACAAACTGCTTGCAAACAGAAGACGACAAAATAAAGAAGATGTAAAAATGCTTTTTTCTCGAATTAAGGTAGCGAATAAAGAAATAAGCAGTTGTATTAGCCAGTGTAGTGTCCTTTTTCTTTTAAAACTACAAGGCCCCGATGGACGACCATGCACGCCGTGAAAATGTTGCACGCATCTTCACCACCAACCTCAGTTGTAGTCTCCTTTGCAGCCGTTCTTAGTGTTGGTCTCGAATCAGTGGGGAGAGATTTCGAGACCGACACTAAACGGCTGCAAAGGAGACTACCTCAGTTGCAGAAGTAGACTAGTGCCGGTTTACAATACTGCAACATTGTGAGCAACTAATTTCACTGAATGAACACGACCTGCATTGAATATTGCTAGAGAAATGCAGTGACCTTCCCGATCAGTCGATGATATGCAACGTTTCCGCATTCCGGCCATACGTTTTGGCCAGAATTAAGGACTGACGTTGCTAAGTGTGACATCCCTCAAAAAGTCTGTCACCGGCAACCAGTTGCATGCACCACTTGCAACGCGTGTTGAAGCATTTATAAGCCACCCCTTCTTTGAAAAGAAGTCCAGTGACGCATGATTTCCGACCAAGAAAAGATCTTTCTAGTGACAACTGATATGATGGGATTTTTAAACAGTGCCGTTTCAAAGAGTGGGTCTTCAACTGAAAAGTTTTTAATTGTTTCTCAATTAAGTTACTACGCCGTCTTCTACCGAAGTTTCAAAATATCTCATGGCGCTATTTTTGTTGCGGCAAACGTGACGTCACACCAACTCAAATAGCGAAATATGTCACTTAAGACCCAGATATAGTTTGTACTGGTAACAAGTGGTATATTCCAGGTAAAAACTGACATTATCATCCTCACAATAAATCACGGTTATTTAGTAATAGACTCTTCTTTTGCCACCTTAGAAACCTTTTGATTTGTCAGTATTTTGCTCAGTCAAGTGTTTTTCTCCTGCGCAGTCCGGCAGGTTTTCCTCTCTCCGCAAAACCGTCAACATAGTCAGATTCCAATTCAATCTGCATGTGAGTTAGCCATGCCCTGAGTTAGATCAGCCCAGAGGTTGTTCCAGGGTTCAATCTGTGAGCTAGCCATGCCCTGACTTTGATCAACCCAAAGGTTGTTTCAGGGTTTGATCTGTGAGTTAGCCATGCCCTGACTTTGATCACTGAGCCCAGAGGCTGTTTCTTCAGGGTTCGATCTGTGAGTTAGCTGATCACTGAGCCCAGAAGTTGTTTCTTCATGGTTCGATCTGTGAGTTAGCTGATCACTGAGCCCAGAGGCTGTTTCTTCAGGGTTCGATCTGTGAGTTAGCTGATCACTGAGCCCAGAAGTTGTTTCTTCATGGTTCTATCTGTGAGTCAAGTACTTATTATGGCTTAGCAAACTAAACATTTATTCGTGATTTTGTTTTCATTTGTTTTGTTGTTGTTGTTTGTTTGTTGTTGTAGTAGTACGTAATTAAAGTAACCAGTCTCACCACCTTACCTTGGTAAAACCAACTGTATAGTTTGAAAAACGAAGGGCTCGCGCTACAAGAAATTTCGGAATAAACCTTAAAAAGTTTATACGGTTATATAACACCGTCATTTTCATGGATTGGCTTTTTGAATCTTTCTACCAAGAAAAGAAAACTTCAAAACGATTAATAAAAAATTAAAATCAAGGGAAAAAAGTCATAAAAAAGTCTATCCAAGTATACGCACAAACTGAGTTCATGAATCGATCCCTGCAAACATTAATAGGAGGCACCGCTGTGCCGCTCGGTAAATAAATGCTTCCTATTGTTTCCCATTCGACGAATCAACATGAACTAACCGTAAATTACCAAGACAAACCTGATAACAACACTTATGGCGTCGTCGCTGACCATTATTGACTGAATTATTGTCCTAGTCATGTTTGCTGGATATCGCATTTAAAATCTTCGACTTTCGTACGTCGCTGACTAGAATTTTTTTCGCGTTTGGGTAATCGTTGTAGTATAGGAGGTTCGATAAATTTATGTTCCCTTCTTGTTGCCTTTTATTAACCAATGTCAGTCAGTGTTTATCAAGGTTTCCGAAAATTATCAACATGAAAACACAAAACGTTGTTCATCTCCAAACACCTGTATTATTAGATCCTCGTGTTTTTGTCGTTTGTTCAATTAATACTCGCTCGACCACAAAACATGGCCATGTTAGTTCCTGCAACGACCGATAGCGTCGCGTGCTTCTTTGCTTGAAATATTTTTCTTCTCTGAGTCGAGCTGAATGCATTTTCTTGAAAGAACTTGCTTTTTGATACAAATGAATATACTGGTTCATACACTAACCGCAGTCGACGGCTTGATCAATAAATCATATATAAACCATGTGGAATTATTTCGACCGGGCTAACTTGGTCACAATTTTGAAAGTTCTTCCTCGATAGTCTAAGTTTCTTTATTTTTATTTTTCTGTTTTTGAATAACCTGAGTTGAGATTAAATTATATCAACAACAGCCCTACACCATAAAGTGACTATCACCGGCGTAAATATCATAAGATTAAACTGAAGTGGAGTAGATGGGATCCCCGAAGTCTCAAGTGATCAAAACGGGCTAATAATAATAAAAAAATTGTTCCTCAGTAAACTATATACTATATACTAAACTATATACCTACCAAACGCCTACGTTGGATAGAAATGATCATAGTATGTCAACAATAGATGGACGGATGTCTATCATTTACTGTTACCTTTCCTTAGCTCGAAGAATCGCCCTGATTAGATTGGTGTTGACAGCTGAATACGTAAATGCTTGAATTCTGTGGATTCAAGATGTAAGATTGTTCCATAGGCTCTCCTTTCGGGATTTGATGGTTTCTGAAGGAATAGAATTATGAGCACTAACAGTTATAATGGAGATCTTCTCTTTCTAATATGCTAATTGCCTTCACCTTGACGCCAGTGGAGGTCAGTTCTGATTGGTTAGTTTCAATGTTTATCACCTGTCTTTCAAAGGGAATTTCGAGTACAAGTGAGTGACTTGGAAACGATGACAACTGTGATCCTGTTTCCGTAAGTATTGCCTTGGACATGATAATAGGGAAATTTCCAGCACTGTTTTCTGCTCAGTCGTGCTTACCGCCTTTCGGTTTTCAAACTGCCTTTGACGACAAGTGATAGTAAAGACCACTGAGTAAAATTGAACTTACAAAAATGTCTTCAAATTATCAGAAACACACACGAAAGAACTCAGTTTGGTAAATGAACGAATCATCGTTCGGTAATATTAACAATTCAATAAAAAGTTTACTATTCAAAAATATTGAATCAAGTTCGTAAGTATTGTAGCTTCATATATTGTGAAGTATTTTTCAATTTCTTCAAAGTTGATGGTCGAAAGAATACATAAAACCTAGATCACAAACTAAGGCACTTTAAGTCGAACAAAGGCTGCTGGTGAAGAGCAACTTAATAAATATTAAAGGCACCCCGCGTCATAAATGAGACTATTTCACTGGTTCCAGTCGCAAACGAACGTATTAAATCAGATGAATCAAGCCCCGTCAAACAATACAATAATAGAAAGCAAGTCTAATTTAACGTGGAGATTATAATTACAGATGTTCTAGTGCTAAAGCCATCCAATTATAACCCGTAAAAGTTAATAATTAAACTGATGAAAAAATGGAAAACTTTATGGAAATTGTTCAAAACTTTAGCACTTAGGTCTGACCATAATTGAGTGGGAGAATATTAATCTTGGTTTTATTTGAAAGATTTCAGGATTGATTTCTTGACGATAAAGATAAAAATATAAACTGAAGTAACCTGGATGGAAATAGTTGATGTATCTTCTTTAGGCTAAATTAAAGGTGGTTGTACATGGGAGAGTTGCTTTTGAGTAACCAGAAAGGAAGGAGCTAAAAGCCCGAGAAAGTGTTAAGCACAACTCTTTTGTTTTCTTTTTCTGAAAAAGTTTAAGTCTGCTCTTGTTTTCTTTTCTCAACTCTTTTCAACTCTTTAGTTGCCTTTTTCTACCACATACACACAAAAAAAAAACACCAAAAATCAAAAAAGAAAAAAAGAAAGAAAAAAACAACAACAAACGAGAGTTAGCCCTAGTAGTAGTGTTACTCTATTTACTAAGCTATATTATAAATTAATTTAAATGTCTTTCAGATATTAATTAGCGTTACCTTATTCCATTTAAGTTTAGCTTTCGCATTTGGTACCAAATTTGCGAGCTGAAATTTGAATATCTGCGAACCTCATAAAGCAATGGTCATTTCCCAAAGTGGCTCGCAACCAAGAAATACAACTTATTGATAGACAATAAAGAAATGAGAGAGAAAATCAAAAACAAACAAAGTACGGATCCTATGTCAAAGACTCTTTTTAAAGTTAACTTGTTAAAAGAAGTTTCATTCTTAAAAGCTCGTTATAATAATAAAAACTTATTATTTAATTTTTTTCGAAAAAACATATACTCGTCAATTATTCAGTTTTTACCAAATTTTATTCAGTCCAATTCAGTCCAGTTAAATCTCCAATCTCACACAATCAGATGTTTTCATAGCAACAGAAAGACTTGCTGCAAAAATGCTTCTCGTTTTAAGAAAAGCTCAGATTGTCTCATTAAGTTTCTTCAATAGAATGTTCAGTAACTGGGCTTATCGCGGTCAGCTCCCTAACCAAAATGTCTAACTGTGCATTTTGCCTGACTTCACTTCGGAAAAAGATCATTATTCTTATAACTGTGTCATTAGTCGTAGTGGTTTTTCAACTCTTCCTTTTTCAAAACAGCTTAACTATCCAATGGCGAAGAAAAGAGGCTCAAGCAGTTGAATACGTTTCAGAAATTCTCAGGAGGTATTTCTCTGAAGAGTCTGGCTCGTTGGAAGAGAGAGAAGGAATGGATTCTTTTGGAATAAGAATTGAAGAAATAGAAGTAGTTGGTAATTATAGGATTGGTGATAAAGAAGACGAGAGGGACGATTTGATAAAGACAGGCGAAGCAGTGAAATTTCATCTACAAAATAACACAAAGCCTCAAAAGGCCCAAGATGATTTCAACAACTCTTCAAGTATTGAACAAAATCCGAAAGTCTTGAAAAACGTTGAAGTAAAAACTGAAAAATATGAGAGACCAACAGAATTAAAGCGGAGAAAGTTGAAAACCAAGAAACTCAAAAAAAAGTCATATTTTGGATTTTTGAATTTGCACATCTGGGATAGTGTTTGTGGAGATGAAGTTCAGAGCTTGAAGGAGTTTATACTTTTCCCAAGTGCACCGAGGTTTAGATTTTTGGTCAACAAGTTTGAGACCAAAGGAATAAATATGAACGATATTGGACTGAGGATGTTTGGGTTTATTCATCCGAATGAATCTGGTACTTACCAGTTTAGAATTTCGTCTGCAGGAAATTCAGAATTATGGCTGAGTAATGACACGAAATCGAAAAATGTAAAGCTCGTGGCGTTTGTGAATCCTCATAAAGAAAAAAATACAAACAACTCGGAAAACTTTAAGAAATTTTCAAGTCAAATTTCCAAGTCTGTAACTCTAAAAAAAGATAGGAAATATTTTGTAGAAGTTGTTTATAAGCATGGCACGGGTTTATATGGCGTCGAAGTCGCCTGGATGAAGCCAGGAGCTTCAGAGTTTCAGATAATTTCTGGCAGTTTCTTGTCCTTAGTCGTGAATGACAGCCATATTCCAAACAACACGGTGATGGTTAAAGACTACACTGAAAAGAAAAGAAAAGTCAATTTACAAGGAATCAATCATATGTTGTTCATGGATTTCATAGACTTTGAAGAAGCGTTCCCTGAGTGCGAATACGAGCCAAGTTATTATATAAAAGAAAAACTGGTAAGATTTCAGGTAAGTTTTGAACGCATCTACTTCAAAATGTCACTCGATTTGGTTGCTAGGATACCACACTAGTCGTTAATTAAAATGATGCTTTGATTCTCATTTATACGACCAAAAACCTAACCGTCTTTTATAAGTTTCCATTAATTTTGTACCAAAATACATCAGTAGAAATTTGGACTAAAATGGAAGGTTCTAACATGCTAAAATAGAGTCAAATTCGAGGCAATGAGTCCGATAATGCATAGCGACAGGATCATGGCTACGTGGATTGTCAGTTGTGACAATAGTATCACTGATGAATTGAACGATCTAAAATCAATCAGTTTTGGCTGGGTAAACATGTCTATATTTTTGTTAATTAAGAACCCGCACATGATTATCCGTTTTAATAAAACCAAGAACTATGTGTTCTCTACAACTACTATAACTAGAGTTCCACTTAAAACATAGGGACGGGACTGGTGCAAAACAGGCAAAGGGGAAAAATTGAGTTCTAGAGGGAAACGAAAAGCGATACGTTGGTTATAGATACGTAATGCAAAAATAATAACAGCAGCACCATGGAGAAATGAGAATCTGGGATTTCAAAACATTTGATAATATTCGACTTGCACATTCTTTACACAAGCCAACTGTAATGTAAAGAATGCGCGAGATGAAAAATACCAATCCCACGGACTTTTAATGGTGTCTTTGAATAGCTAACCTATAAACGAGGCTAAGCCTGAGCTAATTAGTCTGTGGTCTTCAAAAACAGCGGTATGCAGCGGATATCGGAAAGGTTGTTGGTAGGATGGGCCTCGCTAATGATATCTTATATTTTATTTACCAACAGGGAGCTCGAAACCAAAGCAATACTCACTTTGCTGAGGTGTACCCACCTGACAGAACTAACGAAACTCTTCCACTGGTGATGAATGACGACATATGGTGGATTGAAAACAACTATGGTAATGACGTCATCGATAATGAGACGGCGATGCATGTCGGGAAAATGTTTACCAGATCTTTGGAAGATAAATTCAATGGGTAAGTTTGTTTAGATTGGTTAGATATATTTACAGCTATAGTTTGAAAAGGTTGGTGAAGGTCTTGTTGGATGTTGCATGTTGCATATATAACAAGCTTAAAATACATTATATTCTTAAGCAAATATTGCATGTCAGCACATGAGAAAATATGCTGAAAAAACGTGTGCAGACAAAGCTTGGGAAAATTCCATATTCTCGTGACCTTTCATTGATTTCTATACATCGTCCATACTGCATTTCGGGCTTGGTATGTAACAAGCAACATGCAACAAAACCTTCACCAACCTTTTTTGAAATAGCTGTATGTTACGTGGGCTGTATTATTCTTTCTTCTATTCTTTCTCTCTCACTGAAATTGAACTAGGCTTGAACCCTCCTCCTCAATCCCCCTGCATACACCTCAGCTACTGAGGGACTGGCTAAAGCATTGTCGTCCTGGACCTTTGAATCCGGCTTTGAATACTAGATCAGTCCGGACCTCTTCTCTGATAAGTTGTGTGCACTGTTTAATTATCTGTTTTTATCAACATGTATATTATCTATTCTTAGAACTTTTAAAGTGTCTAAACTGATGTCACTAGAGAGAGTAATCGACAAGATCAAGGGAACTCGATACCACATTCAAATGGAAGTCGAAGATATGTACAGCAGAAGACCTTACGAGTTTTCCGAGTTTCTGTACCAGCCTCGAGACGCGGGCTACCTGTGTTTTCCTCGTGGTTTCCGGTGGAGCAAATATGCAACTGTGAATGTGATCGTACCTCTGAAGAACAGTGGACGGTGGGCTTTGTACTTCATCAAGAATATTGCAGGTGGGCTTCGCTGTACGCTTCTCTTGATGTCTGAACTGAGAATGAACAAACTTTCAAATTTTATCGATAAGTACGGTACCTTAAAACAATCTCTGCCCTGATCTAAATCAGGGCATGGCTAAGATTGAACCCTAAAACTGACAACCTCTGGTCTGATCTAACCTTAAGTCAGGGTACAGCTAACTCACAGATTGAGCGCTAAAACAACCTCTGGTCTAATTTAACACAGCTAACTCACAGATTTGTTAGGTTTTAGGGATGAACGAAAACCAAGAACCCGGGGATCTAAGGGGGAAGAGTAGAAGAAAATGGAAGGGAGAAGAGAGACATGGGAGTTTTTCTTTCCTTCAAAATCCCCTCTCTTACGCGACCTTCTTCCACGCCCACGACCTGATGAACATTGAGTAGCTTAGCCAATCGACTATAAACACAATAGTTAAAAACAATAAATAAATAACTTGAATATTTATAATTTTTTCAGATATCGTTTACGAAACACGTGACCCGCATATCCGAGTGATCTTCATAGATTACAAAAGCACTGACATCGATGTGGAAGCCATTTTAAAGAGAAGTTCTCTCAGTCGGTATTCCGTCGTGAAGCTGCCTGGCAACAAGAAATTCAACAGAGCAGAGGCTTTACAGAAGGGAGCTGATGCTGTGAAGGATCCTCACAGTATTTTGTTCTTTTGTGATTTAAATCTTAAAATCCCTGCCAAAATGATCGAAGCCGTGCGCAAGGTGAGAAAAATTCTTTCAATTCGACCGACTTCTTTATACAGCTATTTCAAAAAAGGTTAGAGAAGGTTTTGTTGCATGTTGCATACCAAGCCCAAAATGCAGCCTGGGTGATTTGAATTTAAGCAGCGAAAGGTTATGATCACAACAATATGGAATTTTCTCAGACTTTGTCGCTTGTCTACAGGATTTTCCAGCATATTTTCTTCTGTCCTACAATATTTGCATATCAAATATAATACATTTTAAGCTTGGTAAGCAACATGCAACAAAACCTTCACCAAACTTTTATGAAATAGCTGTAAATTAAAAAAACGAGAGAATTTCAATCTCCTGAGAATTGGAACCTATTGTTTTGCCCTCCAAATTGAGCTGCATTTCGACGTGCTGCAAGGGGTCTATACCTGTCATTTGGAAAAACTGACATCACAGTATTCATAAAGCATAGCCTGCGTCACACGGACTTAACAGAAACAAAGTCCTGATGTGACGCAGGCTATCATAGCATTGCCTGATATCGTTCTGTATATTTGCGTTTATTTCCAGCACTGTGTAGAAGGAAAGATGGCTTTTGCTCCAGTAGTAAAACGTCTCAAATGCGGATTCTATCCTGAAATACCATTTGGTTACTGGGAGACGCTTGGGTTTGGTCTCTTCGCGTTATTCAAGTCAGATTTTGACCGTGTTGGAGGAATGAATGTAAAAGAATTTAAGAACTGGGGCGGCGAGGACTGGGAACTACTTGATCGTGTCTTAGAGTCCCGGATCGAAGTAGAACGGCTGAAAATCCCGTCTTTTTATCATTTTTATCATCCTACTGGGAATAGTCGGGTTGGTGCATGAAGCCTATTACACCTAACTCGATGTTCGAATGCGAGCACATGCGCTATTAGACATGAATGCATTACGCATGCGCACGGGTCATTTACTTGGAACGTCCTCGCAGTCGTCTTTGCTGAGACCAGGTTCCTCAGCCTCTTCCCAAAGCAATAGACTCTGGGCTAATCCGAAAACCAGGTCCTGCAGTTGCTTTGAAAATTTACTAATTTCACGACCGCGACAACTTCCAGCATTCTAGTATGCGTTACTTGGCGGTCTGCGATCGCCTCGTCTAACAAAGGGTGAAAAATACCCGCTGACCGCCAAACAGCGCAGGCCACAAACATTCTTGGTTTTGTTCTTTGTCAATTTAATTAATATTACTATTTCAGACCTTTAAAAATTCGATGGACGGAAGCCAAGGCCTGGAAATAAATGATCGTTTAAGTTATCAAAAACACGAAAAGCGCTGTAATTTACTACTGCTGTTTTTATGTAGTAAGGCCCGTTTACACTAGCAAGTTTGTCGCGCGACTTGAGCGGCGATTTTATGGCGATTTCACGGCGATGATCGCAGCTATGTCGCCGCCAATTCAAACATGATTGAAATTCAGTGCAACTCGTTGCGATTTGGGTCGCGATAAAATCGCCATTGAAATCGCCGCTCAAGTTGCGCAATAAATTTGCTAGTGTAAACGGGCCTGTACATAATGCGCTATCAGTACGATAACCTGAAACATGGAAAAAGCTACGAAGATATAGGTTTTTCATTACGAAATGTCTAAATTGGTATGCCTGGAAAGGTTTTTCCATCCAAAAACGTGGGAAAGGCTAGCCATTATAGTCTCTCTATAGTCAAATATTAATCAAATAATTCCAGTTATTTTGAGCGTGGCTCGAGTTTATTTCAATTCACATTAAAACAATCGCTAGAGTAAGTTTGTGATTGTATTATACACTATGGATCATTATAACTTTGTTATTAATCACTGGGTTTATGAAAATTTGAACATTATCAATCATATTGAAAGAAACCTCGATTCAGTCAGTGTTTCTTTAATTTCTTATAGGTGGTTTCAAGAGAGCATAAATATTTATGCTTTCTTGGTGGTTTGCAATTATTCCTTAGAGAATGAAATTACAAAAAATAAACATAGCCGCCATGTTGGTTGATATGGCAACAGCCGGCTTTTAGATTCAACCAAGATGGCTGCTTTGAAAAACAGCAGCAACAACATCAACAGCAAGGTCAGCACTCGTTCACCTCGTTCTATTGTTTTATAAGACAATGAAGGTCCTTTCGGCCATAGTTAATTAATTAATTAGTTAATCTATTAACTATGTTTCGGCCGATGTGAACGAGCTGACCCAACATCAACAACATCAACAGCAACATCATTAGCAAAGACGACTAGTATTTACTACATAAGCTGAACTTCTTTGTTGTAAAAAAAACGCCAAAATATAAGCACTGGCATTTTAGAAACAATTATTTTTACACCTAGCAAGTTTTTCCCTAAATTAGAAGTGCTTATAGCTATTTCTATAGCTATTTTTCATGGCGGAAGGCCGCCATGTTGGGTGAAATAATTAACGAAGAAGTCATCCAATATGGCGTCCCCTGCGTCCTACAATATAATATATTCATCAGAGTTCATCAGTAGTTACTTTATTAACACAGGAAGCCCAGAAGGGGTTTTAGAGCTTCACTTAATGAAACTAAACTGAAAATCAGCATTCAATGAACTACCAACATCGTCACTAAAAACGAAACACCAGCGACGATATTTCAAAGCATAAACTAAACTAAAACTAAAGAATGAAATGTAGTTTCAAATACATGTCCGTCTTCATTGGTCGCTTTCTTACGTAAGTAAGGCGAGAGGACTGGTGCCTAACCCAGCAGGTTTAAGCTACGCCTGAAAACATCACAACACTCCATTCTAAACATCATCCATATTGAAAAAATACGAAATATTCTGATACTAAAAATTTGAAAATTTTCTCGAAAGTACATTCGAGTCATAACTAAATTTTGTTAAATTTTTCGACTAAAATTTGAAAATCAACCTAAGACACCCGTTCCCAGTACTCTCTTCTTTATGATGAATAAAGGACTAGGAACTAGTGTATGACACCAACCTCGTATCAAGAGGTTGTTAAGGATCAATTTGGGAGTTATTCAAGGATTCGGTTAAAGAACAGAGAAAATACAAATTTATATCTGATTCATCAGCGTTATTTGGCTCGCTAAACTAAGTATATTTCGTCCCGAGGAGGGTCCTGCCCTCTCGACACCTCCACTGGATCACCATCGGTCTTGAATCACAATTATTTGCTGTATTTTAACAGTAAAAGCTATGATTATTTTCTCAATATACTTAGTCCTAACAATTATCATAATCATACCAATTATATACATTAGGCATCAACGATTTTTTCGATCAAGTTTACCGATCTTTTCGCGTAACGTTCGGCCATCAGGAACAAAATTCAATAGTAAAGAACATGGTTGTGAATATACAAATAAAATTCAGTCGCCATCATCGTGATCATCATCTTCATCATCATCATCATCAATATTAATGTCATGTATTATTATTATTATAATCATTGTAAGTAATGCGGTTCAATATTCAGGATAACTTGCAATGACAGTACATTCAGCTTCTTGCATTAGCAATCCTAAACAAAATTCGTCGATCAATTGATTCAAATATTTACCACTTGAAAGTAACACCTTGATACGAGGCTTAATATGCGTCAATCAGAATCTAAACAGAAATCTTGACACCACTTGCATGAAGTCTTCGGTACAGCATCGAAGGAACCCTCTTCCATTCCCTAGATAGCAAGTCAAACGAGGTACATCTGTTGCAACAAGCTTTCATCTTCATTCGTTCGTTACCACCAAGTAAGAACATCTCATCACCCACTACGCATGCGCTAAAACCAAACTTCGCGCATGGCATGGTGGGTAATTCCATCCACTTCCGGTTGCGCATGTCGAACATTTCTATTGAGTCTAATGTGATGTCATCTGACGTAAGACCTCCAGCCACAACAATCTTGTCGCCGATTGCTACCACGGCACAGCGCCGTCTCTTAGATTTCATGGAGGGAAAACTAACCCATTTGTTTTCTTTGATATTGAACGCGTCTACTACGTTAGTCGGTCGACGCATGACATCACCGCCAATCTATAATTGTATATATTTCGTTAAGTTTAGAGTTAAAATTTCAAGTTAAAGGGTAAACAATCTGAAAATAGATCTTTGGATGTGGGAGAGTTGATTTCAACTTACCACGAAGAAATGGTCATTTGCTATGGCGCCCCCACTCCTTGCCCGAGCACTGGGCATGTTCGGCAGGTCCAGCCATTTTTGTGTTTCTACTTCAAAAGCCTGACACGTGTTCAGCTCCACGTTATTATGCCCTCCCGAGATCAGCAGTTTACCACGTGACTCATCCATTGCACTAGCTGCATACGCACGCGCAGAAGGCATCGGAGTTCCCTTGCTCCATTCTTTTGAATTCCAGTCGAACAACATGACGTCATCATATGGAATTTTGCGATCGGACCCTCCAGCCAGAACTATAACCTTCCCAAGACTCCCTGCGGCCATACTGTCACGTGCGTATGGCATTGTAGGAAGCTCGGTCCAGACTCCTGTCGACTCACTGTAAGCTTCCACAGTGTCCAACTGATAGCGACCTTCGTAGCCCCCACAGCATACAATTACGTCACCAGTTAATTCTGACCAATCAGAATGGTTAACGCCATTGTTATTTTCTTCCGTCATTTTTAAAAGACCTGTAAATTGAAAATGATTTATTTGTTACGAAAAAAAGCCAACTTTAAGTCAATTAAGTCACAGCATCTTATGGAGTCACCGCGTGACACCAAAAATATTGCATGGTATGGAAACAAGTATCTACCGGTATGGATAGTCACCACTAGCGATGAATAATTCAAAATCTCTCTTACGCGCATGTGTTCCCGTCAAACAGGCGAGAAATAAGCAGCAATTGCCAAAATAAATATTTTCTTATTAAGCATGAATTTAAAATAGGTTAAAATCTTGAATTCTAGATTAATATATAGGTGAGAATAACAAATGAATGCAGTTGATTAGACTAGCGATTGGTTTTATTGTGTTTTTTCAAGTGTTTTCACCCCCCACGAAACCAATAGATTCGACATGGCGAGGCAGACATGCAAATTACGGGGCATTTTAAATGCGGCGGAGAAGACAAGATTAATTCAACCGAGCTAACCACAAAGCTAAAAAATTATGAATCGTCGTCAAAATAAATCCTAAAAATACCCGTCGAAGTGCCAACCTGAAAACTTGTTATTCAACTCTTCTTTATTAAGTATTTTAGCGGATGATTTATGAATAGAGGATAATGTTAGAACAGCAAGAATATAGAATTTTTCGGAGACATGTTATAAATTAAAAGCGACCTACCTAACGCCCATCCCATTTATTTTTTGAAGAAAAAAATACGAGAGTTACGTTGAAATAAGTAATCTAGTATCACTGTAAATTTTAAGTACAGCTCTAATGCAGTCGTAAATTTTATATTTCTGTACACCAGCGAACGAAATCAAAATAAAACCATTTCTGCTTTGGAAATCCTCTCATGCTGCCTCGCTTACATTGTATCTGCATTATTGTGTAATTTTTCCTAGTTTTTTTTACAAGTTATTTATTTTTCCTCCTTTCTAATGTTTTATTCCCCTTACTTATTCTTTAAAACATAATTTCATGTATTTTGAAGCTACTTGCACGTTTGGGTTTCCATGTGTAATGTACGACAGGTGTTTTTGAACTCGTCCGTCAGTACTTAACGAGCCCAGAGCTAAAAACACCGACACCAAAAAATACAGCAACCATTTTTTCTACATAACAAACTTCCCATGGTTTTTCAGGTGGATAAACGGTTAAAATACAATTGAAATCTTGATTATTTTTCTAATTTTTTAGATTTGATAATCGTATTCTTGAAAGTAACTCACCTTTTAACCTTTGGATGCGTTTTCAAAACGTATTATATTCGTCGCTTCTCCGAATATCAAATAGTATGAATATTTTACCGAGCTTGGAGAGCGCAGTAAATAATGTCATAAATAAAGTCTTGCACCCGTTCTTATTCTCTTTGAGCCTATGACAGCTAATCAAGGATCCATTTTAATATATATTCTGCATAAAAAATTAAATTGGATGAAAATAATAAAGCCAACACCCCTAACTAGTCTGTGGAAAAAGTGTTCATTTAGTGGGTGAGTAAAACAACTCCACAGCAGCCACGAGTCGATTGAATGTGGTAAAAAAAACTATGATACGACAGGTAAAATTAAAAATCCAAAGCTTATATCGGTTAGTTTTGGATTACTTCATTATTTCTATGTCCTTCATCGTAGATCTTTGAAAGTAGAATTTGACAGAAGAGATATATTATGATATATATTACAATTAGGAAAATAAGAGTCAAAGTAAATATGCAGATAAAATATATAGTTTTTTTCTACAGCACTCTACCACGACTTTAAGATTCTTATTCAAGAGAATAAAAGCTCGTAAAAAAGAGCAAATTTGTTTGGTCTATGGTAAAGAAATGAAAATTAAAATCGCATCGTGGGAAAGATAGAGGTAATCTACCTACCGAATGTTGAATTTTTCACTCGTCAATTATTCTCACCTTGAAACAACAACAACGGTCCAAGCAGTCCTCGAAAAGGTTGAACTGGCAATAATCGAATCAGTGTTGATATTTATCCAGCTATACTTGCTAGGCAGTATTTTTGCATATGTACGGGTTTTTACAGGTAGTATAACCATAGACTAGTACGCAGTCCCTTATGGCAGTGCAACCATTAATACCAAAATATATATCTAAATAATAAAAAATGTTCCTAAATGGATTACACGGTTTTAAGAAACGTGGTCTATCGATAATCTAATATGCTGTTTTTGTTTTTGCTTCTTTGTTCAAAAGACAAATATTTTAAATGCAAATATAAGCGGCAAAATGCACGTGGACAATCTCGTTTAGTGTTGAAATTGTCTCTTGTAGTTATTATAAAATACAAGAATACATTCTTGACTCAAAACGAACTAAAAAATGTTATTTTTAATGCCAAGGCCGAACATAATCAGAGTATTTTAATCCTGAATATAGTCATAATAAATACACGTACACTTTCCCAACACACATTTACATAAATTATATTTACATCTTAGACCTGGTTCAAATTTTAGGATGAATTTTCTAACTTAGAACGAGAATGAGTTTCTAAAACAGCAACTTACCTTAATAATGCTAATATTGAAGGAAATTCTAGAGATTTTTGTAAAGGCTTGTTGCTCGTTTATCTCAAGGAAGGAAGAAAATTTCGAGATCTAGAATCTTCTACTAAGAAGAGACAAGTCACAACATAAAACTAAAATTAATACGTTACTAGCATGCCGTATTTATTAAAGTATTAGTAATAATTGTATAACGCTTACAAGTAAGTTTAATTCAAAATGCCTCAATTTTAATACTCACCAAAGCACATGTACAAATATCTTGTTAAATCTTGCTCGTTTAATAATGCCTTGGCAGGTTTTGCAAAACTATCCAGCTCTCCAGCCTCAAAACAGGATATGTCACCACAGGAGGACAGCACAGCAAGATATTGAATTCCACTTTGCCTAGAGACGCTTCAGATTTATCTTAAGAGCCGACGACAACTCAAAGGCTATATTCAATGAAGCGCAAAACGACAAAAAGCGTGGTTGAAATATTCAAATATTTTTGCCTGTGGGACGTTTATAAAAAGGAGGTGGGGTGTCAAAACTGAATCAAATTTCATAAAATTTGCAAAACATTTATTTGACCTTTGTTTCGTAACAACTAAACCTATCAATCAGCGGGAAATATACATTGCTGACAGACCGGAACAAAGGAAAACAAAGTTATTTTTGTCACTGTGCTCACTTAATTTTAATTAATGCAATTTATTTATTCTCTGCTTTTCATCAAACGCTTCATCATGAACATTCCAAAAGTGGATACTTGAGTAAAACGATTCTATATCATAAATACAAGGTAATAAATAATAAAAAATCACTCTACCCTAACATGAAATGCACTGGTGGTTCAGTGGTAGAATTCTCGCCTGCCACGCGGGAGGCCCGGGTTCGATTCCCGGCCAGTGCATAGAAATTTTTTTTGTTTATTTATTTTTTAATTTAACCCTTTGACTCCTGGAGGTTTTTGAGGTTTTTCAGTGTTTTTCTGGACCTAAACGTTCTCCAAGCCCTAGCAAGACCATATTTGGAGTTTTGATTGACTCGGTCAGTGTTTTATGTAAATGAGGGATGACGTTTACTGGCTGCATAATTAGTTGCCGCTTGAAGCCGTTATTCTTGGAATTGGGCTGCCTTGTTTTCGACTATTTTCGAAAATTAGAGATTTTGAGAGCCATTTTGTTCATCTATGGAGTGCTGGAGGGCATCATGAAGCCCTAAGACAGCTTAAATCAGCATGATCTCGAAGAACTGAGAGTATGCAAGGGATTTTAGCGTCAAAAGTTCGTAGATCATGTACATTCGTACGAGTTAGAATTTTTGGCGCGCTTATCCTATGAGCTCTGAAACAATGAACAGCCAGGACCTACTGAGGGATTTTATTTAATATTTGGCTTGTGGAGAATGCTCTGAAGCTGATATTTGGGCAGTAGGACCTAGTGGCTATTTTGAGAAAAAAATGCTTGAAATGTGGGGGCGGACTACTGTCCTGTTGAAAAAATGGCATTTTTCCCAGAATGCATTGCGAAAGAGAGTAGTGAAAATCGATAAGCGATGAAATGGGTCGAGGAAAAAGGCTGTCGCTCGCCATGTAGAAGGAATTAATGGAAAAAAAAGCACTAAAAGCCAAGTAGTAGGTCCAAACTATCCTGTGTAAGGGTATTGTTTGAGTAGAAATAAAAATTGCATGAAAAAAAATGCAATGAAAAAGCGTGATTTTTGGCTTTGGGAAATGACGTCAAAAACAGTGGTTTTTGGTTTTCCAAAAATGTTTAAAGTTTTTTTCGTTATAATTTTGGACATTTGTGCAGGTTTTTTGATTTCAAAAATTGTTCTGTTTGCTAGTTCAAATTTTAGACTGGTATTTAGGTCAACTTGATCAAAATTGTTGAAGCTGGAATTTTTCATTTAAGGTGCGTTTTTTACGGGCGGTTTCGGGCGCCGTAGGAGTGAAAGGGTTAAATATAATTTTTTATTTTCATCTCACTCTTTTATAAGAGTAATTGTGGTAATTTCTGGTTGAGATCCTATTCTAAGTGGAATACCCCAGTACTTGGTTCCTGATGACACATATATCCATGTTCCCTCCTGGCGATAAAGGCCAGCGAAAAAAGGGTTCCACAAATAAATTGGAATATGGAGTGGAAAGAACTGACCTCCATGTGTGTGCCCAGACAGAATCAAGTCAATATCCTTGTATTCTCTCAATGCTAACTTTGCAGCTTTTGGTTGATGAGCAAGGAGAATTGTGGGATACTTAGCTTGGCGATTTTGGAGTGCTTGCTGAAGGTTCATGCCATGTCCAGGATACCTATAAAGTGAATTGAAAAAAAATTAGATATGCATCTCAACTATCATTGATTTAACATTCGTAAACTATAAACAGAATGTAAAATCATAATTATAATCATCCATAATTTTTTTTTTTTTTTTTATTTATTTTTTTTATTTAACTGCTTAACACAGGCTGGGAACAGACTCGAAGTCCAAACAAGCTCAGCCTGAGACAAGTTACAAATAGTACATTTAAATTTAAACTTTAAAAAAAAAAAAAAAATACTATAACTAGGGACAAATAAAAATTAAGAGATAATACTAGTAGTAAATACATATGCCATAAATATAATATAATAATAATAATTAATTTTAATTAAAACCATTCATAGAAGAAATATATAGACCAAGCTTGAGGTGTGCATTGGAGATATTGGTCATCCTTAAAAATAATTTTGATGTACTTTGAGTCAAACATCATATCAGTGGCCACTGATCCCACAATGCAGGGGTGAAGCGAGGACCTACGATCGGTGGGGCACTCGACAATCAAAAATCACCGAAGCAAAAAAAAGGAATGGGATAACTGCAGACACAAATAAAACAAAATGACCAAAATAGCCCCAACAATTGTGGGTATCGAACTGTCACTAAAAGAATGGGGGGAACCCAGAATAAAAAAAGGAAGAAAAAGATTAAAAAACAAAATTATCAATAAACAAACAATTACCTAATTACCAAAACATTTTGTTTTCATTGCTACATGCTGATCATGACAACAGTCGCGACAAGGAAATCAGACAATACACTGGCATCAATCAAACAAATTGTTTGGTACCTTTACATTTTCTGATTGACGGCAGTGTATTGCCCGGTTTCCCTGTCATGAAGGTTGTCTCAATCAGCATGTGTAGCAGTGAAAAAAATCATAAAGAAGACTTACATGAGAGAGTTAGCTTGAATATCATCCACACCAGCCAAGTACAAAAAGTCTTCTGGATTACTTGAATCAAATATCTTTACTTGTTCATTGTGCAGGGGTGTTATTCCGAGCTTCTTTAGTTCTCTAAACCAGATATTTACATTTCCTGCTATGTATTCATGATTACCTAAAAGGAAAAATTCCATTCTATAGACCCTTTTAATAAATCCTACAATGCTTCATTTTCCACGTTTGACGTCAAATTTATTCTTTTGAAATTTGTTCTTTTGAATGAAATTGAAAAGAATAAATTTGACGTCAAACGTGGAAAATGAAGCATTGTAGGATTTATTAAAAGGGTCTATATAAGAAAGAAAAAATCCCGAAAAAATATGCCATATTCATTGTTAATGATATGCCACAATTTTTTTTCCAAGACAAGTTGCATGAGAAATTGCTTATCATTTTTTACCTACCAGTGACAAAGAAGCTACCATATCTTGCTTCGAGTTTTCCCAAAGGAGCTGCCGCATTAACCAATGACATCTCACTAGAATCAATTAAGTCACCTGTTATCACTATAACATCTGGCTTCTTGGCCATCACCATGGAAACAACATCCTCAAGCATAGACTTTCCAACAGTAGGTCCAAGATGAATATCGGACAGTTGAACAATCCTTGTCCCATTGAGAGAGAGTGGAAGCTTAGATATGGAAATAGAAACATGGACCATTTTTGATTTTCCAATTGCTGTGTACCAGCCAGATACACACATCAAAAAAGAAACAACAAAAGACATAAAAACGATGCAAGCTTTGACTTTCTTTAGAACTTTTTCTTGTTGCCATGGAAATTTAAGGTGGCTTAACACCGTCAATAAGGCGTTCCATACAAGGATATTTAGAAATGTCAATACCATGAATCCCAAACACAGATATGCCAAAATTGTAATGAAATACGGTTCTGGACCTATGAAATAATGTCCTATAATAATACTTGAGTTACCAAGTCCTAGGATAATCATTAAAAGGAGCCCTACAAACTTGCTAGTCCGAGATTTCTGACTGAAGGAACTTGTGACGCGACACCAAAGAAAGCGTGACAGCAGAAACATCAGAAGTAAAAATATACAAAGAAGTTGGATTCGCAGAGCATAGCGTTTCTTTTCCGGTTCCAAAGGTGAAAGAAATGTTCCAGTTAGACTCACTGCTAATAAGGCTGCAATCATACCGAGTAAATGACCTTCCATGGCTAAACATCGATGGTGTAATGGCGGTTATGGAACGGCACCTGTGCATTGAACAGAACCCAGTCTTTCTCCGATCACTTCGCCTCTGCCTGAATCCTAGATCCTCCCGATGGGTTCAAGGGTCAAATGCCCTTCGAATAGGGTAAAAGGTCATATACTTTTACTACCAGATTCCCTTGTACAATAATTCACTTGTATAATTCGCAATTCACTTTGGTTGCGGATAGTAAAATTAAACAACACCAGGTATTATCTGTATTATGCTTTGTCCAAATTTGGGACAATGCATAGGCGCACGGCCTGGCTAGAAATTAAGAGTGATGGGATAGTGGGAATGAGGCTGGGAACGGAATTCTCGAGAGGGACGGAAAAATTCTGCACAGACGACCATTGCAAAAAACCAAAGCAATAATTGAAAAATCCCATCACTTTTCTAAGAGTCCGTTACAGGGTCGGGAGCGAAAGATCCCGGGGGGGGGGGGGGGGGGGGTACTCCCTATAATTGACTATACGGGGATGCTCCGCCCGAAAGGGTACGTTTTTCAGGCCTTAGGTATAGAAAAGGGGTGGGAATTTGTGAATTTTGGTATAAAAAGGGGTAGTTTTTCTTCAAAAGTATATGAAAGGGGTACCTTTTCAGGCAAAAAGGTATATAAAAGGGGTACTTTTTTGCTGAAATTTGGTATATGAAAGGGTAAGGGGTCGAGAGTCCGGGCGGAGCATCCCCGTATGAAACGACCCGAAGTACCCCCCCCCCCCCCCCTGTGCAAAAGATAGTACGAGAATGGATTGTTATAGTTAGACTTGCCACAAGTCGACCACACTATTTTTTTTCGATGTGCGAGCGACAAAAACTAAGTAATAGTAAATCGTTGGAAACTAAAAAAATCGTTTAATCTTTAAAAGATTTTCGGTAAACAAATATGATATCAAATAATGGATAATGTCATATATATTAGAAACCCCCGTTGATAAGGGACCGATCAACCGATCATTACCTAGAGGGGGCTGGTGTAAATAAAGGGAGTGTAAGGTTACGGTTTTTAAGGAGAGGGCAAGGAAAATTTAAGAATGGAACTCCACGTTTTACACCAGTCTCTGCCCTTCTAAATAATGTCCGACTTACTCTATTATAACTCTACCTATTTCCAACACCTCTCACACATCTCATTCTAAATAACTGTCAAAATGCTAGCTATTTCAGCCTTACTCTTTTAGAACTCTACCTACTTCCAACACCCCTCACATATCATTTATTAAAACTTGCCTTAATTTTTTACAAATCACATGCAAAAAAATATTGTACATTACATCTCAGTTTCAGACATATTGCTGAGGTATTCTTGACCCCCCTTGATACCCACGATGCAATTCATTTATGAGTCATGAAATTTCTATATAAATAACTAAAAGAGGGGACTAATTATATGTATGTATTCCCAGCAGTAAAAACAGTGGTTTTCTAAATGACTTTTTATGTTGAAATTTCCACATTCCCTTCCTCCCCCTCCCCTACCCCCAAAAAATTCATTATTTTAATTGCATTTCAAGATCATTTTTTGCACTGTTATCCTTTCCATTCCCAGATTTCCGATTCTTATTTTTCCTAAGCCTTTCTATCTGAGTACGAGGAAAACGACAAGATGCTGTGCGAGCAGCTGAAGGTGCTGGTAATGAAGCAATATTAGACCAAGTATCCATAACAATATCATAGCATTCAACTGAGGATGAGGCCAAACCTTCCCCAGTCCACCCCCCACAGATGTAAATTGTTCTGTTTAAAACAGCTACTCCTGCTTGGTAGCGGGATCCATTCATTGGAGTTTTGAAGTCCCATTTCATGGTATCCAAGTTGAGTTCTTCAACTGATGACAAGAAGGTGTTGTGGTGTTCACCACCAATGACATAGATTTTTCCATTGACTGCTGCAGCCATGGCATCTTCTCTTCGCTCAACAATAGGGTCAACTTCTGATAAAGATAAAAAATTGGTACTGTTTGGTACTGTTTATCTCATATAGCATCCATATTCCTGCATCGCGATGGCTTTTGATTTTGATTTATTCATCAATGAAGCAATCAAATCAAGTAAGCTTAGGTGTAATGTTTTTTTTTCCCATTTCAGACCACGTTTCTTTATCTAGCCTGCGTAGCAGCACCAGAGAGGGGGGAGGGGCAGAGAAGGTGGGAGAAGACAGAGGAAGAGGGATGTTCTTCTCTCTCTTCACCAATCTCACTCCACATTAACTATATAGATAAATAATGGTAATTGAACTAAGTGGAGTGCAATTTGGTCTGATATCAAACGCGCGATAACAAAATCACACGACCGCGTAGCGGGAGTGTGATTTGTAATCGCAAGTTTGATATCAGACCAAAATTGCACAACACAAAGTTCAATTATCACTTTATTATATCCATTTTGAAATCATACTAGATAGACACTAAATTTGTGATAAATACAAAAGTATTTATTCACAAATAGCCAGTATTTTGTTTCTTTTTGTAACAAAAAATTCCAGTCAAACTTGAGAAAAGCTACATTTTATGTTCCTTATTTGCTGTAATCTGATTGGCTGATTACATACAATCCTGTAATCTGATTGGTTACCTTTTCTAGTGTTGGATTGTGATTGGCTGACAAAAAGATGCGATTCGGACTCAAAATAGTGCGATTCGGACTCAAAATAGTGCGATTCGGACTCAAAATAGTGCGATTCGTGCTTGAATCAATCTACTGAGAGCCAATCAGATTACAGGATTTGCTAGTGATTCCAAAGTGGATATAATAATATCTGTTATTATAGTTGAGTCTGCAATGAGATATTCTTTTGTCTTAAAAATCATACAAGTGAGGCTTTCAGATTGATACAATGCTTGTTTTCTCATTTGTATGCATTTGTAATAACAGCTATTCTTTACAAGTACAGTTGACAAACATACTTGACAGTATACATAACTATAGTTGGGAATGAAATTTTTAAAAAAATGGGAGAACAGAATGGCCAAACTAACTTGGTCCTTCATAATGGTTTTTCCAGTTTAAGTCCTACCTCCTACAGTCCACTTGTCAGAGCTTGGGTCATACACCTCGACACTGCTCAAGTAATTATTCCCATCATAACCACTTATGGCATAGATAAACATGCCATCACTCACAACACATGCCCCGTCACGACAGCTGTGCATTTCCTTCACATATGTCCACTCATCTTTCTTGGGATTGTAACACTCAACAACTCTGCGATTCAACAAACAATAAGAAATGAGATAATAAGCTATAATAAAAGGACCTTTCAATATAATATTTAAGGGAATGGGAGAATATGTTATACACTTTGTAAGTTTGACAATCCATATGACTTATTGTGATTTTGAGCTGCCAATATGGGTTTATAATGGCAGCTAGTTGGTAGAAAATATATTCTGTATTGGTCGTGGTCGAGTAGCGACGAAGGCCAATAGGGAAAATATTTTCTGCCAACGCCGTCAATATAACCCATATTGGTGGCTCAAAATCACAATAAGTTTCATATCGTGATTTTTCTATCGCCCTGCAATTCTGAGCCAACAATACAGGTTTATATTGGCAGCTCTCTCCCAATGAAACTCATAGGAGAATTGCAATACTTGTCTAACACAATACAATGCAATGAGTTTATTAGTATGTCCCAACAGGGATTTTCAATACTAATTTACGATCCAAAGTCATAAAAGTCATAAAAGTCAAAAGCCTCCGGTGTAGTAGTTTTCCTGACAATGTACTTTTTACTATGAACAATCTGATTTTTTTATCTGTTTTTTTTCTGTTTTGTACATGTTTGATACCCAGTCATGGAAGTCTAACATCAAGGTCTCTCATTCAGATGTACAAAATCAGTATACATGCCCATTAAAATCCCTAATATTAGACAGATTTGTCATAATAAATGTCATCATTTGTTCAAAATGTGTTGACAGGGCATGAAAGTCTAAAAATACAAGTTTAAAGTGAAGCTTGTTGAGGCAGCTATTTACAAAAGTTAATAATCCAAAAACCTAATATCAAAGAAAGAAATGAAACATAGAACATATCAAATCTACTAAACCTAATCCTAAGCTTGAAACTTCAAACTTTTTTATCCTAATCCTAATTTTATTTCTAGATGTAGAATTGAAACTTCAAAACCTAGTTGTCCTAACCTAAGTATAATCCTAAACTTAAATTTAAAACTTCAAAAAAACTTAATCCTATTCCTAATTGTAAATGAGAAAATGAAACTATGAGCTTCAAGACAACAATAAAATGAAAGAATGTCTCTGGTGTATGTTTGAATACAGCATAATTATAGTTTCAACACAACTCATCAATATCATGTGCTTTCAGGACCATTCAAACAAGTCACTTGTACTAAAAAAATAATCCATTTACAGTCAAAACGGCTCAAGCGTACCCCTCTAGGCTCCATTAATGAATTTATTATTCAAATATTGAGTTGATTATTCACTCTGAGGTTTCATTAAAAACTCCACAATCCAAACTTCACATTCATTTTACAACTAAAATTCTAAGGGATGGCCTTTCTAGGGTCAAGTTTTTCTACCTTGGCATGGCAATTGTTGAAGAATCCAATCAAAACTCAAGTAACACCATAATACCATACCTGACAGGTTTTCGGCCATTATAACCACCAACAGCATACAGACACCCATTTAGATTAACTAACCCAATATTACTTCTAGTAATCTTCATGGGGCTAAGCACCACCCATTTGTTGAGCTCCGGGTCATACCGCTCACATCTGTCAAACCTTTTCCATTCTTTACTCCCCCCAACAATGTAGATGTGATTGTCTAGAGTCTCTATCCCTGGGCAGTGTCTGGTAACAGGAGGTGCTATTGGTACCCAGGCATTACACTTGGCATCAAAAAATTCACAGAGTGCACCCCCACCAACAGTGACAATTACTTCAACAAATCTCAAACATCGCCTTGGGATCTTCCAGTTGACTTTTTGTTTTTTTACAGATTCATTAAAATTGCTGTCAGAGTGAACCTTCTCTTGGGGGTCTTCATAGCTGTATATTCTTTGTCTTACGTCTGCTATTATTTCATTGGCTTCAGGGATTTCTTTAACTAATTCGTTGCTGGCTATAAAATTTTCAAAATATTCTGGCTTTACTTGAGGTAGTCTCACTGTTTGCAATAAATCTGGAAAGTCAGCTTTACGATTTTCGAGGTCATGATTGATCCACTTCATCAGCGCTTCGAAGACCACTTCCTCATTTGGAACAACGATAGCATCATCGTCCAATAATTTTGCAATTTCTTGACTTGGAAGGAGAAGATATTCGTCAGCTCGTACAACCTTAGTAAAGCTCTCTTCGATGAATTTATTCACGTTATTCAGCATATCACGACAGTCAAATTTATCGGCCAAACTACGAATCCCCCAACAGTTGTCTAAAGTCAAGCGTTCTTGGATGAACCTACAACACGCTTGGGTGACTGAGTCAAGAAGCAGCAAACAGGATCCACAGAAAATATCCTCTACGTTGTCTTCAGTGATTACAAGGAAACCAGTGTAGATATAATCAAGAAGAAGCTCCATTGCATCAGCAGATATCTCGTGTACAGTAACAGTATTACTAGCAATGGCCATGTGTCCACTGAACATCGCCATGAAGTAATCACTACTCGCTGCTAAAACGTTTTTATGCGCGGGAAACTGCCGATCTTCAACATTCAATACAACATCGGTCAAGACTGAATGAAAACGCATCTGTCCAAGCCGTTTGAAGATAAATCTATCATGATTTTCTTCGCTAAAGATCATTTCTTTTGGATAAGAATGTTCGGCTGGTCCGGACGCCATGTTGACGTCGACTTCAATCCTCAAGCAGCCAATCAGAGCGCTAGAATTGCTATTAGTAAAGCGTTCAATGTTCGTGCTCCGGCGTGTTTTTGCATGAAATCATTGATGATAATGAAATAAAGGTAACCCAATACAAGAATTTATCATTGATTTAAACGATTTGAACAGCTTCGGTTCTTTACCTTTGAGTTTCCTCTACTGCTTCCCCCTTCAAATGCGAGGACAAAAAAGGTTACAACAGGAAATACTACCATTCTCGTTCCCAGACCCTACTCATTAGCAATCGTATAAGATTTTTCGTTAGTAAACCGAAGAAGGCTCTAGGTACGAGAAGGGAAATACTACGGGAGGAAAAATGGACTGTGAAAGAATAATGTTGTCAAAGAAACAGGAAAAGCAACTAGATTTTTTACAATTCAAGCAACTAGATTTTTATTTTTTTAAATAAATACATTGGTTTTCAAATTTATAATTCAATTTTAGATATTTTGTATTAAATATAATATTGTGGCACATTGAAGTAGTTTTTTTTATCTATTTACATTTTTCTTCCGTCGTGTGAAGTAAATAAAGAAGTTTCTTTCATCATTTTGGATGCTATTTATGAATTAGCGATAGATCCTTCTTAAGGATTTTTGGTGTACACCTGGGATAAGGTGTGGAAGAGCATGAAACGTTATTTATATTTTCATGCCATCTAGAAACATGTTAAATTACCATGGCAACACTAGTAATTATTAGATTATCCAACGTGGTGGCGTTGTATTTTAGTTCTCGTTTATAATCATTTTTTAATAATTTATTTGTCGCTTTTTTATAAAATATTGTCTTACTTAGCCCGTTACGTCATAGCCGCCATGTTGGATGAATGTAACATCCAACATGGCTGTCATGTATTTAGTCATTTTATTCTTTTGTTAATGCCTCCCCTCCAAGAAATCAGCGATTGAATTTACATACAATTTCATATTCAATCATAAATATAGATGCATTAAATTCTACTACGATGTGACAGCCAACTTCAGTGAATGTCCGCGCCATGTTGGATGAATTTAACAAAAGATGTCGCGTAGGTTCCTTTTCTTTCATCCGGCATCTAACATGACGTATCCTTCTCGCTTTGTCGTCGGTTCCCTTGGGAATCGTTGTGCCACTTCAAGAACCCTTATATTCCTGAGTGTTTTACTAAATCTACTCAGTTGAACTTGGTCATAAAGTTTGCAGACATCGTCCATGGTCTAATTCAGCTTAGAGCATGGCTGCGAGGTCACATTTCTTTCCATTTTCCAAAGATAAGTAGATTGCCAAAATCAACATCAGTAATCCAATCTATTTCCATTAGTCCATAAATCTTTAAGTACACTGTGCACATTTTCCAATTCGCTATGCAAAAGTCCAAATTTCTAGTCCCATTACAATAAAGTCCTCTTTGGATGCCAAGACTGCGCTGTTGTACGTCTCACAAGCTGTGCTACGTCCTCTGTAAAGATCGTTGTCAAGCCACAGTCCAAACAAACCACTGTATCAAGAAAATAAATACGATGAACAAAGTAATACTTCTAAGTTTCTAAGCACAAGTTTCTACCAAGTTCTCGATGAGTAATATTTACTGGACAAAACATGTTCCGCAGGACTCACTCCCCCATTTTTTGTCTTATAAAGCACGACTAGTTTATACTAAGTTGTCAAATCCCACTTCCCTCCTCTGGGATGTTTCTCAGTCCTTTCATAGGCATGCTCACTGGGGACCACTGTTTTTGGATTCGGGGTCTAAAAATTCAAAACATCAATTTTTGTGTTTACTTACTCGCTGCACCCAAACGCCAAGCTGTCAATGTCACAACTTAAAAAATATTCATTCTTACCACTGCATGGAAAGATCTGAAGAAAAAAGAAAAAGGTACTCAGCAACCGACTACGTCAACGAATCAATAATCAATCCATCAATCAATCCCGCGGTCGGTCGGTCGGTCGGTCGGTCGGTCGGTCGGTCGGTCGGTCGGTCGGTCGGTTAGTCATCGAGTCAGGACAGTCAGATCTACCCGTCAGTTATACTACTTATCGGTTTAACATTGCTTATTGTACAAAACACATAGCATTGACTTTACCTTAAAATCAGGTTTTGAAGTAAAAAAGTAAGATTTGCCGTAACCACGGAAACCTGGCTGGATTTGGGGTGGGACCGGGCTGAAGACACCAAATATCTAAGACACAAACATCATTAATTGTTACTCAAACAAGGAAAACAATTAGTTAATTGTACGTCGGAATGCAGCTCAATTTGGAGAACAAAACAATAGGTTCCATTTCTCAGGAGATCGAAATTCTTTTGTTTTGCCCTCCAAATGAGCTGCTGTGACGTCACGTGCAAGGGGTCTAAAGAACTCTTTAGATTGTGGCACAAAGACATACTTTATCCAATCAGCACCATCATGGCTATGTAAGCACGGAAACCATTTGAGAATCACGAGAAGAGCTGGTGATGGTATGATGGTATACCACATCAGCCCGAAATAGATTGTGCTTTCATACATGCGCGCCATGGGTTCATAGGTCATCAACACAGCGGGGAATCCCACATGTGAATGTCGCACGACAAGAACTGTACTGTTTTTCTTATTTGGAAAAACGTGACAGCCATGATTTAATATAGTGACCCATGACTCAGTTATCGATCACATCACATGAACATCACCCATCACATGAAATGATACGTAAAGGATTTTGTGATGAGCTGTAACATATGCATTCTAGAAAAAAATTATCGATAGTTGTACGTAATTTTAAATACTAATCAATGACTGATGAGGTTAATAACATGTCACATTAAACGATCTGTGGGAATATTTTGTTAATAGTACGTGTTATAGAGATTTTAAATAGTGAAGTATTTCTGGGTCGAGCTCCTCACAAAAACGGATAAAAAAGGTGAAAATGATTGCAATGATTTAACCTGGAACTGAAACAATTAGAACTAAATTGGACAACAAACCCTGTCATGAAGAGCAATTAAGAAAATTCGTTTATATAGAACTGCTTTTCGTTTTGGACCCGGAAGTCGTATTTCTATACGATTGACGTTACACCTAAAAGCTCTATAGTGCTATTGTGTGCTAGCATGTAATACAAACACCGTACCAAGGCTTATATGATGTATCCCAGTTGTACCCAAGCAAGACCAAGATGCACCTTGTACCTCTATAAACCTGACTTGATTCAATCATTAACTGTTTGACCCAGTCCCCTCTAGTCCCTCAAGGGCTAAACCATTTCAAGATAAGTTCATTACTTACATATTCCTGACTATCTTTGACGGCCAGAAGCACTGGTGTCTCCACTTCATCCATCCTGTGGTAGAGTGTTTTGAGACTAAACCCGTGTTCATAGGTGCTGTACAGTAATATCCATGAGGTACCGGGTACGTGATTGCTCAACTGAAAACAAATGAAAGTATCTACTTGTTACTACATGGCCAGACATTCCTCATCACAGTGGGAGGAGCTTAATACGTCATCACGTTACTAACGTCAATCACTGAATTGTAATCTCTATTCTTATTGGCTCCATCACTCTTCAAACACATGGTGTGAGCTATTTCAACAGCTTTATGAGTTGTTCTTTATAGTTGTTCTTCGAGTTGATAATCGAGCACGATGTTTTTGTAAAGTTGATTCTCATTTCGCGTGAATGTTGTTCTCCTTTCAATCTTCAATTTAGTGACTCACCTGGTATGTGTCATATACTAAGAACTCCCTGGACAATATTTATTCGTCGTAAATGGCGTCAAGAAGGGAAGTTTTCCGGATTCTTTTTCGCGTTGTCAGAAACTTGTAGCTCAAAAGCGCTTTACATAGAATAGCTTAAGTTCAGAATTGTAGGTCCGAAAGAAAAATTTTGTTTATTGGAGCAATATTAGGAGAAAATATCGACAAGAGGCATAGCTGTCGGAATTACGTGCTTACGAAGGGATGGAAATATTGACAAAACCTGTGAGTACATATACATTGTATATTTGGAGAAAATATCGACAAGAGGCATAGCTGTCGGAAATACGTGCTTACGAAGGGATGGAAATATCGACAAAACCTGTGAGTACATATACATTGTATTCTGTATTTATTCATAAACTTTTCTTTACAGTCTGGTGACCCTAAATATGCATGACCATAAATATCGGAATATCTGGCCATGATGACACGCGTGAAAAACGTCTGCGCATGCTCTAAGTCCGTATGCAAATTAGTCAAAAGCGTCTTCGTGCTATTGTAAAAATATAGTCATTTGAAAAAACGTTGTCACTGACCGGCTCCGTGACTGGACCGAAACGGAGTATGGGTAGAAATCGTTGGAGCGCTTAATTATTCGCTCTGAAGTAGTTGTTTTTGCTTACTAATAAGATAATAGAAGCAGCAATCCTAAGCAGATGATGTAAGACGATGGATAAACGCTTAAACATCTATCTAATAACAGCATAGTGAGTGACACATTTGCATATTCAAACCCTTCACGATAAGAGACTGGTCATAAAGTAAAATGGGTTGGGCAGGCAAAAACAGGGGGTGGGCCACATAATTTTGAGCTCCTCGAAAGGGGTGGCCTATCTATAGACCCTTTTAATAAATCCTACAATACTTTATTTTCCGTGTTTGACGTCAAATTTATTCTTTTGAACTTTGTTCTTTTGAATGAAATTGAAAGAATATATTTCACGTCAAACGCGGAAAATAAAGCACATTGCAGGATTTATTAAAAGGGTCTATGAAATGGAACATCTAGCATCTACGCAATTTTGCTTCAAAACTGGGGGTGGGTGATTACTTTTTCAACCGCATTTAATAATGGGCCAGCGAAAAAATGCTGATACAATTCTAGCTTTGCCGGTCCACCCCCTCCACCCCTTTACTTTATGACCAGTCCCTAACTTCCCTTTTTTCATATGGTGTATTTGTTACCTTTTTACGATCCTGTTCGTCCAATAACTGCGACTCGCCTCTCAGACTCAATTCAATGTCTAGTGATTGTTGTCTGTTGGAGAAGAGAAGAAAGCTGGACTGATAAGTCAAGGTTTCAAGGATTAAATACAACAAATATTATGAAAAGATACATGCATGGCAGACTTACTTGCTTTTTGCATCTTCGTAAGACAGCCACTATGATAAAAAAGAAAATAGATGGAACATATAAGACAATGAATATAAAAGGAAAGGTTATGTACTGGGCTACCTGTGGTAAAATATTGTCATTTTTTATCATATTTCAGTGGCATCTCTTAGCGCTCAGAGAATATATTTGACTTAAATCTCACGTGTGCTGTGCCATGAATATAACGTTAACCGATGGACATATATGAAAATGAATACAAAAGGATAGATTGTGTACTGGGCTACCTGTGGTAAAATATTGTCATTTTTTATCATATTTCAGTGGCATCTCTTGGCCCTCAGAGAAGATATTTTACTGAAAATCTCACATGTGCTGTGCCATAAATATGACGTTAACCGTGCCCCAGTATCCGTGTCCCAGCATGTAAATGGCTTGACTCAGTATCGAGGCTTCCAGTTTTTCACTAAACATGGTTGCTGATAATGTTTGCAAAACTTTAATTCCAACATTACAAAAAACATGCAGAACTCACCTCCCATTTGGAAGTTTTCGACGCTTTGTCGAACGATACTTCCCAACTTTGACCTAAATCCTGCAAGAAAGGTGCACTGCTTTACCATTATCCACAAAAATGTCAAGATGAACCAGCTCTTGCACGCAAAATTACAGGCAAACTTTTTACACTGGGTTATACTTAGACTTTCGCAAAGTCCGCCGCCCACTGAGTATCTCTACTGGCGCGCGACTTCGTCGCTCTCTCGCTGCGCTCGCAAAGAGAGATCGACTTGGGGCAAGTCTAGGTTACACTATGAAATGGGTGCTGTTAAACTTGGCAATGTTTCTTGCAAGTTTTGACGCAAATTATTATTCAGGTTACCGCAACTTTTGCGAGAAGAATTGAATATGTTTGCCTTCGAAACGACTGGGCCAACTAAAAATTTCGAGAAGGACTTGCAACTTGTCTCGCAACAAAATCGTGAAACAATTTGTTTTCATCTAGTGATCTTTATAGGAGCAGGCGTAGCTCAGTTGGTGAGTGCGCGGCCTTCGGAGCTAGAGGTCCACGGTTCGATCCTCATGATCTCCACGTCTGTTTCGACTTCTTTCTAGTCCGTCTAACTTCAGCTTTGAATACTCGTAAAACAGAGCACTGATGGAGAGAGGGGGTAAAGTTGCCCACCGTAGGCTTCAACTGATAGAAATTGAATTTCAACTGAAGAAACTGCTTTACTTTTATAATTACCTTAAATCTGCCTTTATTCTCGATATCAACAGGTTTAGTTAGCTGACAAGAGGCCTCAATTGTCTCTCCATCTACATCATCCTCGGAGCTATTTCTTCTCGTCAAGTTCACTCTTGGACTCCATGCCCCGTTGTAAGGCTCCTTTCTACCAACCACCGTGTCTTCCAGTGTCTCGGCAGTCAAGGAACCCTTGGTCTCCGGTAGGAAGATTCTGAGTAGAATAGCAACAGTGATGGAGAAACAGCCGAGGATTGCAAGAGGGATTGTAGGGTTGGTGGATTGTAGGTCCATGATGAGTGGAGTCAAGGCTGCACCCAAGAAACTAGTAGATGTTACTAGACCAAGAGCTGTGCATCTAGGATACAAAATAATAATAAAAAACAATGGGAATGAAGTAAAAATAATAGGACAAATAAGTGAATAAGAAATTAGAAAAAACGAGAGTGAGCAGCTTTCAACAGTTCTTTACGAGATATCTGTTCTAAATATAATCTTCCATGTGCATATGCTTGCAATTTCAAACCTGATGCGGGCAACGTCTGGCAATGGTAGCCTGCGTTCCTTGGCGGTCTGCGGTTGATGATCACTCTGCAGACCGCAGACCACCAAACAACGCAGGCTAGGTAATGGACTTGACTCCTGTCAAATACATTTGCATTTGATGCAGTCAAGGTGTCAGTAGTTTGATATGAATAGGATTGTCTCACCTGATGATGGTGGGGAACAGTTCGATAGAATATAATGATAATGAGGTTGTCGACAGAACCACGAAGAAACGGCCAACAAACTGGACCACAACACTCACAGTTCCATGTTCTGAAGGGGAAAAGGAAAATTAATACCTAAATTCTGAAATAATAAACTCCAATTCTGAAATAAGTAGCAGTTTTTATGCATCTTTTCTTCCCTCTTCGTAAGATCCGTACTAACACACTTATAGACATTTGACTTGCCACCACCACCACCACCACTACCACCACTGCCCGTACGTACAGAATAACAAAAAACCCGACTATTTCAGTTTAGAGGGACAAGAGGGCCGGACTGTTTACAGGCTTAGGCGCAAAGTCAACCAGCACAGAATAGACTTTGGGCGTAACGTTTTTCCATTTCAGACCACATGTCATTCCCTAGAGTATCATTTCTTTGTTTAACGGTTGCGCATAAGAAGACACATGGGAATGGCAGGTGGGCTGAAATGCGAAAATATTTCGCCCAAGCCGGAAAGGTTTATTCACAGATACAGGGCTAATTTCTACCCTCCCCCCCTCCAATTTAGATGATTAAACTTTCTTTAGCAACCTCCAGCACAATTCAAAGCTACGTATGATTGCGTGCTTTAAAACAAGACAAACCTGATAATAGAAACCCATCTGAAGCAAAAGAGAAGATGACACAAATAACGCCAGATAAAATCAAACCAAGAAACGTAGTAATGCGACGACCAGCACTGAAAGGAAAAAAATTACATTATGTCGACCTAAGTGGACTTCAACTACACTGACTCGTCTCGGTCTATTTTTTATTTGTTTTATTTTGAGATTTGCCCGCAGGCTGGTGCTGTACAATAGGACACGAGGTCCCTTTCGAGGTACATTGCACCAATTCCCAACCCCTTAAAATCCCCATCCCCATCCCACAATCAACCCATTAAGAAATCATTAGTAAAGGCCAGACACTGAGGGTGGTCACTGCCAGGGTTTCTTTACGTCCTCAGTGGTTCTTTTAATTCCCTCCGATGCAGGGTGAGGTAGTGTGGAGAGACGGGACCGCCATTTTACGAGGTCATCCGAGCCACGCGAAGGTCTAACCATTTGTAGATGTCATTACAAAGGCAGCACCTTCTCCTCAGTTATTTTAAGACCCTGAGTGTTGGTCCGGCCGGGGCTTGAACCCACGACCTCCCGCACGAAAGTCCGGTGCTCAACCAACTGAGCCAACCGGGTGGCGGTTAATCTACAGTGGCGGTCTCCACAGCTCCTAGGTTCAGCCAGACACCCCCTTCCCCCTAGGCCCTCACATGTGTTTACAATCTCCCTGTAGCCCAGTGGTAGAGCATCCGACCGGTATCCGGAAGGTCACGGGTTTGATTCTTTTTTCCCCAGCCCCTGCACTCACCAGGTGACTAGAATCACAGCAAAGGCGTATCCCAGCAGGTTGACGAGTTCTCTTAGCGCATAGTTAGAGTAGAAGTTTCCAAGTAGCTGTATTGAGCTGGTGTTTAGACCTTGATACAACATACCAATAGCGAACCTGACAGCAAGAAACGTAAGGGATGGTCATTAATCATATAGTATTTCAGTTATTGAGTTATTAAGTGGTTTTATTGAGTAGCGTTGAAGATATGTTGGCTGCTTTTACAAAGAATGTAAGGAAAAATATGCTGGTAGGCAAACTGGTTTTTGTTGGATTAAAACCCGGTGGGGGGGGGGGGGGTACTCCCTATAATGGACTATACGGGGATGCTCCGCCCGAAAGGGGTACTTTTTTCAGGCCGCACGTATAGCAAAGGGGTAGAAATTTGTGAGTTTTGGTATAAAAAGGGGTAGATTTTCTTCAAAGCTTTATGAAAGGGGTTATTTTTTTCAAGCAAAAAGATATAAAAAAGGGAAACTTTGTCGCTGAAATTTGGTATAGAAAAGGGTAAGGAGTCTAGAGTCCGGGCGGAGCATCCCCGAAGTACCACCCCCCCTCCGGGATTAAAATATAAAATGTCACGCAAGACTTGATAAACCCTCATAATCTTTTGCCTTTAAACTTAGTCGTAGCCTAAACCACTTACCATGTCAGTCCCAGAACCACAGTAGTGCGACACAGCTCTTTCTTTCGCAGAAATCCATAACATTTTGTTTCATTTGACTGCATGTCACAAGGACTGCAAGACCAAATGTTTAAAGATTTTTGATGACTGCTTTGGGTTACACTCACAAACCTATGCAAGAGGGTCTGAGACTCTTCGCCATCGCTGCTCTGTGAGGTTTTTGGAGTCGTACTCGACGGCAAAGATTGTAAAAGAATCCATCGTGGAGATTCAGGTACAATACTGACGACATCAAAAAGAATATAAAAATTAAATTTCTTGAAATGTTTTTTAAATAGAGGTTTCTCACGGCAGCCATGCGAGGGCAAAACAACTGATAGAAATCTCCTTCTTTGGGACTGAATATATTCTCTTGTGATGCAAAACTATTGCATTGTTCCTGCCCTTAAACATAGTTCCCATGAAAACCTCTATAGAGGGGAGAGGAACACATATTCAAATATCCTTCCTCCCTATTTCTAATGGCGTTTTTCTCCCACCTCCCTTTTTTTTTTTTTTTGCCGTTTCTCCCTCCTCCCTCATTTTTCTATTTTTCCCTAATTAAGCACGCTATTTTAGCGTTTTTTTTACGTAATACGATAGTGTAGTTCAAGTTACTGTTAATATAAAATAACGTGTGTAGTTGTATATGGACCGGAAATGATTTCATCAGGTCTCGTTGCGCAACGCATTGCGTGACAACTGACTAAAACCGGCTGCGGGAAGACCGGGGAGATAAGACAGTTAACCGTCACAAAAAAAACGATCGGGTTTCGGATGGAAAAAAGACAAAATTACTCATGAATTAATAATTAAATTTGATAATAATGATTTTCTCCCTTCTCCAATTTTGTGCTGGCTCTCCCTTCTCCCTACTTTTTTTTCGTTGTTTCTCCCTCCTCCCTGTCTATTTAAGCTGTTTCTCCCTCCTCCATGATCCGTTCCTCTCCCCTCTCTATATACTCACGTATTTGTTTCTTCTGAGTTCAAAGGAAGATTGTTAACGACCTTGTGGTGCATAGGATTGTGGGATTGAATTTTGGGGCGCAAGATGGTGGCAGAACGTTTTGATTTCGTCCCAAGATTAAGTCTCATAATCCTATTCACCAAGAGGTCGTATCCAAAAATTAAGGGGGCTCATAACCCTTTATTGTTTAGATTTTCGCAAAGTGAAGAGGTTAAAGCCCCACTTAAAAAGTATTAAATTTATGTAGAAATACTTATTGGAAATAGCATGACCAATGATTGCTTACTTGTATGTCAGGAGCATCGGCACTAAAGGAAGTGTGACTGTAATCATGAGAATCCTTCTGCTGTCAATTACATATGCTAACCCAGCAAATGAAACACATGACAATGTAGATGCCAACCAGATGATGGTCAAGACAAATGGCCGTTGACCTGGGTTTAAATATTCTGCCACCAATACAAAAAGAGTAAGAAGGGAACCACCTGTTAAAAGAATGAAGAGAACAAATGCCAAATTAATATTAACAATGACGCAGATGGTGCAGGGTTGGATCCTGAGAGAAGGTTGTGGGGGTTGTAGCCTCCTCTATCATAATTTTGATTAGCTGGCTAACAGTGAAAGAATGATGGCTAACTAGAATTACGCATTAGTTTGGCTTACTTTGCAATCATACAACCCCCTGTTACAACCATTATCGTTGAAGTGCCACCCCTGAAGTTTGATGTCTTGTTTGTCAACTAGCTTTTCAATGACCGTCAATCAAAGAACTTAACTATAAAAATTACATCTTTGAAGGAGATTTTGGACTGAATTAAAGATTTTAATCCTCTAATCCTCTAAAAACCTTTTTTTTCAGTCTAAAATTTCTCTCAAAAATGTAATTTTTTTAGTTTAGTTCTTTGATTGAGGGCTTAAAGAGGGACAAAATTCATACAAATATTTGGCTGCAGATCAAGTTGTGACGTTTTTTGTGCAGTTATGTTTTTCAGAAGTTGGAAGGAATCAAAAGTTTTAGGGAATTCATCATTATACAAGCCTTGCAATGTCATTCTGACCATTCATAATACTACTAACCTAGTGCGAATCCTGCTATCATCTGTATTGGAATAAAGACTGGCATTGATCGTATAAAAACAGCACCAAACAAACTAGCAATACATAAGAATGCCAGACAGATAAAGAGTATTTTTCTTCTGCCATATCTGTCGGCAGCTATACCAAGTGTTAATACTCCTAGCAGTATGCTGATGTAATGCATGGTTACAAGGACTGTTCCATATTTCTCAAAGTCAATCTGAAAGGAGAGAAGACAAGACAATTTTTATTTTTAAAAATAATTACATCTTATATTTAAGTATTATGTTTTATATTCAATTATTCTTTTATTACTTTCTTAATACTCTTGCCATGGCAGCTAACTCCATTTTGTCTTTCCTTCCTTCCTTCCTTCCTTCTTTCTTTCTTTCTTCCTTCCTTCCTTCCTTCCTTCTTTCTTTCTTCCTTCCTTCTTTCTTCTTTTGCACTCTCTATTTCTCTCTCCATTTTACTACATTTTCTATTTTCTTTCTTTCATTCAATCCAAAAAGGATTGACTGTGACACTTGCAACACTCAAGGTGTAGACACATGGTCAGCATGAAGTACAGAAACAACTTAGCAATTGTTCGTAAAAAATGCTTCTTTTTTCCACTTTTTGGATAACTTTATAATAATCGCTCGATCCTCCACGAAAATATCATAAGACAAAAGTTCTTTTCAAAAACAAAGGTATGCCGGATACTCCAGAAAAGATCACAAAATTTCACTGTTTCCCTTCCCTCTGATGCCTCCACCCTCAGGCAATATTGCTGGAGTACGATCATTTTCTACTTTAGCAACATTGCATGCAACAAATTGTGTGACATGATTCGCAATATCAATTGCCTGCAACATTGCATGCAATGTTGCACTGTGTGTTCATAGCTTCATTGTAATTTTTAGGCCTGATAACAAGAGCAGATCCATACTAAAATATTTCATAATTAGTTTTGCAGACACCATAATTTATTTTACAATTCAAAATATTTTTCTAAGTATTCCTGGAGGGAAATTTTTTCAACTCACAGGACTATTTATTTTGAATTTTTACCTAAAATTAAATCTTATGCATGTTGTCAAAACCTTTCATGTTTTGGAAAAAGATCTGGTAATCGATGAAGCGAGGCTAGCTCCAGGGGATGATCGATGTATTATTGAATTAAATTGATTAGCATAAAACAACATGAACAGAGCACGTCTCTATCGAATACATTGAAAAAGTGTCTTAAATTTTGACGTATCTGTTCACTTTTCTCCTATTTTTCAATTTAAGAATCTTATTTCGAAACAGCACTAATATTTACGAATACTCTAGAAGAGAGAATAAAAGTTCAAAGGTTGTTTTCCCGGCCGAAGAGAGTGACCGGAAGTGACTTAAACTGACCTCGTATAACCTCGTATACGATTCAAGTCACGTTTCGTACAGCAACAACATACTCATATATACTGATCAAAACAAGACGTGAAATTAAAGTATTCCACAAAAACGCTTCAAACAATCGATGCCAATACACAAACACATGTAAAACATGCTGTATTTGCTCATAGCATGAATTCAAGATTATCTCAATGAATAATAAATTCCACTGAAAAACTTTTGACCAGAGATTTGATTCATTTTTCTCCGACGAATTATGAACGAACGTGGTTTTTAGTTAAAATATAACAGATGGAGAGTTTTATCTAAACATTTTCGCCTTTCTTATTGATTTATTCGCTGATAATATGACAATATGGCTTACCTCAAAATATGGAGTGACTTTGGTAGTTTTCGTACGAGTGCCGTTTATAATTTCGTATGTAGTGTGCAAACAACGACCTGGAAGAAGACATGATTTATTTGTAAAGGAATGAGAACATTACTGGATATTAGTACAACGTTTCATGGCTTTGAAATGTTATTTATTTATCTGTTTAGCGCTTTCTGTGTTTTATCATAAAATTTATCACACGTCAGTATTATATTCGTATCAGTCGCGTACGTGCAACTTTTTGGAGACGACTTCAAAAAGCCTTTGATTCAAAATTAAAAATAACTCTCTAAAACTCCCGCTTTGGTAATGATATTGAATTCAATTCAAGCAATGGATATCATATTTTTTCTAACCAGTGATTATTACTTTACAGCAGACAAAAAAACCTTCTTTCTTGCCTTTTATACATTTTCTGCTCTCGTAGAATACATCTCTCTTACCTGTAAAGTTACAAGCACTCGACGACTCTTCTTCCACAAAAAACTCCACAGCAATAATCTGGTACGTTAAAGGGAACATTATCAAACCAAGGACCTTAATATTCCTTAAAAGTATCTTTCTCGTTTCCGTAAAGGATTTCCAAAATCCTTTCAAACCAGTGAACTCAGCCATATTGCACACACGCGACCAAATAAATGACCTCGGTATTTATATCTGTTCAATCTGTTCGGATTATGTAAATTCTCTCTCGTTACGTCACGTAAATCATGGCGGACCTCATGGAGTATAATTTTTGTCTTTTTTTGCATAGTACACTTATGTTAGTTCAAAAAAACCTAAATTTATGGAAAATATGCTTTTCCTTTTTTATATTTTTATATTTTTGTTGGATTCTTAAAGTTTAGACAAGAAGGGTTAATCTCCCGGGGGGTGGGGGGTGAGGGTGGAGGCATCAGAGGGAAGGGCATCAGTGAAATTGTTGATCTTTTCTGGAGTATCCGGCAGACCTTTGTTTTTGTTATTTTTGTGGAGGATTGAGCTATTATTATGAAGTTATCCAAAAAGAGGAAAAAAGAAGCATGTTTATACGAAGAATTGCTAAGTTGTTCCTTTACTTCATGCTGACTATGAGTCGGACAGACAGACAGACAGACAGACAGACAGACAGACAGACAGACATGTTGTCTCGATTAGTGTTTTATAACATGACATTCCCATGATATTGTTATCCCTTAATTGATACGGCTTAGTTAATGGGATATCCAGGTGAGACTACCTCGATCTGGCCTTTGAACCATACGAAAGTGCCTCAGGGCAGGAAGGTTATTCCTAAATATAGACCCCTTTCACGTGATGTCAAAGTAGCTCAGTTTGGAGGACAAACAAAAGAATTCATCTCCTGGCCTCATTGTTTTGTGTTTGAACCAAATTGAGCTGCAATCCGACGTGCTGCAAGGGTCTATAGCTAAAAGCCTGGTTCACACTAGCGATGCAAGCACAAGCATAACGACGTTGGGAGGGGGTGGGGAAAAGGAGCATTTTTTTTACGATAAATTGCTAAAAGATCTCCATCCTAGCCTCCCCTCCCCCATAAAGCCGAACATTCCTTTATTTCATGCTGACTACGAGTCGGACAGACGGACAGACAGACATGCTGTGTTGATTAGTGTTTTATAGCATGACATTCCCATGATATCGTTACCCCTTGACACGGGTTACTTAATCCGACATTCAGGTGGGAATACCTCGATCTCACGTTTGGACCATTCCAAGTGCATCAGTGCAGGAAGGTTAGTAAAGGATATAGACCCCTTTCACGTGACGTCAAAGCAGCTCAATTTTGAAGACAAAACAAAAGAATTTCAATTTCCTGAGAATTGGAACCAATTGTTTTACCCTCCAAATTGAACTGCATTCTGACGTGCCGCAAGGGGGCTATAGCTATAAGTAGCTCGATACCAAGTGATGGTAACTAGGGGAGGAGGGGTAGGTAAAAGGGTAAGGTCGAGAGAGGGGAAGGAGAGAAGACAGGTGGCAGGATGCCAGGGGATAGAAAGCACATTATATAGTGAATAGAAGCTAGGGAGGGGCAGGGAAAGACGTAGAGGGAAAAAGCAAGTAAAAACTCTCTGATCGTTTGTTGAATATAATCGGAAATATTTGATAGAAAACTTGTTCAGTGGTCACCGGTCGGATGCTCCACCACTGAGCTACAGGAAGACTCATGTGGTTGTTGTCACTTTACTGGGTTGAAATGAAATACTTATTCATACAAAAATACACGGTACTTTTTGTTGTTCATGTTTCCTTTAATTTCACATCTTGACAGATTATATATATATATATATATATATATATATATATTACAGATAAACGACGCTAAAGCCATGCAAAAACTTTTTTATTTTACTAATAATTTACTTGAATGCAAAGATTAAGACTTGTGGTCCAAACATATTCCTTTTTAAAGAAAACTGGTAACGACCTCATGATGCAAAGGATTGTGGGACTGAATATCAGTTCGAAATCCAAAAGCTCTGCCACCTCGCCTCCACAATTTCAATTTTAATCCCACATTCCAATATAACACGAGTTACCTATAGGCTACCAGTGTTGCTCCGAGAAGCGAATTAAAAATGTTAAATTTAGATGTTGCCTATTTGTTCTTTGAAGCTTTTTGTTCCATCTGATTACAATAATTAGATTCAGTTGGGCGCGAAGTCTTTTCACTTTTATATAATATTATTATTTCATTATATGATAAGACTGAAAAATCATATTCCCAAACGAATTGCAAAAAATGAAAAAAAATATATGCCCAACATAAATGGGTCTAAAATTACCTTGCTTCTAATAGACCTCATCGGCTTGGGTGTAATGTTGTCCCATTTCAGACCACGTGGCATTCCCCAGAGTATCATTTCATTGTTTAACGGTTGTGCATGAGAAGATACATGAATATGGATACAACTCAAACAAAGAATCTTATTCTCAAGAGAATGACACGTGGTCTGAAATGGGACAACATTACCCCAAGCCGATGAGGACTATTGCGAGGCAATATGACTATCAAGTAAGATTCCATTGGAAAAAATAATAATATTACACACTGAAGGTGGCCCATTACCTCCCTTCCTCCTGTTCCTCCCTCATTTCTCCTGCCTTGCACCACACTTACTGATTTTGATCCTCGTAACGTTATTTTCTTAGTACCCCCCGTATCTCACCCACGGGCTTTAGTCTTATCCCCCTCCCCCCTCCACCACACGCACCCCAACAGGTTGGGTCTTACTCTACTCATACAACCCAAAGACATCAACACACATAGTTCCACCATTGTTAATCTCGCTCAGGTCACTCAAGTCCTGCCCAAACCAGATACGATACCGCTGACCAGTGATAACGTACATTGGGATGGATAATTTTGGGAAAATCAGCTCAGGAGAAGATGCATTACAGCCGGAAAAATTATAAACCTTGTGACTGCTGATGAAATATTTACCCTCTGGTAGCAGAAGACTGTTGCTAGCAGTAGTTATGACAACACTCATGTAAAGATGGCTACCGTCCCTCCCAAGGCAACCCCAGTTATTCCAGCCTTTGGCATTGCCGACGTCACATGTTATATTTCCTCTGACGTGGACTAGTTTCATGGTCAATAGAAGACCGCTTGTCTGGATGATGAACGAGCTGAAGGTATCGTTTCGACTTCCAAAGCATCTTGGAGTTATGTTGATTTTCACCCAGTTGGCTGTTGAACAAAAAATAAAGATCAAAGAGACAGACAGTTAGGTTCACGCACACTATGCAATGTGTAGAATATGGGTACGAGAATGGGCAAAAGCTATCGTCCTTGACAGAGGGTCCTGAAGGGGGGTCTTAATCCCATTTTCCAGCCCTAAAATTTGCAAAATCCCAGTCCCAGTCATGCAAAATCGCAGTCCAAGTTATAGAGTTAGAGTTAGAGATTTAGAGTTAGAGTGTAGAGAAATCCCAATCCCAGTAATGGCTAAATCCCAGTCCCAGTGCATGAAATCCCATTATCACATCCCCAAGAAAGGCGAATCCCAGCTCCCATTTTACCCCTTTAGGACCCTCTTTACAGAAACAAATGGAAAATTTGGTGCTGCTCTTTCGCTCGGAGACTGGGCAAAGCATTTGGGTTACCTGTGGTGATCGATAATATAGCGAGTTGCGAGCACTGAAAAACGTACTAAAGTTCTATAAGCAAAAATAAAAATAAAAATAAAAATAAAAGCTAGTCAGGTGTAGTAGGTATGACGACCGCGTTACTGATAATAAAAAATCTGGAACAACAGTCATCATATTCGTAACAGTTATATATATATACCAATCCAGAAAATAAAAAAAAGGTGAGAAGTAAATCTGACCTTTTTCGCAGGTTTTTCCAATGAACCACGGAGGACAAAAACAACTAAAATCTCGACCTCCTGAAACAGCACTACACTTGCCGCCATTAAGACACGGAGAGCTTTGGCAGGGATCCTACGACAACATTTAATCAATGATAATAATTTAATTAAGTGATTGGTTCTAGACAAATAACATGTTCGAAGCCTAATAATTTAAAGACGAAGGTTTTGTTGAATGTTTTCTTAAGTATGAACTAAACGCAAACAACGGGAAATGAAAACAATTCTGCAGTTCATGAATATGGATATCAAGAAGGTTTGAAAATTATAAATATTTTCAGACGGGCAGCTTTTTTACCAAGCACGTACAGCACGGCATAAAGGCGCGATTACACGGAGCAGTTTTCTCTCCAACTTATCCACAAGTTGCAAGATCTAGAGTGTTTACAGGTGTAACGGAGACACAATCGTTGCCAAAAGTAGAAACGAATTGTACTTCGCAACGATTGCTGCAACTTGTCTCGCAACATTTTTAAAATTGCACTTCAAGTTGCACGCCGCAATGCTCCATGAAACTTGTGTCGCAATAGACGTTTTTGCTCTAACGAACATTTTCGACATTTTCGAAATCTTGTGCTGTTGGAACAAAAGATGTACAAATTCTTTTGCGATTCTGTTGTTTATTAAACAGTACATAGTAGTATTGGTAATGATAATTAAACTATTATAAATGTGACATTGCTCGTGTGCCGAACCCTGATTCAGACTAATTATCATCACCAATAACATTAACAAAAACCAAACCGGTTTTTTGGTTTGACTGAAAGTTTTCGTACAACGAAAAACAAAATTTAAGACCGCTATGCACGCAGTGTCTCAACAAGCTTGCCTATGGACCTGGAGAAAAACCCTAAAATTAAGTGACAGACTTAGATCTAGAAAACTCTGCTCAAATGTTAAACCAAGTCAACATGAAGTTCAGGAATCGAACTGGAGACCCCAGAGGTGGGAGGCGAATGTACTAATACTACTACACCACACTAGTCTTGATTCCCTTGATAGGGAATAGTGTACTAACTACAGGCCAAGCCGCACTTGAGATGAGTACAACAAGAACTATTAGCATGCTACTCACCGTAGGAACCAGTTCATAATGGTGGAAGAAAGGAGTTGCAGTCAGACCATGGTGTGCTTGATCGGTTGGTAACAACTGGCAGACATACTTGCCTTCAGCATTGGCTTCCAATGCAAAGTTAAATGAGACACACCTCTGAGATCTCATACAGGAAAACCCACAATCAATGACTCTTCTTACACTCAAAACACGAATGAATTCTGAAGGCGTCACAGTATGGAATGGATAGGATTTGAATAATGCATTTTTGAGGAATGAGTGGCCGATAGAACACGAGAAAAGAATAAACAAGACTGCTCGTAACCAACGGTACATCGTGCGAAACATCCTCAATCAACACCTCCAAACAGAGCTCCCACCCTGAGTATGGTTTAGCGAAGAGTTGTCAAGCAAATAAATGCGCAAGTCTATAAAACACTAACGTCAAAAAGTTTGTATATATTCTGTTAACATATGTCGCTAATAATATGTAGTTGATATAATATTGACCAAATACTAAATCAATACGTCGCACATGAGAGACAGATTTACTTAACAGCCCAGTTAATTAGTGAATGCTCTAGCAACTTGCTGGTCGTACGCCTCCTAGATATCTTTTTGAGAATATTCTTTTATAGTTTTCAGATCTAATATAGTTCTTAGCTCGTAATGTTTTCCTATTTCAGACCACGTGTCATTCCCTAGAGTATAATTTCTTTGTTTAACGGTTGCGCATGAGAAGACACATGAATATGGATACAACTCAAACAAAGAATTTTATTCTCAAGAGAATGACACGTGGTCAGAATATAGGAAAAAACACTACGCCCAATCTAAAGAGGTTTATTACGATTACAATGCATCATTGAGCACCAATGACAAACAGAATCCTCTGTAAATTAAACTTTAAATATAACATCTTCAAGTTGTTGTCTAACATCACCTTGCATAAACAAACGCGAAACTAAACGCAAATAGAGTTTTGTTTTTAATTTAAATGGCTCAATATTTACAGTTACACGTTAAATTAAGTCCGTTATCTAACAAACACAAACATGTTTAACAGAAATTTGACACAAATTTATCAAGATATTATCGCTACCTTTTCGTTTAGGGAGCTTTCATCTATAGTATATATCACTTGGTGACTACCCCCTCCCCCTGGGGCGAAAACTTCATTCCCCCACCCTATCCTTGCAACATACAAACGTGACGATTATTTTACTTATAGTGAATAAGAAGGTATTTTCTCCCACATTGCCGCCAATATAACCCGTATTGGAGTGAATAATGTGATCGTCCGGGTGAGTGTAGTCTTGAGGAATACTGTTGTTGGTGGAGCCTGACGTTTCGACAGCCTGAGCAGAAGTCATCTTCAGAGTACAGTGGTGAGTGAACTCACCCGGACTATCACATTACTCACTCCACTACTACTCCTGGGTTCAAACCATTTACTCTCATAACCCAAATTGCCGGCTCAAAATCGCAATAACTTATTATAAGTACATTCGGAGAAAACGAACATTGTTTTTCAACTTAATTTTTGGAAAAAGTGCTGAAATGCACGCATGCACAAACGTTTTTCTTTAAAGTGCGGAAATATGAGCAACAAAATTGTGCAACTTGTCGCGCTACATTGTTGCGTTGCAAGTTGCAGAACGATGTTGATCGTATTACCACCCCGTATGTAGCTTGTCACGCAACAAAAATAGATGTTGCAAGTTGCAAAATGTTGTTGCAAAAAGTAGAAGCACTTTTTTCCTTTTTGCAACAAGCAGCCACAACTTACAACATCGATGTATGTTGCGTGACAACCTTTAGTATCGGCTATTTGTGATTAATTGAACATGACGGATGATAACGAATGCGTGACATATTGTTCACTGATACATACAGTACACGTCAGTATAGAGTGAGCCATTGTTGTCGGACTCTGAATAGTTACTTAAGTCATCACCAAACCAAATACGGTAGTTTTGGCCAGCGGTGACAGGAAACAGGCCAGGTAGTTTGGGAAAAACCAACTCTTTAGATGTCGCAGTCACCCCTTGGAGATTATACGCGTATGTGCCTGGTAAGGGGAATGAACCAGAAGCCGGTAATAGAACTTTGTTGCTATCATCGGTGATTACCACGGACAGGAATCTATGCTTGCCATTTGCAACACATCCCCAGTAACCCTTCCCATTTGGATCACTGATATTGCATGTTACGAAACCCCATCGGTAGACCAGCTTGATTTGTATACATACACCAGTGCGAGTGATCGAAAATGAGCCGTACTTGTTATCGCGGGCTCCAAAATCAATAGGACTTGTATTGATTTTGGACCAGTTATCTGTTATGAAAGAATCAAAATTTATTTGAAAGATTCAAAATCGGATTGCTTATAATACTGGTCAATGAAATGTACGAAACGGAAATGACGTAACACTGAATTGCGCATGCTTCGAAAGATGTTCATTCGAAATCTTATTTCGTCCAATTTGATTTCTTTTAAAAAGAAAACATTTGAATACCCTAAAATATCTAGTTGTTTATAGTTTTTCTGAGCTTGGCTTATCTATATTTATTAATTTCGAGATCCTAAGGCCTAGTTCAAACGTCGAACTTCACATGAGTCGGAAATAATGGATAATAAGGCGGTCTTCTTTGATTTAAAAAAGTCCTTTTATTTGATAGATACCGCTGTGATACTTGATTGCAGGCTCATTTATACAGGTTTAGCTTTGTTTCTGTACAACCTGAACGATAACAATGCTTTGAAACACCACAGTATTTTAGTGGTATCTATGGATACCTAACTTAGCTTATAAACGAGGCTAAACCTGTCTAATGTTGAGCCTGTGGTCATCAAAAGCAGCGGTATACATTGAAGTTTCAAAGAGGATTATTGGAGTTTTTGGTATATGAGCCTTAGTAGGGAAACTAGGTTTGGTTTCGTAGCATCTGGACTCTTTTTTCTATTAGTTATATTAACCTTATTAACCCCTTTCACGTGACGTCAAGGCAGGACAAAACAAAAGAATTTCAATCTCCTGAGAATTGGAAAACTATTGTTTTGTCGTCCAAATTGGACTGCATTCCGACGTGCTGCAAGGGGTCTATTAACCCTATTTCCTAAAGCATTAAAATATTATAAATAATTATAATGTAAAGCATATTTTGCAAGACGATGAAAAGTCGCGCTACGACTTGCATTTCTGTGACTGTCACGCTATTATGTCCGAACATTTTCATTTGCTGGGCAGAGATCTCGCGCGTGTGATTGGTTCAAAAAAGCTATCAATACCACACCGTGACATTGCCTTGAGCCGTTTGCGTTACTATCACAGTCATACAAAATCTACACCATAATTAACAAATCGTGACAAACCTAATTCGCAGAATCTCCCAGTAAACTTTGGTCCACAGGTGCAAGTAAAGTCACGTGCTCCCGCCATGACGTAACACTTCCCGCCATTTTGGCACGGATTGCTGTTACAAGGATCCTAAAACGACAGGAAAAAACGAATAATATAGATTTAGGCACTGCCTAAAAGCGGAGCTCCCATAAATAGTATATTTAGTGCTAAAAACGTGACAATTGTGTGACGCGGCATAACGCTGGTTATAGCGTTACCACTTCGTTTGATTTTACCAGAATCCAGGAGGAAAAATTAAAAGAAAAACCATTATTTTAAGCCTTCAAAAGCATTAGAAAACTTTTCAATTCGAAGAAAAATAATTATAGATTGTAGAACATATGAATACATGTATAGAACAAAGGATTTTATTCAGCAAATCTTAGTAATCAAAGTTATAAGTTTTTTAGGTGGAAAGTGAACTACACTGAAAATTGTCGAAAAATATTACTGATAAGTTTAAAAGCTTACATTCACTTGAACTTCACAAGTAAAAAGAGACATATCCATTAATGCAAGATAATAATTTTCATTGTTAGTAAGTTGGTCTTTGAAAAGTTTTTTTTCAGATTTATTCTTAACTTTATTATCGAGCGAAATATCTTACAAAAACATAAGCTTATCCATAAAAAAAAACAAGCTCATCATTTTTGCGATTGTGTAATAGTAATAGCTGGAAAAGCCCGATAAATAGCAAATGTTTGGTGTGATATGTATTCCTTTTTCATATTTCATTCAACATTAAAATAAATTATCTATAAAAATGTCAAAATATTCATATGATTATGAAACTGGAATCTTGTTTTGACTTCGCGTGAGGCTCGCTGGCCGTCAAATATATTTTTTCAAAGAACTAAGTCTTTTTACTAAGTCTTAGCCTTTTTCTTGAAATGGGATCAAAAACAAAAAATCAAAGCTTCAAATATCGCTTTTTTGGTTCACAAGTAATGAAGAAAAAGATGATAAAAATCTAGAATGCAGTAAAAACGACAAACTATCCAAGTTTTTCTGACAATGTTTGCCGAACCAACGTCCTTGGCTTGTCTGAGAGTTTCTCCAGCTAATTTACACATTTCTTGTCGATTTTTTACGAAATATTAGTTAAAAATAATGAATTTACCTTCTATGAAGTGTTTTCTACGGAACTGAAATATCATTCTTGCAGTATAATCAGGTTTTTCTGGTCTACAGGCCACTTTTTCTCTCACTGAAGTTTCAGTCACGAAACTTCATCGTAAGATTAAGAATCTTCCCTCGCTTTCCCTCGCTAAATCTTCTTTAGCAAGTCGCTAAAGTCGAAAAATTGTTTTTGTTCACTTTAAGACAGACATGACTTCGATTAAACGTATTTTTTGCATTGCTAAAATAAGAAAAAATACTTCTTGATCCATCTTTGACTACATTATTGCAATTTTTCTGTGCATTTGTGAGTAAGCAAAGCGCGCGGGAACCCTGTGCAAAGTGGTACACGGACGGACGTATGTATGTATGTACGTATGTATGTATGTATGTATGTATGTATGTATGTATGGACAAGGTGATGACGTAATCAAGCCATGAAAAATCAACTCGATGGATTACCATTTTTTCTTAAGTATGGTGCTCCGCTCGCGCGGGAGCTCCGCTAAAAATATTTCTAAAGCTGCTCGAAGGTTACTAATCAAAATACTTTTTAAATTGACATTAGTTGGAAACAACAATTAATAGAAAAAATGAATTCTTGTCAAACTGAAGAGGGTAAGAAACAAACATTTGACCAATAGAAAAATGTAAACTTTTACAATTCCAAATAATTCTCGTTTGTGGCAAATGTTTTTTTAAAAGTTGCTTAAAATTGAATGTCAACTCAAACAGAAACTACAGAAACGGGGAAAAACTATAGCCAAAGTTTAATTAAAGAAAAATAAACCTTTAAAACCGGCTGTATTTGTGTTTTTTTCTGGCTTGTTGAGCGATACGACACATATTGATGACTCAATTTGATTAGTTGAGTAAATACACTTTTTCCCATATGTTTTGCTACGTCCAATTTTCTGATTCTTGTTTCCGACCTATCTTTAAAAAAAAATTTGCTGATTTGTACTTTTTATCTAGAATCAAAAATAATTCTTAAAATTACTAGACTGAATTAACCGTATTTTTGTGGAGTTCTCGTTCACAAATGTCTTAAGGATTACTGATTATTTTTGCACAATTTTGAAGGCAATAATTGTGTTTTTAAACTGGCGTTGCTGTAATGAAAAGTATAATTATATCCTGAAATTCATATTCCAAATAACTGGAATAACAATTTAAAGATTGTTTACACAGGATTGGTGCCAATTATTTTAACTTTCAACGAAAAATTCATTAATTATAAAATGTATTTGAAGTAACTGTATTTTTGTAAAGATTGCACTAATATTATAATGCTAAAAAAATGGTCTCTTTCAGTGCCCAGTTCAAATGTCGATCTTCTCATGAGCCATATTATCCATCGTTTTCAATACGTTTGTCTCAAGGTGAATTTTGACGTTTGAACTGAGCCTAAGTTTGTCAAATGTTTTTAGAAATATCGGACATTTCTATCTCAAACGAAAATATATTGATATTTTAGTGTAAATTGTCAAACAATTGAATTAAATTCGTGATACAAAACTGAGTGACTATGAAAAATTGATGTAATTTATGAGTTAAATCAGGTGTTAACTTACCGGGTTGAACTTTTCATAGTAGTGAAAAACTTCGCTTTTTTCTAACGTCTTACTTTCCTTCTCATTGGGCAACAGTCGACATAGATATTTTCCTTTCAAGTCCTTCTTGTGTGCGAAGTTAAACGAACGACAGCCAGATAAACTCGAACAAGAAAAAGCACAATTCAGCTGTCCTTGTACTTTCAAAACCTTTATAGACGAAGAAGCAAGAGCTTGGAATGAATGGTACACGTAGAAATCTGTTTCTTGACTTTGTATTGAATGACACACAAGGAAACCAAAAAACACAAAGAAAAACATGTTTACATTCAATGAAACTTTGTGACCTCGAAATCCAAGGCGTTAGGCTTTCAAACAGGTATTTCTTTTTTGAACAAGGAATTTTCCCACTGGTTTGAGCATTGGAATGGTTTCCTCTTGTATGTAGTTCAAAATCTCTCTATCTGTCTTTATCGGTTGTTACACGTCCTCAGTGTTCCTACTTTTTTATCTTAGTAAATAGATTGTTATCAAAGTAAATAAATTCCAAATCCTGGCTTCAAAGAGACGATGAATGGTATTTTTTGGTTCTCTCAGTTTAGTGCCAAAAAATTTAAGTACCTATTGGCTACTATGCAGAAGTAATGGAGTTATTCAAACCTAATGCAAGATTTCGCGCCAGAATTTATTGACACAAGAACACCTGTGCCAAGAACGAGCCCCATGCAGTTCTGACACGATTTCTTGTGTAAATAACGTCAATACAGGTGACTCGTAATTAAGAAATTTCATTTTTCATTTATTTTTCGAACCAAGACACGTCCATCAAAACGATGGGGAGAGAATAATGGAAAAGAAAAGAGGGCGTTGCTAGAAATTCCAATATTGGAGGGTGAGGGGGGGTCAGTCTTGACCAATCATCCCGAGCCTTTAAATGAGTACATGACGTCATCATATCGTAACGAGTGAAGGTTCTGCATGATATCCTTGGTTGCCTCCCTAGTTGAGCTGATATGGAAGTGAATATATTTTAAACAGTCGACTCAAGTTGTCTTTTTGATCACACAAATGTCACAAGCCAAAATGGAATATGTAAGGATTTGATATTAAAATCTATCGCGACATCATCAATTTCCAGGACACATGAGAGTAGACAGACAGACAGACAGACAGACAGACAGACAGACAGACAGACAGACAGACAGACAGACAGACAGACAGACAGACAGACAGACAGACAGACAGACAGACAGACAGACAGACAGACAGACAGACAGACAGACAGACAGACAGACAGACAGACAGACAGACAGACAGACAGACAGACAGACAGACAGACAGACAGACAGACAGACAGACAGACAGACAGACAGACAGACAGACAGACAGACAGACAGACAGACAGATACACTTTATTTACAGAGGGAAACCGTAATTGCAGTAAACCTGTACTCTCCCTTACGGCCCTAACAAAATTATAAAATCGAGCTATAACTATCAAAATATATACATATAAACTACATCACAATGAAAGTGAATAATGAATAGAAATAATAAATGGGAAAAAATATAAAAAATAAATATATATGTAAATGTAAATATCAGTATATAAAGAGTTATTAAACAACACCTATTTATGTATTTATTACCTATTTAGGGTCGTATCCGTGAAATAAAAACCATATCAGTGAAGTGATACGATATCACTTCACGGTAAACGGTAAACTGATATATATGACAATAAAATATTTCTTGTGTATATTAAATATGTTTAGGGTCGCTCGCTGACTCGCTTGTTCGCGATATGATACGGGAAACTCGTGAATAAAAACGATATCAGGCTCTTAACATGTGATAATCTCTATATATCTCACACATCCTATACTAGCACTGATCCCCAAAGAGTACTGATCGACTGAGTGACATCTTTTAAAACTTCTTCATAGATATGCCAAGGCTAGATAGCATCTGGTAAATGTTCTCCATCCCGGATCAGCTAGTTCACATAATCTTTATATTGATCGATTCAATTTCATCGCTTGGTATCAATCATGTCAATCAGCTGAATAAATCTCATTTTCAGAGATTTAGCTGGTAAAAATTATACTCGAGTCCACGCGCAAATGTTGTCTGTCTGATGATTGCGACTATGCTGCCATGGTGACAATACTTTTTTTTGGTCTCAAGCAACATTGAAGGAGGTTATGTCTTTCTTTTGTTGTTCTATAGACCCCTTGCAGCACGTCGGAATGCAGCAAAATTTGGAGGACAAAACAATAGCTTTCCAAGGAGTTTAAAATTCTTTTGTTTTGTACTAGACCTTTTTGCTATAACACTATTTTCGACTTCGTGCGCTCTAAAAACAATAGGTGAGATCAAAGATTGTACGGAATTTGAACATCTTTAGAATTTGAACACAATAGTTGTAGTCAGGTCATAATTTCAGCATACGTAAGTGTTGTGCATTGGTATGGCCCGACTCGTTGTTACGTACAACAATGAAATACAAGCATCTTTTGTTCAAATTCTAAAGATGTTCAAATTCCGTACATTCTTTGATCCCACCTATTGTTTTTAAAGCGCACGAAGTCGAAAAAGTGTGTGATGAACAAAACGGTCTACTCCGCATTGAGTTGCTTTGACTTCACATGAAAGGGATCTATTCTAGGGAGGAGTGATTGTAAACGGCCTATTCTTAAGAAACAAGTGATTTTAATTTTGCGCCCAAACCTGTTACCTCGGCCTCCTTTTTTTCCAGAGGGGTGGGGTAGGGAGGTATAGGCTCAGTAGCCATGTGTTTGTTTTATCATGGCAGAGAATTTGAAAGCTCTTTCTGACATCGAAGGAATAAATTCTTTTTTTCGAATCAAGTGGAAGATTTGTGTATCAAATAACCATAATAGATAGACCAATAAATAATAAATATGATACATTTCTTCTGCGCAGTCATTGTACCCTTTCAGGCAAATAGTCGTATTCCTTCGTATCTATCCTTCTCAGTTATATGGTGAGTTGTTATAGTGATCATGCGATACTTACCTTCGCGTAGCCGGTTCATCGCAGCTTGGCCAGTAACTTTGAACGACAAAAAACGCTTGTGAAACACACGATACACGAAGGAACATATTTGAACTGAGGTCCAGTTCTCTTATCCTCTTCCTCGGTGACTCCTGTGGAACGCCTGTGACATATAGAGGTTCTGCATGCTTGCGTGGTGAGCTGACAGAACAATAGACGCATCGTGACTATGTGGATGGGCGAGTGCGCTCAACCTTGCGTCATTCTCTAATCATCCAATAAAATCTACGTCATGTCATGTCAAGTGTGAAATAGTCTCGATACTTATATCCTCGATAGTGATGGACCCAGGATGGTTCCATGAAAACTCCACCAATTCAGGCCCACAATCCTTTGCGCCACAAGGTTGTTACCAGCCTTCCTCTTACTGTTAGTCAATTTTCAAAAATGAAAAAATTTCATCGATTGCTCCTTTTTTCTCAAAAATCGAAACGAAAAAGAAATAATACTAAAGGGAAATGTTTCGTTTGTTTATATTTATTACAAGACTTTACCACTATGCTACAGATTACATGCGTGTACATATCTATCCGTTACCTTAGAAGTATTTTGTGACCTAACAAACGTGGTGCATTGTGGTCTAGCTTGGGTACAATATTTTGTTGCCTAGCGTTATGTTGCTTTTTACCAAAGCTAGACAAGAATGCACCTGTTCGTCTGACTCACAAAGCTTTATGGGAGATTGACCACGATTACGCATGCTCATATGTACTAAAGAGCCCATCCCACATGGCCTAGAGCCTTTGTTGTATGTAAATATGTATATCGTACAAATATAAAGCTAATTATTGCGCCTACATTTAGAGTGGTTTTACTTAACCCATGAAATAATCAGTAGAACAATAAACCTTTTCGGCTTGGGTGTAATGTTTTCTCATTTCAGACCACGCGTCAGTCTCTTGAGAATAAGATTCTTTGTTTGAGTTGTATTCATATTCATTTGACTTGTCGTGCGCAACCATTAAACAAAGAAATGATACTCTAGGGAATGACAGGTGGACTGAAATGGAAAAAAAAACATTACCCCGAAGCCGTAAAGGTCTATATTGTTAGTTACTCATACACAAGTAATTTTTGTTTCCCGTGTTGAGTAAAATCACTCTATCAATTCTAGCTTGTCAATCAAAATATCTTCTACGGTTCATTCCTTGTGCTGCACAGCAGACGGAACATAAAAACAGCAAAAATAAAAACGGCAAGGGTAAATAAAGTGTCCAAGGAAAACAGCAAAATGCAGATATAAAATACGAGGTAAAGTCGTAACCAGTAGCTCTGTAGCACCAAGAAGACCCTCTATTTTATGGTTATACTTTATTAATAACTTGGAATCAAGGTACGTTTTCCGTTTCCTTCTACTATTTAAGAGTTATATTTTTTTGCAGGTCATGAAATTATCTTCTGAAGAGAGGATAGGGGGTCATGAGTGTCCCCAGCAACTCGACCCCGGCACCCAAAATAAAAACGTACCTTGCCTAAGAAGCTAATGAATTAACCTAAATATTGCACCATGATTGGTTGGTTACTCGAGTTAATGAATCATTTTATGTTAAAGACAGGTTTTGTACGAATATGAGAACACAGTACATAGTACAGTTACGGTACAAATTGACAACATTATCTGAGTTCAGTATTAGGAATATTGCTATACTGTACCGTTAATTCACAGTCGTACAAAATCTGTTGAAAATATCTCAGCTTAACCATAGATGCACCAATGTTTATAACCATTGCACCATGCAGTTTGCTAACAACTGTACAAACTTTAGAAAACTTCCAGACTAACACGAGGTATTATTATAATATACGTCTGTCACACCCTACTGGCATGACTAAAATATATCCTTGCGTCTATCACGCCATTTTCACGCAGTAATAATTAGTTTTTGGCATGCTATATTTGTCAGGAAAAGAGTGGTCGAAGCATTAATTTTCTGTGAAGATTTCCCAGCACTTGAATGGTCTTCCACCCGGAAACCATTAAAATGCTCGTTATCTCATTACAGTTCTTGCATGTAATATTTCTCAGGGAAAGAATGTTGGAACCATTACTCTTTTGCGAAGTAAGAAGCCCCAGCACTTGAATGGGTTCCAGTTGGAAGCCACTAAAATGCAGGAAGATGCTCATTATCTCATTACAGTGCTTGCATGTAATACTTGTCAGAAAAAGAGCACTACTATTCTGCCGAAGTAAGAATCCCCAGCACTCGAATGGGTTCCAGTCGGAAGCCACTAAAATGCTTGAAAATGCTCATCATCTAATTACAGTGCTAAATATGGTATACCACGACACAGGACTAACTCTTGTCGCAGAGCAGTGTCTTTTTGGTAGCAATGAATGACATTGCAAAGGGAAATATCAGCATTAACATGCTTCTGTTTGGCTTGTATTGCTGTAAGAGCTAAAAGAGCCAATCAAAATTTTCTTGAGGGAAGGGGCGGAGACCAAAAAGACAACAGTCTCTTTTAAACGACTCTAGTGCTTGTTTACGGTATCCTGGCATAAACCTTTACGAAAACACTCGTTGTTTTTCCAGTTATAGTGTCTAGAGCTCGAGTTTTTTCTACGTTTTTGTTGCTTTTTAAAATCTTTCGTATTTGTTGGTAGAACTACTTTCTTCGCTTCTGCTGTTTCCTTGGTTACCTCCCCTATATCTGTATCTGTCAGTCGGGTAGTTTCCGTCGCCTCTATAGCTTTCTCGGCGCGCTGCTTTCGGACCTATTGTAGAGACATTCCAACAAGTAATCAATATTGGTCTGTAAGAGACCCAGTATTATGATATGATATGAAATGAAATTTCGTATCACTGTGGATAAATGTATGGTACGGTGGGCACGTACCGTGCCGTGCTTACATTTTGATTGGATAAGCAGTGACGACGTGCTCTGTCATTGGTTTAACAGATATCGTTATATTCGTACCGTGCCGTGCATTTTTACATTAATTCGAAATCTAATCTTTCAAACTTTCAACCTGTCTAATCTAACAAACCCCAACCACATTTACTAAAATCGAGTGCTTTGGTTACCATGGTGATTTATGGTGTCAATACGATTCGTTAGTCATTGAAGCCACAAGACAAGCAGTTGAATGGTTTATCTGGTTTTATGCAATTGTGATTGACAGATAGACACGTGACGTCAGTGGAAGCGCAGTATTTAACCTTTTTTATGGTTCAGTTTTTAACGTTTTAAACAATATATTTGAATATATTTGAACCCTTTTTAATGTTTTAATGTTTATCCCCATTATAGTTATATATTTTATGGTAAAAAGCTTGTTATCATTGATGATGGTGATGTGAAAATGATGATATCGTTCGTTAGACTGGGGTCAGTCACTTTTTTTATAGACCGCCAATCAATGTTAGCTTTGAAGACTTCTGTATAGTCTACAAAATGCCAATTTCCTCCACCCCCCCCCCCCCCCACCCCTCCCGTGCAGAATAGTGGGACATGTGATTTATCACATAGAAAACTGGGGAATAGATTTTGAAAAGAAATTGGAGTCTAGCAGTCAAAAACAGCCATTCATCAAGTTACAGGGAGACTGGGGTTTAGTTGATTAGAGGAAAACTGGACTCTAGCGGTCAGAAAGAGACGTGCATCAAGCTGTTAGAGGGACACTGAAAAACAGTTAGTTAGGGGGTATTTGCGTTCTGTCTTGTGCTAGGGAGAGAGTGAAAACCAGAATTAAAGCCTGAAAAATAAAATAAGATTTGAAATATTTTTACCGTCAAGAATATCTGGAGCTGACCGGGGATTTCCTCGGGGATCCTTGGTGGCGGACTGGAAAACGATGCACCTATGGTGGTAGTAGTATTTACATTATATTTACTCGGCATGCAGTTAGTAGGATTAGTTGCTACATTGTGACCATTTTAATGTGTAACACATGACATGATGGGATGCCGGGATAGGTCGGCATGAGCTTTATTATTATATGACGTCATCAACAGATCCCTGTATGAATAGAAGCCTGTGCACCATCACGTGACGGCAGCCATGTTGGATGGCAGGAACAATACATGGAATCGTTTTACATAAGAAAGAATTCAATTCCCCCGAGTAAAGATATTCCATTGCTCTGCAATCTAACATGGCTACCAGCACGTAATCATAACTTGCAGCTAAATCTTAAATTTAAGATTAATACCAGATACATTTTATATTCATTACTCAATCTTGAAACTTTATGATTTATAAAGTTTAATAATTTAATATTTTGATATTTAATATAGTTTATCGATACTTACGGGGGGTCGGGTGAGGGACAGTTTAGTGACCAGCGTCCCGAATCAGCATCTCCGAACTATATGTAGAAGGAATAAGAGTCTCACATTTAAAACACAACATCTCTTTTTGGGCCTCCTGTGGCTCCCTCCGTTAGGCAATCTTTTGTATTCGGCATTTTTTAAATATGCACTTTATGAAAGTAATTTACGTTTTATTTCTTGCTATTTATCAGTTGTTTTAAGTCAATTTATGTATCGCTTTGTTTATTAAAGGTCAAAGGCGTACCCAGGGGAGGTGTTCTGGGACCACCTTTTTCAAGTTCTAAATTTAAATGCCTGAGGAATAGGACTTTCTAGAGTGATTAATTTCGGAAATGACGGAACCCCTTTGTTGCTCAGAGTAATGTATCTTTTAAAAGCTTGGCTTTGTTTAGTAAAAGTCAAGGGCGTGTTTTGGGACCACCTATTTCAAGTTATAAATTTGAATGAATAGAACTTTCTAGAGTGATTAATCGTGATCATTGAACCCCTTCGTTCCTCGCTCAGAGTAATTTATCTGTTAAGAGCTTGGCTTTGTTTATTAAAAGTCAAGGACGTACCCAAAGGAGGTGTTCTGGGACCACCTTTTTCAAGTTATAAATTTGAATAGCTGTACCAATTTTGAACGTGATGGAACCCCTTTGTTGATCAGGCTTAGTCTTTATACTTACTGTCTGCATGGCCACGTGATCTGCTGCACCAGTCAGCTTCACATCTGAAACAGTCAACAAAATGTGTATTTCTAGCTCTGCTAACTAATGTACAAGTTCAAGTATATTTAGTTTAAGTAAATATACATGTACAAATATACACCACTGACCAGCAAATAGTAAAAGCAAATAGAGGCAGGCCAGTGGTTTTATGATTAACATAATTAACAATACACAAACTATATGATATATGATAACATGAAAATGAAAAAATATGGAAAAAAGAAATAAAATATAATTTTATATAGCTTATATTAAAGGAAAATTTCCGAAAGCTGCATTTTAGGTGAATTCATAAATTTGTAAGTTAAAGGTCAAATTTAGAAGTTGAAAAAGAAAGTAAGATAGCTTATAAGTAAAATTCACAAAATTTCTAGACAGAAGACACGCCACCTTAAGAAGGGGCCACCTTAAGAAGTTTCTGCTAGTTGTCATGGTAACAAACCTGAGACACTCCGAATGGCTTTGGTAACAATGATATCCTCATCTCCAGTCGAGTTGGTTTCGCGTGAGTGCATTCTTCGCTTGTTAAATTCCTGAAATAACACAAAATATGCATTCAATTTAATGTCACCTAACACTTTGAAGATACGAGATACTAGTTTTATTTGTATTTATTTGGATACACCTGATTGCAAAAATGTTGTCATAGGAAAATAATCTTTAAAAAAATAAAAATAACAAATAGGAATTAATTAAAGATGGCGACTTAATTTAACCTGTTAACGTTTTTGATAAAGTCCATGAGACAGAGTTTCACGTAGAGGAGCTTTCTAGTCGAGAACAAGAAACTTCCTGTTTCCTAAACGTAGTTTAGAAGACAGTCTAGTATTAACGTGTAACACCTCTTTTGAAACGTTTGCCTCACAACAGGAATCGACACCAGTTTCAGAAATAAGTTTCAGTATGTAACATTGCCTTTGTAATGGAAGAAAATATCATTAATGGCTATAAGTAAATCAATTAAATAAAATGAAAACAACTGCTTTTGTGTTTGTCTTGAATCTTAAGAAAAATCTATTAAATTTGCCATTTTTAATTAATTCCTATTTGTTATTTTTTATTTTTTATTTTTATAAAGTTTATTTTTCTATGACAACATTTTTGCAATCAGGTGTAAATTTAGTCACCAAAAACCTACAAAGATGAGACCAATGAGGATCATGGGAAACACTTGATATCAAGCAAATTTTCGGGCGAAGCCCAGGAGGACACAACGAGAACACAGCTTTTTGATACAAAGTGCAGCTTGTAGGATGCTCACAAGAAGTGAAACGGTAACTGGTAAAATATCTCACATTCATCAATAGTTATCGAGCGGTTGAATGATGTAAACTGTATCTACTCATAATCCTTGCCGGTCTTAGCTTTGTAGCTTTTCTGGTGACTACGTTTATTGAATTAAGTATATATTTATTGGGATTAATTGCTAAGTATTGACAATCCTTTCCCAAGGAGGGAGGGGGCAGTTGTATTCTACCATAGAATATAAAGTCCCTGTAGGGAAGCAAGGGTGGCGTAGCGGTGAGAGCGCTTTCCTCTCACCAAAACGACCCGGGTTCGAGGTCCGCTGAGCTCGGTGTCGTATGTGAATAGAGTTGTTTGTTGGTTCTCTCCTGTGCTTCGAGGGTGTTTCTCCGGGTTCTCCGGTTTTCCTCCCTCCGAAAAAATCAACTTCTTATTTCTAATTCATTCATTTGGGGTTTCACCTAGCATGGACCTTAAAGGCTCCGTTCGTGATTGCCCAACACTGTGACACAACAGCCAAAACTCATCGATTTTAAATTATATTGACGACTCATTTTCCCTCACCACCTCATCCTCCCTCAGATTGCCATTTTTGCTGTTTTTGTTAGTATTTTTCATCGTGTTTGACTATTGATTAAGTATTAGCTGTAGAGCTGTTATGTTTCTGTGTCCACAACAAAAATTATTAACTAAACAATTTTAAGACAACTTCGAAATTATGAGTAGGAAGTCAAACACAAGTGGCACACATTTCGTAGTCGTTTGGGTCTCAAAAACATCAAACGTGCTCTAACAAAATATTTCAGTCGAAACAGAGAGTCATTATTATCTATCTTACCTCTACATTCTGAGCGAGACCAGAATGAAGACAGTTGAGGCAGAGAAAAAGATAGGGAAAAGTAAAAGGAACAGTTGAGTCACTGGTTTGTGAGGAGGCCCAAAGAGAAGGGGAATCCCCTAAAGATAAAGGGAATCCCCCTTCTTTGTTTTAATACCTTTGGGCGTCTTAACAGTCTAGTGGGCGATAGAGACCCCTTGCACTAATCCCCAACCTGGGGGTCAAAGAAAATAACTCCATTCTCTTGAGGATTGAAATCTTTTTGGATGTTTACTTAATATCATTCATTGTTTTGTTGCCCAGGGTGGGATATTAGTGCAAGAGGTCTATACACGCATCAAGCATTCCGCGCTACTGCTCTAAGCGCATGCTCAGGGGATTAAAAAGTGGGATAATATTTTGTAAAACATGTTATATTTTAGTTGTATTTTTCTTGTCAAAATTTTCATTAAATATTCAAGATCACGTACAGTTAAGCGAATTTTGAGTCAAATATGCCAAAAAATTGCCACTTTTTAATCCCCTGAGCATGCGCTTAGAGCAATAGCGCGGAATGCTTGATGCGTGTATATATAGTGATATGTTAGAAAGGGAGGGTGAGAAATGATAAGTAATAGTAAACTTAGATATTAAACTGTCAAATGTCAACCGATGTGTTTGTTATGGCTACCCTGCGTTGAAACCCGAGAAGCTACTAATCCCTGTCCTTCTGATTCTAAGTCACTATGCTTAGGGAATCAAGGGTGGAGTAGAGGCATTACACTCGCCTCTTATCTCTGGAGTTTCTGGTTTGATTTCTGGACGTAACATCATATGTAAGTAGGGTTTGCTAGGTCTCTCCCTCGATCCTAGTTTTTTTTGCGGGTTCTCTGGTTTTCTTCCTAACACGTTAAATTTCAATTCAATGTGGGTTGATTTAGCAAAGGTTGTTGACTGCTTACCTTGTGGTGGTTGCCAGACGACAAGGAATGTTCAGGTAGACTCTTGGCAAGAGTTCGCTTCTCGTGGAGTCTTTTGTAAGCAACGCGCACCTGAATAACGAAAATGATCCATGAATCGGTTAGTCGTGGAACAATTGGAGTTTAATATTGATGAAAGGATGGAATAGGGTGGATGGATGGATAGATGGATAGATGGAAAGGGATGGCTAGATGGAGAGATTGGATTGGATAGGATGGATGGATGGATGGACTGAATGTGATCGCATAGGAGAGATGGATGGCTAGATGGAGAGATTGGATGGGATATAATAGATGAATAGATGACATAGATAGAAGCTCGGAGAGATTGGGAATCAATGGTGATAGATGGGATGGATGTGTGATTATTAAATGAATGAAATAATGGATGGATTTATGCAAGCATGCATGCTTGGATGGATGGATGAATGAGTGTGAGTTGACCAGGATGATAAAGGTGGTAGGTGGTCGGAATCAACTTCAGTTCACATTTTCTCTTTACCTCAGAGTTACCAATACAGTGGAAGGCAAATATGAAAAGACCCTGAAATAAAAAACCAATTTACTTTAATAATCTAAACAGCATATTACAAAGTTTGTTAAAACTCCTATGACCTGTGGATCGATGGACTAAGGGAAGGGACTATGAGATGGTTAATCCAGGGATCGAGCACGAGATCGTATCGCTGAGTGGCAACGCGCACCACCCATAATTACTTTTATACCCCTTTTTCACAACTAATCACTTGGGTGGGGGGGGGGGGGGGGGGGGGGGAGAAGACGTTGGGCAAAAATTTACAGGATAAAAAGGTTAAATTGTTAAGGAGAAATTTTTTTGGCTCCTATACTGGAAATAGATACTGGCGAAAGAATCGTCCAAACCAGTACAATATTAATAACATATTGTTACATTACCTGGAGGGAGTTGAGGATGGCAAAGATGTATTGAAAGGCAATGGTTTTTTCGTTGACTGCCATCAGCCCGAACACCCATGTTAGCCCGAGTAGAGGCAGGAGTACGACCATTCCCTTCAGACCAGCCCTACAAGAAAATAACACAATATTGTGACTACACATGCAAAAACATTTCAGTCAATAATGATTACTAATAGGTAGCCCGAGTAAATGCCCTCCAGACCAGCCCCACGAGAAAACTGTAAATACTCTGAATACAAACTCAGGCAGAAATATCGATTAGATCAATAACGATCAAAAAATGGGTAGCTCGAGTAAGGCTAGCAATACTGGGAATGAACAGGAAGTCCGAGTAAAGGCAAAGAAAAAGGATACAATTGCAGTTATGAATACTGTAGCCCGAGTAACCGTTGAGGTCAAAGCATCAATCACTGATCCGTTTATGCAAACACAAATTACACATAAAACAGTCGTATCAAAAACCAAATGCTATTGTCAGTACTTACTTGACTTGTGAAGTGTTGCCGGGGCACTGGATTGACGTCACAGAAGCGAGGATGACTTTAATCACCATCACCATGACAACGAAATTGATCTGTACATAGATAGAATTCAGTTTTTACCTTTAGAATGCAATGTCACTGAGAGGCGAGAAACTGATAGCAGCAGCTAGCACGTGCTTGAGATGACGTTGATTTGAATTCAATTGTTACTGAGGTGACATATCAACGTGTGGATGGGAGATGGAAAAGACTTACTGAGTCAAGTATTGTGATAGTTGGTACTTACACACATTATGACGAGAACAGGGCCAACGAATGCCCAAATCAAACCATGATCGATGGATATCCAGCATCTGAATGAGTAACAACGATAATTAATATGAGGTGACCTATGTCATGTTTACCACTGGTACCAAAGTTGTGTACCTCACATCAGGTAAGAGAATATTATGGTAAGTATACGTGTGGCTAAGGAAATTTGAACCTCCAAACGAAGCTATTCATGTAGCCAGGTGAGTCTCGCATATCGTATTTTTGTATGAATCTCTTGTTGGAAAGTAGTACTTACGCAGTTTCTGTGCTGTAGCCATCTATTCGTGATGCAGCTGAGATGATCACAATGATGAGAGGAACCCCTGAAAGATAATGATAATGATGATGATGATGATGGTTGTGATGGCAGAGGGTTAATACTACTCCACCCCACCCCTGTAGGGTACATAATGAAGGGTCAATACTACTCACCCCACCCCTGTAGGGTACATAATAAAGGGCCAATGCTACTCACCCCACCCCTGTAGGATGCATAATGCCGATACTACTCACCCCACCCCTGTAGGATACATAATGCCAATACTACTCACCCCACCCCTGTAGGGTACATAATGCCAATACTACTCACCCCACCCTAACATGTAGTAGTACTTCATCTTGCTGGCTTCAGAACTGAACACCTCGATGACTTTTGTGTAAAGATGAAGGCCCTCGCAACACATCCATGTGAATGCTGCCATGTAGAGGTAGTGAAGACATAACGCAACAATCTTACAAGCGATCTGAGTGGATAGAAAATGACATAATCAATTAATCAATGTTGAGTGAAATTGCAATCGTGTTAAAATAATAATAATAATAATAATAATAATAATAATAATAATAATAAGGGTTAGTTTATATAGCGCCAATATCCTTTAGTTCAAAGACGCTTTACAGGCTGTATAAAAAGAAAGTTTGTTGCTGGTATATAAAAATTGGATTAAAAGTACAGAAATAATATTTATAATATTTATAATATTTAAAAAGAATACACTATACATTATAATTTCAATTTCAATAAATATAGACAATATCAAATAATGCAAACAAATTTTATATTTTCTGTTATAAGTGATCTGATTGGACAGAAAATTACACAATCAATTAATCAATGTTGAGTAAAAATGCAATCATGTTATAAGTGATCTAATTGGACAGAAAATGTCACACGATATATCATGATCAATGAATCATAAAAGGTAACGCAAAGATGTCATGAGCATTCTGGATGAATGTCTAGAAACATGTCAATAAACGACAATGGACTCTTCTCAAATGCGAGGCTTACATGGAAATACAAAAGAAATACCACAAATTCCATCGAGAAAAAGTCTGCTTTCTTTTGTGTTTCATGTTAGCATAGAATCCAAGGTAATTTTGAGAAGGGTACATTGAGGACAAAATATTACTTACAGGATTATAGACTACGTCAATACCAGCCAAGAAGATGATCTGTGCAAGTCCTATGGCTACCACGAGATTCTTGTGGATTGAAGTTCGTTCAGATGCCAACGTCCTGCAAAGATAGGCAGTATTTAAAATACGCCTGATTAACATAGTCCGGGGGGGGTCGTATTTTAAATATTTGTGTATTACAATAGGCAATGGGGGTCAAGTAGTATTGGAAATAAAAAGTAGGAGAGAAAAAAGAAAAGAAAAGTAAAAGAAAGTGAAAAAGAAATTGACAAAAAGAAAGGAAGGAAGGAAAAAAGGAAGGAAAAAAGGAAGGAAAAAAGGAAGGAAAAAAGGAAGGAAAAAAGGAAGGAAAAAAGGAAGGAAAAAAGGAAGGAAAAAAGGAAGGCATGTATTCAATCCTTGTTGTCTTTTCTGTGAAATCTTTCAGGTGTTTCAAGGAAGGAAGGAAGCTAGTAAACAAGGAAGGAAGGAAGGAAAGAAAGAAGGAAGGAAAAAAGGAAGGCATGTTTTCAATCCTTGTCTTTTCTGTGAAATCTTTCAAGTGTTTCAAGTGGCAGTGAATGAATACAACTACTTACTCAAGGGAAAGGAAGGTAGCAAGGGTGAGAGCCAGACCAAATAACGATATGCCACAGCCGATGTATGTAATCATCTGGAGGGCCTGCGTATGTGCTTTGGAAATCTGACAACAAACAAACATACCAAAACAATTTTAGTTGCTACAACCACAGGTAGCCCAGACAGTAGCAAAACACGACACAGGTAGCCCGTCAGGCGAGATTTGATACTTTTTGTTGTTACTTTACACACCTCGAACTTTTTAACTTGCATGAGAACAGCGAAGTTGGTCAGATGATTGCTCTCACACTCAAACTTGTTGCCTTCAGATGACGTCATTTTGACACCATGATTCGACCAATCACCTGACGTTCTGTTTGAAAAAAGAAAAATATCAATACACGTCATATCCGGTCTCGAGTAGAATTTTTACCAGCTAAATAATATTTTTCAGTAGATATGTGCATGGATGGCAGTGTTTGCCCTTCACTGATGCCTAGTAATGAGATTTATACTGCTACTGCGCATGTTCGGAAAATCATTATTCTATGTGTATACCGTAGCCCAAGCTAGACCAGAATGCACTATGTTCTTTATCTCTATCTCTATCTCAGGAAAGGGCTATTTGACTTCTTTCATTGGAAGCGTCACGTGATCAAATGTCACGTGGTTATTGTTTTTACTCACTTGTTGCTGAAGTCAAGGAAAGAACAAACTGGACCTGTAAAGTTGTCCGTCTGTCACAAACCAAAATAAATAAATCATTAGTGGAGTTCTAATAGCACGAGAATTTGGAACGATTTTACCCTCCTTGACAACCGTCGTCAACGACGAACTCTGGGAGAAAAACAAACCCACAGAATGTAGCAAGCAGTAGAGTCGAAATGATAGACCTTTTTAGCTTGGGTCTAATATTTTTCCATTTTAGACCATGTGTTATTCTCTTCAGGATAAGATTCTTTGTTTGAGTTGTATCCACATTCATGTGTTTCTCATGCGCAACCGTTAAACAAAGAAATGATACTCTAGGGAATGACATGTGGTCTAAAATGGGAAAACATTATGTCCAAGAGGTGTATTTCAAGCTTGATTTTAGAAAAGCAGTGCCACAGGGTGACCAGTAACTAAGCTCCTTGGGACTGACCTATTAAGATGTCGCCGCAGATATCAGAGCTAGTAAACACTCCATTGCCTTCAAACGATTGCTTTAAGTCGAAATATTTGGGTCAGTTTCTAGAAACATCAACTGTATTGTTGACCCAAATGCCTAGACTTAAAGCAATAGTTTGAAGGCAATGGAGTGTAACTCTGATATCTGCTATTCCGCATTGCGACCGTGCCGTGCGCAAAATCATATCGCACTAATTTACCTGATATTTAGTGAAGGAAATGACAACAGGTTTTGGAAGAGGGTTCATCAGATCTCGATCAAATCCTACTGATATCACCCGTGATTTGATGACAGTCCCTTCGTCCAAATTTCTGCGAAAAGAGTAAAATTAATTGATTTATGCGATCATTATCAACTCGGGTAGGGCTTCATGCCGTATAGAATACAATATGCCGGACATTCCTAGGGTAATTGATACTGGACCTGGATAAGCTATTCCAAGTTTGAGGAAAAAACTGGGTCGAATTGTAAGGGAATTTAAGGGAATAAATAGACGCCATCTTCGAAATATGTTCCATAAAACCGTCCTACAATGCACTGCAATGCCAACTCGACCCAATTTTTTCCTCAGCCTCTGAATGGCTAATGGAGAACCTCGTAGAGCGGGATATGTATTTCTATTTACCTTTTAAGAGCGTTATTGATTCGATCGTACAGCACGAAAAACACTGTTGTTTCGCTGCCTTTACCTCCTGGTAAAAGAAAAAATATTAAATTAACAACTCATCGTTTTGGGGTAAAAAGTGTTTAGAATTTTCCATCACAACTTCAACTAGAGGGATAAAAATTACCACGAGTCTTGAAGGCGTTGGCTGTTTCTGGAGGAATAAACAGCTTATCTCCAAACTGCCATTTCTCGCTGAGCTGGTCGTAATGTGGATAAGAATCACCGGTGAAATTGGCCATATTTTTCTTGATTATTCCCATGGCTGGAAAAAGATTACAAAGTTATTCTTTTATTATCGAGCTTTTTGGACATATAACCTTGTATACTCGAGTTTCTCTCTCTTCATTCATCCCATTCATCCATCCATCTACCCATCCATCTACCCATCAACCCACCCACCCATCCATCCATTCATCCATCTATCCATCCATCCGTCGATTCGAATAATTGTACTTACCCACGTGATCGGTTTCTATGGTAACATTTTCTTCCTTGTCAAGCCCAGACCCCAGATCAACAGCAATTTTTTCTATTGCCTCCAAAACATTGTGTGATGTCGTCTAAAAATAAATGACTTTGTTAATCTATGACTTCTCTTAAAACAAGACATAAGTGGTGCTCAATGGACCTCTCCTGTAATGTTTCCAGTGGAAAGAGGGTTTCAGGTCGAGATTGAGGCAATGTCTGCCAAGCCCAGCCTCGTCATGCATGCATGGAAATACAAACTGTAAAATACTCGATAATTGACAAGACGAGGAAAATCGTGTTTCAACAGTAGATATGTTCATTTTTGTCTTACCTTTTCGGTCGTGGTATTCCTGGTTTCAAGGTATTTCCAACTGGCCTCATTTTCATTGCCAAGAAGACGACTTGCAGTCTCAACAATGGCCTGAGTACAAGAATATGTGTACTTATGAGTCAAAAAATACGATGTGTTTCTGATCAACCTGTTTGTACAGACCTGATTACCCTGTTTGACAGACCTGATTAACCTGTTTGTACAAACCTGGTCAATATGTTTGCCGTGTTTCTACTAACCTGTCCAGCCTGTTCAGTCTCATTCTTATTTTTAGGAGACAGTACGTTCCCAGAAGCAAGTTTATTGATAATGCTAACAGCAGCAAGCGTGTCCCCTCCATTCAGTTCTGTTGTTTGCGTTAGATTTGCAAGCTCCTTAACAACCTTTTGTGCATTATCTTTCGTTATATTGACTTGGTTAAGTTCTGTAAACTGTAGAAGGAAAAAAAACGGGAATAAAATGAAAATGAATTGAGTAAAAAACTGAAACGGAAAAAAATCCCCAAAAGAAAATGAAAAAAAAGGACTGAATGGGAGAAGATGTAATAAATGGGAATAATATAACCCTATACTAACCCCTGTGGACGCCTTGTCGAATGGTCGTGTTGTTGGCGTGAAGTTGGTGGTTGGTGTGGGTTCTGTTGTTGTTGGTGGTGTTACTGGTAGGGTTACACCTGGAAACGAAATTACAAGTTCAAATTGTAATCAGGGGTAATTATTTGCAATGATTATAAAAGTCAAATTCGTAATGATTACAATACCTCACTGGTTAAAGAACGAAGAACGAAAGAAAGAAAGGAAAGTATATTCAACAAATATATTGAACTTGACTGACTGACTGACTGACTGACTGACTGACTGACTGACTGACTGACTGACTGACTGACTGACTGACTGACTGACTGACTGACTGACTGACTGACTGACTGACTGACTGACTGACTGACTGACTGACTGACTGACTGACTGACTGACAGACAGACTGCTCACTGACTGACTGAACGACCGACTGACTGACTAACTGGCTGACTAACTGGCTGACTGACTGACACATCCTTACACTTTCACACACACATACATAATCACAGGAAATAAAAAACTAGCCATGGTATACCTGTGGTATAGACACTGTAGATATCGCTGTCTACTCCACCACACGAATAATTGAAAGTGGCTGGACATGGTTGTTTACACATGGTTTTGTTCTGGACCCTAAATGTATCATTCTCATTCAAGCAGTAGCAAAACTCGTTGCGAATGACAGCAAACAAGGTGGTGTTAGCAAGACATTCCAATAAGCAGGTTTTAGGTCTTGCTTCTTGCGCTAACATTTTTTTCCTTGGTGGCAGGGCGGCTGCGATGCGGTAACAACCGCTAAAGTTTGATAGAATTTCCTCAACTAGTTGAAATAATAGAGAAGAGTTTTAGTAAAGACATTGAAAAAAGTAACATAAAAATGTAAAATGTAAAGTTATTTCTAATAGCTAAATACAACGCATTTCTGGACTTAATTTGTTTTCCATTTTAGACCAAGTTCCATAACCTTTCATTTCTTTGTATAACGGTTGCATGAAAAAACACATGAATATAAATACAACTCAAATAAACAATCTTATTCTCAAGGGAATGACACGTGGTTGGAAAACATTACACCCAAGGTAAAGAGGGTCTATTAAGGCTACGTTTTCAAAGATTTTCCCTTTGCGCTTCTAATTCTCGAGTTATTCGTTGGACCGTTTAACTGACTGTCACTGAAATGAGAGGAAAACCACCAAGAGGGCGGCATTAGACGAGGCAGCCATCAACTACGTCAACAGAGCGGTATTCTCATGAGTGGGACGATGCGGCGAAGTCGTAGCCGTTCGGAAGACAATGGGAAGCCATTTCAATGTTCCAGAATGTCGCACCGTGTACATATGTAAGCCAGTACCGTACGTTTCCCACTCATGATCATACGAAAATTGCTCTATTTATTCGCATCTTGTGCATGCTGTAAGGTGTTGATTATAAAGATTTAGGTTGTAATTATAGAAAAGAACTGAGTACGAATAACATACCGGGATTACGTTGTTCACGGTGTACTACGTCTGTTGAGAAGATAAACGAGAATTAAGGATGAATTGCGTGAGCCAAGAAGACACGATGATGAAAACAAACATAAAGGGAGGGGAGGGAAGAGAAAGGAAGGCAAGACAATGGAAAGGAAGGAAAGAGAATAGAAATTAAGGGGGAAAAGTAAGAGATGAGAAGAGAAGAGAAGGGAAGGGAACGGGAGGAAAGGGAAGATAAGTTAAGGGTAGAAAAGAAAAGAAGAATCCATTCCTAAACAGATTTGATACCAACCTTTTATGATGACAACGCCAGATTCCCCAGGTACAAGTCCTTGACCTCCTCGGGTATTTACCGCAGGATCAAGTCTCTTTTCAATGAAAGGGTTAGTACTTTTGATCATAATTACACCACCCCCACCACCACCACCAATAGACTGTTTACCAGGTTCGGCTACGTCGCTGCCTTTCGCTTCTAACCAGGCACCGTCTCCAAGTATAACCTGCAAGAAACGCCAAATTCACTGATTTATTAAATAACTTAAATATTGATCCCGTTCTTATAACCTTGTATCGATACGAATTGTATCGATACGAATTGTATCGATACCTTGAAACAACCTCTGGGCTGATCTAAGTTAGGGCGCAGCTAACTCACAGATCGATTTGGAATTTAGCGTGTTATGTTTCGTGGAGGGAGGAAAACTGGAGAAGCCGGAGAAAAACTCTCCATTAAGGGCCTAATAAAATATACTCACATGAGATGCCGAACGAGTTCAGGAATCATACCCAAGACCCCAGAGGTAAGAAGCGAGTGTACTACCCCTACACCACCCAAACAACACATTCTATTAGCTTGTATACCACTTTTGATGATGTCCCAACTTAGCAACGGTTGCTAAAGGTCCAATTCATTTTCTATAATATTTCCTTCGATATCTGTAATAGAGTTGTCAACTTAGTAACGGTTGCTAAAGGTCCAATTCGTTTTCTATAATATTTCCTTCGATATCTGTAATAGAGTGGTCAACTTAGCAACGGTTGCTAAAGGTCCAATTCATTTTCTATAATATTTCCTTCGATATCTGTAATAGAGTTGTCAACTTAGTAACGGTTGCTAAAGGTCCAATTCATTTTCTATAATATTTCCTTCGATATCTGTAATAGAGTGGTCAACTTAGCAACGGTTGCTAAAGGTCCAATACATTTTCTATAATATTTCCTTCGATATCTGTAATAGAGTGGTCAACTTAGTAACGGTTGCTAAAGGTCCAATACATTTTCTATAATATTTCCTTCGATATCTGTAATAGAGTGGTCAACTTAGCAACGGTTGCTAAAGGTCCAATACATTTTCTATAATATTTCCTTCGATATCTGTAATAGAGTGGTCAACTTAGCAACGGTTGCTAAAGGTCCAATACATTTTCTATAATATTCCCTTCGATATCTGTAATAGAGTGGTCAACTTAGCAACGGTTGCTAAAGGTCCAATACATTTTCTATAATATTCCCTTCGATATCTGTAATAGAGTGGTCAACTTAGCAACGGTTGCTAAAGGTCCAATACATTTTCTATAATATTTCCTTCGATATCTGTAATAGAGTGGTCATCGTTACCTGTTGTGCTTCTAAATAGATGGTTCCTCCGCTGCTTCCACCATGGGGATTTGAATGAAACATAGTAGCTGAGTATCCATTGGCTCGTACAGCAGCATCTACCAATCAAATATCAGCATGTATTAATGTTCAGTTTATCAACACACTTGCATTCCACAGTGGTGACAAAAGAGAAAAATGTTGGAGCATGTAGTAATGCAGTAATGAGAAATCTGTGTAATCTGCTTTTCATACTCACTTATCGTAAGATTTTTCTTGGACGAAATTCTAATGGCGCCTCCACCGCAACCCTCAATACCAATGCTCTGATTCGAGGTTCCTGAAGAAATAATAATAAGAAAATGAACGAGATGGCGCCAAGCACAATTGTGCTGTTGTGATTGATTGGGTTACCTGTGCTTCCTCCTATTAATAAGAAGGGTTTAATGCCATAGGTGTAGCCGTATTTCTTGCCGTTGTTGGCTTCGAAGAACAGACCTCCTCTCCCTCCGTGACCACCTCCAGCATTCGTGTTTGGTTGGCCTCGACCAGGGCCGTTCCCTGTGATAAGGGGAACAGAGTTAGACAGACAGACAGAGAGACAGAGAGAGAGACACTTAGTCAGACAGACAGACAGACAGACAGACAGACAGAGAGAGAGAGAGAGACACACACACACACTTAGTCAGACAGACAGACAGACAGACAGACAGACAGACAGACAGACAGACAGACAGACAGACAGACAGACAGACAGACAGACAGACAGACAGACAGACAGACAGACAGACAGACAGGCTAGTATGAAAATAGTCCATTATACTGTTCATACTAGCTTTCATTATTAACCTTCCAAGTAATCAACAGTACTTTCTAGGGAAGCACGGGTGGTGTAGCTGTGAGAGCACGGGTGGTGTAGCTGTGAGAGCGCTCACCTCTCACCAATGCTACCCGTGTTCAAGTCCCGCCGGGCTCGGTGTCATATGTGAGTAGAGTTTCTAGTTGGTTCTCTCCTGTGCTTTGAGGGTTTTTCTCCGGGATCTCCGGTTACCCTCCCACCACAAAAATCAACTTTTGAAATTCCAATTCGATAATAGAGAGTTTAAGAATCCCGTTTACGGCAAACGTGAAACGTCAGTTGACCAGTGAAAAGTTCTTTAAAATTAGTAAAAAGGAATCGCAAAAATCTCCAAGTCGTAGATAAACAAAATAATATTTCTTTTTGTTAAGAAAGTTTGCAAAAGGTAAAGTAAAATACAGGAAAACGATTTGCCGTTTGCGGGAGAAAAAAACGCGAATCTTAAGCTCTCTAATGGAACGAGGGCCACAGGTTTGTTAATCACTGGCTATTAACTACAACCCTCGTAAAAACAAGGACGATTTCTTTCTAATTCCTATATACCTGTTGTTGCTAGGGACGTCTCATTGACACAATACCCTCCCAGATATCGGCTCATTCCAGCAATCTTTCCACTGTCAAGGACGAAATCCACACCGATATAGATCCCCTGTTCACTGTTGATCGATAGGGCGTGGTCACCGGTCAAAGTCACGATAGCTGAGCCGTTAACGATGATTGGTGGTTTGAAATTGAATGAACAGATGTTGGTGTCATTAGTGATGGACCCAAACTGGGAGTAAGCCATGCTGTAGTTGTTGTGCGTGCGATGGACCCAGATACACAGGGTGGTGTTGATCAACAGGGTTCCCTCTTGGATGAATTGTACTTGGTAAGATTCCAGGGCTGAGACTGTTAAAATATCAAGCAAAACATCAATCACTACTTTAATAAACGATTTGCTCTTATTAACCTCAGTTTGTTCAGTCTGTACCGTAAGTTATGGACCGAGTTTTTTCCACTGCCTAAAAACGTGGAAAAAACGAGGATCCATAACTTACGGTACAGACCGAGCAAACGAGGTTAATAAGATGTTTATTATATGGCAAGGCTAGGGGAGACAATTTTGATTTTCGGTCCCTACCGTAAGATATATTATGCTTGCTTGTAAAGTATGTTTGTTTATCCTATTAACCAATTCAGAGTTCGTTGCTATGTTATTTTCAATAGCCAATGAAATTTGATAGAATTTTGGGGTTGCCCAGAGCCTACGACGTTTCGTTAGAAAGCTGAGAAGGCTCTGGGTACGAGAATGATAATGACTGGTCTAAAAAAATATAATTTCGTAGGTTCTTGAGGTAAAGTGTTGAAAGAGCTTCTTACCCATAACATTAACGAGCCCATTACGAGCACCAGTGACTTGAAACTTTGTCTCGCATAACCCCTCAATATCCATATCACTTTTGATCTGGACAATACCGCCACTGGCCAGGTTGCTGCCTTTATCAGAGGATTTGGCCGAGAAGGAAGCTGTGTCCTTCAGGTGTACCTAGATGGCACAATGAAAGGATACTACATTACGAAAACAGCATCACAGTTTTTCTCTAATAGACCCCTTGCAGCACGTCGGAATGCAGCCCAATTTGGAAGGCAAAACAATAGGTTCCAATTCTTTTGTTTTGTTCTTCAAATTGAGCTGCTATGACGTCACGCGAAAGGGGTCTATTCACTTTGATCATGGACCGAACAAGGGCGACAGGTTTGCTGCCATCCACTTACTACCCTCGTATAACAAGATGAATATCAAATAAATACTATGGCAGTGGTTAGGAATATTTGTTGCTTCTCTCCTGTGACTCGAGGATTTTCGGCTTTCCTCCCTCCCAAAATACTCTGAACTCCTACTTGGATCAGTTGAAGAATGGCATTCGCTGGTAATTCCCATTCCTTCATCCAATTTTTCACTCATTTTCACCCATTGACTTAATTTTTCAGTTAGTCAGCCAGTCAGTCATCAATTCTTAATATTCACTCATCTATACATCCAAAATATTTTAATGCCATCCATCCAACTATCCATCCAATTATTCATCCATTCTTCCATGCTATGCATTCATCTATCTCATCCATCCATCCATCCATCCATCCATCCATCCATCCATCCATCCATCCATCCATCCATCCATCCATCCATCCATCCATCCATCCATCCATCATACGTCCATGTCATCCATCCATCCGTCCTTCCATGCCATCCATTCGTCTATCCCATCTATTCACAATACTTCCATGCCATCCATTATGCATCCCATTCATCCATCCACCCACCCACCCATCCAGCCTCGCTCTCAAACCATTAATTTATTTTAAGGGCATCAACCGATATTCTACGCTATACAGCTATTTCAAAAAAAGGTTGGTGAAGGTTTTGTTACTTGTTGCATGTTCCTTACCAAGCTTGAAATGTAATATTCATGTGTAAATAATGTCAGCACAGAAGAAAATATGCTGGAAAAACCTGCAGACAAAGTTTGTTAAAATCATTCATCCTTTTGACCTTCCGCGGCTTGAATCCACATAAGGGCTTGGTATGCAAAATGCAAAAAGCAACAGAACCTTCACCAACCTTTTTTGAAATAGCTGTATTCATACAGATGTCATAAGTAATTATATAACATAATACCTTATTGCCTATCAATCGTATCAAGCCTCCTGTTGCTCCAGCTTCGATTTTACCAGAATATCCATCTACTTTGATTGTGTTCCCTGGATGAACGATACGAAAACGATAATCAATATTATTGCCAGCGGTATTGCACAGGAGAAGAACCAACTAACAACTCTACTCACATACGACATCGAGCCCAGCGGGTCTCGAAACCTGGTCGCACCGCCTATAAGCCAGTTTACAGTTTACGAATCGTTTTCAGTGCGCATGCGATTTTATCCCGAATTTCTCACCTTCTTTTGTTTAAACCTTCTTTTGTTTTTGATTAAGCAAAAGAAGGTGAGAAATTCGGGATAAAATCGCATGCGCACTGAAAACGATTCTTAAACTGTGGACTGGCTTATACTTCCCAATAATAATGATTTTGGTGTCATTAACAGAAAATGCGTGTAAAACTCTAATATGGTATAAAATTTAGAGGGAGGAACATCTGAGATATTGATTGCAAGCAAACCCATCATACATTGTCTCTTATTTTGTGCTGGTTCTAACGAGATTGAATCCATTGAGTGATTGAGGATGACGGGCTGTGTTTCGCCAGCCATTATCTATAGTACTAGTCTGCCGCACTGCCGCAGCAATGCATTCTGGGACTGTTATCTCTATCAAATAACACAAAATAAAAGACCAACAAACCATGACATGAACCCTAAGATAACAGTCCCAGAATGCATTGCTGCGGCAGACTCGTCACATAGAGCTTTTAAGTATGACGTCAGTCGATGGAAAAGCGGGTCCAAAACGAAAAGTAGTTCTATAAAGATTTTTCTTAAACTTTTCTTTATGACAGGATTTGTTGTCCACAGTTCTAATTGTTTCAAGTGGAGGTTAAATCATTGAGAACGTTTTTCGCTTTATTTTAGCGGTATTTTTGAGCAGTTGGACCCGGAAATACGTCACAACTTAACAGCTCTATAGACTAGGGGGATACAATTTATGAGAATCATTCAGATAATTACGGATCAACCTACAGACTAGGTTTTTAATGCTATAATTGTTTGTCTTACCAATTACAATGGTTCCTGCCTTGGCTACAAGTTCAATGGCGCCTCCACCCACGGCCTGGACTGGAGTATTACTCACTACAAAAACAAAAACAAAACTTTCAATCCCATCAAACAATAGACCCCTTACGCTGACGTCAATGCAGCTCAATTTAGAGATCAAAACAAAAGAATTATAATCTCCTGAGAATTGGAACCTATTGTTTTTTCCTCCAAATTGAGCTGCATTTCGAAGAAATGCAAGGGGTCGATACCACAGTAACTCTGACTTTATACTCAATGAAGTCTTTAAGTGGTAGTATTAAAACTTGTTCCAGAATAGTTGGGAAAAAGGGTGCGGGGTGCGGGAGGGGGTTGATGGGACGTGTCTGTTATGTATACTTACTTGAGTTGTCACTGCAAACGCTTCCACCAAGTAAAGTTTCGAAATCATTCGCGAAGAGCTCGCTTGCGTTACATCCTGTCACGTTACCAGGACCTGTGGACAAGAACATGACACGATCTTAACAAAGTTTCAAAAAATAAAATTTTATCTCAAACCCCAAGATCACACTTTAGATCTTAGACCATGTGGGATTGCAGCAATGAGTGCAAAGATTGCGCATGCTCAGTTGACCTATTTGACAAAGACATTCGTGTGAGGTCGACATATATCTTATTTCATAGCTATAGCGGTTCTTTTATTGTATGATATATTGAGCTATTATTCCCTGAGGGGTCACATCTGGTTCCCTAGACACATGTCTCTTGTAAAATATGGTCAAGACGATTACTTTGAAATTCATATTTTTTTCACTCCTTTTCGTATTCTTATAGTGGATTTATTGCTTTTTTCTTTAAGGAATTTCATTTTCTTTCCTTTCCCACTATTTTTTTCCTTTACCGGTTGTTAACCGGCTGATTTAGGAGTACAATAAAGGCGTTAACCAACACATACGCTCACTACAGGCTGGTTCACACTTGACATGAGCACAAGCATAAGCACAAAGATAACTAGTGAGGACAGCGCCGACATAAGCATAAACCAGGAATGTTAAACAACCTCCCTACATAAACATAAGCACAACAAAAAACGAACATTTTTGCTTTTCTTAAGTTTATGCTTGTGCTTATGCGCTAGCGAGGACCATCCTCATAAGCCTTTATGCTTATGTCTATGCTTATGCTTATGTCAAGTGTGACCCAACCTTACACCGCTAACAGCCTAAACCTTGATACACCTCCCACTTGGAATCCCGCAGAAGAATAGAGTGAATAATACAATAGATTATTTCTGATACTATTAATCTTCGAGTTCAAATAAAAGTATCAAATTAACGCCTTTTTCTTGATAGATCGTGTACTTGGCATTTAAAAAATGAATGCTTAATTATCTCGAAAGGCCTGAAGGCATTAAAAGAAGCTATCTGGACAGAGTTAGTTTATTGTGTTCTGCTTTGAAGACTATTACTACCCATGACGCTTATTCAACTATTAAATGACCTATGGCTTTCACCAGAAATAAGACGAGAGGGGAGGGGAGGGATTTGTACTAACCCTTGAAGGAGACAAAATTACCGGTGGCATTGCACCTCATAGGAGACATATTTTATGGGGAAACTCACAGGGGTGGTCTGGATCTGGAGATGTAATTATCTCCTTGAACCTAGGAATCATACCAATACTGAATTTAGTTGTAATCTTCCAGAGGATGAACGTAGAGCTCTGCTCTCAAAGAGCGCACAAAGGTAAATTCACGGAGGTGGGGTGGGGGAAAGGGGAGCGATACTCGGGTTGAATACCCTTGACTCCCTCTCACGCCAAAAATACTAAATCTGCCCTTGTGACTTTAGATACATGGGAGTTAATATTTCAGCGAATTTTCACAGCTGGGATCCATCCAAATTCTACTAGGGTTAAATTACTAATGATGTCCTAACGATGTATTATGAAATTCTTTAGGTCGATTACAATGTTTAACCTGTTGACCGAGAACGGCTACGAAAGACATCCACGATGACGTCAAACGAGCCTAAAATAGCTACATTGAAAGGGAGAAAGTCAAAATATGTATACATGTATTTCATCAAGACTAGGCTCCGCTCCGCTAGTGCCTTGTCACTTCAATGGTGCCGTGACCTGCGCCTTGAATAATGGCATTTTATTTTGAGAATCTTTTCATCCAATTATTTCTAAATTGGGCAACATTTCTAAGGCTATAGCTCATTGTAGACTCATTGTTTTTTTTTATTTTATCCTTATTGTTGTTGTGATTGTTGCTCGTAAATATATTAGAACTGAGAAAAGTCCTGCGTGAACGACAGGTGACAACGTGAGCCTGCAATCAATAATGCAGCGGTATTTCTAAAAATTCGAAAATTCAATTCACACAAAAACGAAATGTTACTTTTTGAGTTTAGAAAACGCTCTCTCTCTACCTGGAACGAATGCGATAGGTGGACGTACAATGACGTAATTTTTTTTGTTTAATCATTATTTATATTGCCAACCAGAAATCTATTGGACACTAATTGACATCCACGAAAACCTCCTTCGTCGCGACAACGATTCCGTGCATATCGAGAAGCAATGTGAGGAAAATGCACGTAATGTTTATAGGTTTTCGTGGATGTCAATCAAGGCGTTTCCATGGCCAGGGTTCCTAAATCGCTGACATTTCCCTGATCAAAAAGCATTTTTCACTGACCACTCTGCACACTTATTTAACAAAAAAATGGTAGTTTGACCACAGGAAGCCCAACTAAGAATTTTGAATTTTATAACGATTGTGTGAAGGTTGACAGAAATTCCCGACTTTCCACTAACTTTTTGGTAAATAGCAAAAATTCACTGGCCAAAATCAAAATTCTATGACAATTCCCTGACTTTGAAAAAAAAATCAGAATTAACTAACTTTTCCCTGACCGTGGGAACCCTGATGACATTCGATAGTCACGTGCCCTTGAAAGCCTTGGAAACATTTGGACGTGCACCAAAATTTTATTTTGTTTTACTTTAATGGAATATAATTGTTAAGGTGCGAGTTTTCCACCGAAAACGTTTCCTCAGGCATCAAATGGGGTGTTGGATTAGACGTCTAGTTAACCCTGGACCGCATGATTAATGAACTTGACAGAACGTTTTATTAGTAAATTAGATGGCATGTTGACGTTATGCTTAAGTTGATGAATAAAAGGTACTTGAACTCAGCAGTGAAGCTGGATTAATTTGCCTAACAATGTTGATTTTTGATTAATGGGTAAATGGATGAATGGATTGGTGGGTGGGTGGGTGGATCAGGATGGATGGATGGGTGGGTGGGTGGAAGAATGGATGGATGGATGGATGGATGGATAGAATCAAGGGAATCAATGCAGAGAGAAAGAGAGAGAGAGAGAGAGAGAGAGAGAGAGAGAGAGAGAGAGAGAGAGAGAGAGAGAGAGAGGAGTGGGGGGGGGGGGGGGGGGTGGAATCATGAAAGGATGGGTAAACGATGTATCGGTTACTTCTCGTCCCATACACATCCCCCTCAAGTCTATCTTCAATCAGTACTCACCAACATTCTTTTCTTTCAGATTCTTCATGACAAATGCACCAAGTGATTTCGATCCCGGCCCGCTACCAGTCCCGCTCAAGTCAAACGAGGTCATGAGCTCAATGTTTCCTCGCTCGCTGACAATCTTCAACGCGTGCTTTCCAAAGACAGACACCTTGGCTCCACTTCCAATGTGAAGGGATGATTTAAATGTGAAGGAACAGACACTATAGGTGAGTTTCATTTTGTTGTCTGGTGTACGGTATGATTTATTTTCAAGTACTCCCTGGTGGACGAGGATGGACAGCCATTTCATGCTGCAGTCTGAGGTGTTGATGTTCAGTTGACCGTCATTGAAAAAAACTGAAATAAAAGCACACAGAAAATAAAGCATTAACGAGATTTTATTAAAGACTTGAATGTGGACAGAGGTTGCCATTCATGGAGCGCGTTTTGGTCTGTTCAACTAAGGGCAAAAAGTGCGCGACACCAATATTTCTAATGTAATAGGGCGTCGGCATATTGCTTGTTATCCACCAGCTGAATGAATCTCATGCACCGCATTTGGAGGCATAACACTAGCTAATTAATAACAATTCACTCATGATTGTAAGCTGCACGGCTGCTAATAGCGCCTTAATATGCAGCCCGTAAAGTCCTCCACTGGTCAAAATTGTAAAGCGCATTGAGACGATGTGAAATGCGCTATATAAGAACCCCATTATTATTATTATTATTATTATTATTATTATTATTATTATTATTATTATTATTACCAGCCTTCAGTGAACATGAAGGACAAGCACTGCTGGTAAAAGTGCTGTATGAGATCTAGACCGGAAATGACGTCTAATGGTAGCAACCTATAGGCAGGCCCCTTTCACGTGACGTCAAAGGAGCTTAATTTGAAGGACAAAACAAAAGAATTTCAATCTCATGAGAATTGGAACGTATTGTTTTGACCTCCAAATTGAGCTGCATTCCAACGTGCGGCAAGGGGTCTATACAAACATTTATAAGATGTGAGGTGATTATTTCCAAAGCGCTTTGGTAATAAGAATTTATTCCGAGGCTCTTTGCAGAGAGTGTCTTAAAGTACAGGTAACTCCCCCCCCCCCCCCCCCCCCCAATGCCAGTCAGTGAGGGGCAAATATTGCCCTTCATACTCAATCATACATAATTGTATTGAACAAAATCTCTATAACTAAATGCCTGGATGGATAGATGGATGAATGAAGAAGAAAAAAGAAAGGTAAGGAACATCAAAAAGTTAGGAAAGTTAATAACAAAAGAGAGAGAAAGGTTGTCACAACGATTTGAATCGCAGTTCACCATGCAGTATTCAAAAGTCTTACGTAACTTGAGGACCTTTGAAAAAGTTTGGCCCCGAATTGTCAGATTTGTAAAAGTAAACTTATTAAGTATTAGATGTTTCTTGGAAAAAAAAAAAAAAAAAAATTCGATAAAGTTCTTAAAATGCTATGCCCAGTGTAAACATAACCTGAGTTATTGCAGCTGCTTATTGTTGCCAAACCACTTTTTTCTTGTGTTGACGCACAAGAAATGGCTTCAGGAAGCTTTTTAAAAGCTTCAAACATTTGTGGCCAATATGAATGACATTGCGCGACGACTAACTCTGATTAGACACAACAATTCTGCGTTTCTTTTCTTATCCATTACACTCCTAACCGCATTTTTGAGGACCGAGAGTGCTATTGTGATAAGAATATAATAAAAGAAAGATGTTAGAAGCTGAGATAATATTCGAGACATGAAGATTGGAAGACCTTTAGCTTACACACAGCTTGCAAAAGATTAAATATTTTAACAAAATTGTATGAAGGAATCGTCACAACTTGAAAAATGTCGAAAATTTAATTAACAAACTTAAAATAAAATTCCTTAAAGTTCTTGAAAGGTTTTTGCGTATCTTTGTAAAAAGACATTGATTTCGCTATTGTAATTTAAAACATTTTGGAAAAATTTAATGTTTTGACCAGAGGGATGTGTTTCGCAGCCGGAGTCACTAATCCTTAAGTATTTCTCGTAAAAGGATTACATCTTTTGGCTTATAGCTATTAGTAGGTAGTGGAAAAACTATTTCTCTTGTGAAGTATCGTTATGAATGAGAAAGCCTCGCTAAAAGAAAGGGTTTTAATAACTATTACTATAGGCAAAGCGTATGAAAAAAACTTAAAACTAGTTGTAAGAATGATTAGAACGTCTGTTTTTTTTTTGTTCTTTTAGATAACTTACGGCTCATCTCCGATGTCTTCATAGTTCCGACCAATCCCAGATCGCTTAAAATCACCAAAACAAGCAAACCAATCTGGCGCGTTGAAATCCCCATTGAAGTAACTCTGATCCAAAACGAGCTGCCCTTTTCCAACAATGGTTTGATTCCCCAGTAATTTCCTCGGATCTACGTAATCTAAAGTACGTATTCTTGAGCTGAGAAAGGTCAAAATAGACTCCGAAGAATTCAGTAGAAGATTCGCTTTCCTTTCATGGCGAAGCGCAGTTCCGTTGAGTTTCGACTTAGAAAATCGACAAAATCAGTTCAGCTCAATCGTAAATTGAAGATCTAGTATTAAGGTCGAGAAAAGTTGTCTTCTGATGCAATTACACCCAATGGTATAGAATATGTCACTGGCTATACGATATCTATTATGATATCAAGAATAGTTTTACGACGGGGCGTCGCGCTTCACTCGCCCGCAGCTACAAACCACAAGAACTTTCAATTCATTGCGGTAAAAATGCCGTCACTTGGCTATCGAGTCAATCATTGCCTTTTTGACAAAGAGTGTACCATTGTCAGATGTCTCTACATGTGAACCAGGGATAAACGACTGGAATTGTGATCAATAGATCGAACTTCGATAAGTAGCTTTATTATTGAGCATGTTCATGACAGATGTCCTGATAACATCCATGTTTTCTCGCCCAGCTTTAATAAAATTAACAACGAGTTGAAAGTTTTTTTATTTGATGAGTGGTGTCTTGTTAAGTGGCTGAATGGCCAGAGAATGACACCGCGTTTATCGAAAAGAGCTTAATTCGTAATGATGTGTAATGCGCTAAGGACTTGAAGAAATATTTAAAGAACAAGTGACCTGGCGGATTATCGCGTACAATGAATGGAGAATAAATTATTTTACCGTCTGTAAAATGAAGTTTGGATAAACAGATTTGATTTGTGATTATAACATGAATACGCCCTCAGACCGTGTCCGCTTAGTAGAAGGTGTCCGCTTAATACACTGTCCACTTTATAAGGGGTGCCCGCTTTGTAGAAGGTGTCCGCTTAATACACTGTCCACTTTATAAGGGGTGTCCGCTTAGTAGAAGGTGTCCGCTTAATACACTGTCCACTTTATAAGGGGTGCCCGCTTTGTAGAAGGTGTCCGCTTAATACACTGTCCACTTTATAAGGGGTGTCCGCTTAGTAGAAGGTGTCCGCTTAATACACTGTCCACTTTATAAGGGGTGCCCGCTTTGTAGAAGGTGTCCGCTTAATACACTGTCCACTTTATAAGGGGTGTCCGCTTAGTAGAAGGTGTCCGCTTAATACACTGTCCACTTTATAAGGGGTGCCCGCTTAGTAGAAGGTGTCCGCTTAATACAGGGTGTCCACTTTATAAGGGGTGTCCGCTTAGTAGAAGGTGTCCGCTTAATACACTGTCCACTTTATAAGGGGTGCCCGCTTTGTACAAGGTGTCCGCTTAATACACTGTCCACTTTATAAGGGGTGCCCGCTTTGTACAAGGTGTCCGCTTAATACAGGGTGTCCACTTTATAAGGGGTGCCCGCTTTGTACAAGGTGTCCGCTTAATGCAGGGTGTCCACTTTATAAGGGGTGCCCGCTTTGTACAAGGTGTCCGCTTATTACAGGGTGTCCACTTTATAGGGGGTGCCCGCTCGGTACAAGGTGTCCGCTTATTACAGGGTGTCCACTTTATAGGAGGTGCCCGCTTTACATAGGGTATCCGCTAATAGAGAGTGTTCGTTTGTTATCTGGGGTATTCGCTTACTGCATGGTGTCTGCTTGATACGGGTTTAGAGATGATTATCGTATGCCGGGCATAGTTCCACCCGTCCCCTCTATGATGGTATTAGTAATATCATGAGCTTACCTCCTTGAAATACCACGCCAGCTTCTCCACGATCAATGCCTTTCCCTCCATACACATGAAGTGGTTTCTGAGTACTGTTATCAAATATAGAAAATACTTGAATGACGCCACCTCCCCCGCCATCACCACAGTATTTTAATGTAGTTTCACTAAACCCGCTAGTGCCACCTTTTGCAGACAGATGTCCTTGATCCGTAAAGAGAACCTGAAGCAGAGGATTTTTTAACAAATGATTAAATCGCAATAATTCGATATGTGAGTAGATTTTCTTGCTGGTTCTCTCCTGTGCATTGAGGTTGCTACTCAGGACACAAAATCTAGAAACTTGCATCATTTTGTTGAGCGCACTGCTATTGTGCTGGCTCTCACCTATGTAAAGTGCAACTTACTCATACATCATCAACATGGTCTCCGTGTCTTTCTCTTTTGAATTCGGTGGGAATTTCCATCCGCCGGGGTTTTGTACGCGTTTTCCGTCAAGGAGCAGAGTATCGCGGGCGTGTACGAAACCCAGACGGCTGAAATCTGAACCTAGGAATTACCCTGCTCAACAGTGGCTTTTGTTGCTCTCCTTTACGAGGGAAAAAGGAAACCTCTACCAGACAGAGTACGTAGGAATCGTTGTAAATCATTAATACGTCTAGCAAAAAATTTACCTTGTTTGCTTTGAGTCGAATGAGTCCGCCTGAACTTCCACCAGCACAGTGCTCCTCTGTTGTATTATGAGAATTGAATCCATTGGCCGTAATAGGAGCATCTAAGCAATAAGAGGTGATACTTATGTTAACGTAAGTCGTCACGCAAAGCTTAGGGGAGAAAGGTTTGCGTGACTTCCCTAAGCATTGCGTGACAACGTGAAAACAATAACTGCAGCTGCGCAGGTAACTAATGGACTACTTCAACGATGCGGCGGCCATGCATTTTGGTAGGGGGCAAATATACAAATCTTTGTTATACTTATGGCGTCGATTTGAACTAACGTTTCACCCCTAGACAACTTGACAAGAGATGAATTAAGACTGAAGATATGGGCATGAAAGAAAGACAAATAAACGAAACTCTCTATTTTATCCGACATTTTTGTTTTCTTTTGCCCCCTGGACGCCCCATAATGCATTGCGATTCAAGATGTGAAAATAATGACTGATACTACGTAGAAAAATGAAATGCTTGTCACTTAACCAGCATGATAGTGCCAGAGAAACCCAGGATTTGCTTTTTTCTTCATCAGATCTTACGTATACCCCCGGCATCTCGTAAAAAGTTATTTTCATTAATTCAGGTTCAAGATGGCCGCCGCATCGTCGAAGTAGTCCATTGGCTCATTGTGCTCTAATTTGATTTTTAGATGTTTCTAAATGCATGAGCGCCTAACTGGCAGCACACGTTCAGACTCTTCACGCTCTTCTTACTTTCATGTTGCTATTCTACATTAAACTATCTATCTATCTAAAGCAAACATGTACACAAAACTCTCCTTAGCAAAGTATCGGAGAAGTTTAGCAAAGTAAAAGAGAAGGCGAAGACAGGAAGAGAGAGGGGAGAGGAAGGGAAGAAATGCAAGAGAAGAAGACAAGACAGGAGTATTTTCAGTAAATTACGTTTGGTTATTTACATTTTAAATCCAATTTAAGTCGTATTGCGGTATATTTTCGACATTTTCTACACGAATTTGCCGTTTACAATCCAGGCGCCATCTTGGAAATCACCGTGACGTCACGAATGGCAACAACACTGTCCCGCCGTTTTCCCTAGAGACGCCCCCTCCCTCCTGGAGTAAATATATAGGAAACAATAAAGTGGGAGATGAAGAAAACAAAACTATAGCAATAACTAGTTTACTTCACCTACCAATTTTCAGTATTCCATTAGTTGCAATAATTTCGATGGCTCCACCACCAGAACCGGCCTTGCTTTTGAAGAGAACCGTACCTTAAAAAGATTTAAAAAAAAATCACAGTAAGCAGGGGAAACACATGTACAGAGCATTAAAGAATAAACAACATCGAAAATAGGGAAGGTTAAATAATACGAGAGGTGGAGTTGTAACTTAGAAAAGAGTAAACCGAGAAAAATAAAACGATGGACTGTGAATTTGTTTTTGTCTGTGAAAAGGGAAATGGAGGGAAGTGAAAAGTTGTCGAGAAGGATTTACACACGTGTTTTTTATTGAACTGTTCATCTTTCAAAAACAACCTCTTGGGTGATCAAAGTCTGGGCACGGCTCACTCACATATCTAATGGAAAACTAGCTGGTTAGGTTTTTTGGAGGCAGGCAAAGAAAAAGAACCCGAAGAAAAACCCTCGAATCAAGGGAGAAACCTAACAATCTCAGATGTGATGCTGGGTCTGGAAAAGGAACTTAAAGGCCGATTGCATGGTACAACTTTTGCTTACAACTGTCACATGCAATCTGCTTACTCCATGCTTACAACACGAATTGCGTCGTGTAAATCAACCCTACAACTTGCTACAACTTTCTTCTTGTCGTACTCAACAGTTGTAGGGTTGATTTACACGACGCAATTCGTGTTGTAAGCCTGGAGTAAGCAGATTGCATGCGACAGTTGTAAGCAAAAGTTGTACCGTGTAAATCAACCCTACAACTTGCTACAACTTTCTTCTTGTCGTATACAACAGTTGTAGGGTTGATTTACACGACGCAATTCGTGTTGTAAGCGTGGTGTAAGCAGATTGCATGCGACAGTTGTAAGCAAAAGTTGTACCGTGTAAATCAACCCTACAACTTGCTACAACTTTCTTCTTGTCGTACTCAACAGTTGTAGGGTTGATTTACACGACGCAATTCGTGTTGTAAGCGTGGTGTAAGCAGATTGCATGCGACAGTTGTAAGCAAAAGTTGTACCGTGTGAATCGGCCTTTTAAGACCCAAGAGATGAGAGAAAAGTGCAGTACACTTCTCTTGTGTCTCCAGGAAAATGAAATAGAATGTGAGTGTGCGGATAGGGATTTATACACGTTGAACAGTTGATAATAATACTCATATATAAGCCTATGATGGTGGTGGTGCTATTTTGTTTGTGTGACGTATGGCGTGTGTGTGAGGTATGGCGTGTGTGTGACTGTGTAACAGACGAGGACTACTCACTTGTGCTTCCACCGAGTAGATAATTAACATCGTGATAGTCCCAGCTGTAGTACCGCGATGTATTAGGGTTCTGGTAGTATCCTCCACCTCTGCCACCATGACCACCACCATGGAAGCTAAACGCTGCACCAGGACCTGCTCCTGTAAGAAAACCATTAACATGATGTTAACATGGGGTTAAAGAGATGGTCGCATTAAGACAGGTTATTGTCAAGAAGATGGTCGCATAAAGACAGGTTATTGTCCAGAAGATGGTCGCATTAAGACAGGTTATTGTCAAGATGATGGTCGCATTAAGACAGGTTATTGTCAAGATGATGGTCGCATTAAGACAGGTTATTGTCAAGATGATGGTCGCATTAAGACAGATAATTGTCAAGAAGATGGTCGCATTAAGACAGGTTATTGTCAAGATGATGGAGGCATTAAGACAGGTTATTGTCAAGATGATGGTCGTAATAGACAGGTTGTTGTCAAGATGATGGTCGTAATAGACAGGTTATTGTCAAGAAGATGGTCGCATTAAGACAGGTTATTGTCAAGATGATGGTCGCATTAAGACAGGTTATTGTCAAGATGATGGTCGCATTAAGACAGGTTATTGTCAAGATGATGGTGGCATTAAGACAGGTTATTGTCAAGATGATGGTCGCCTTAAGACAGGTTATTGTCAAGATGATGGTCGTATTAAGACAGGTTATTGTCAAGATGATGGTGGCATTAAGACAGGTTATTGTCAAGATGATGGTCGCCTTAAGACAGGTTATTGTCAAGATGATGGTCGTATTAAGACAGGTTATTGTCAAGATGATGGTCGCATTAAGACAGGTTATTGTCAAGATGATGGTCGTAATAGAGAGGTTATCATATCAATATTACATGATCGTCCATCTTGCTTCACCCATGTCCCTGCTCCATTATCATAAATCATTATCAAAAATCATTATCATCAAAATACAAGGCCAAATATTAAACTGCCCTCACTAAAACGTTCAGTCTAGCGAGCCAAACGCCAAGCGCGCGGGCTGCAAATGCATTTACCGCCCTGGTTCGATCTGATTGGTTGAGACAATGTCTTACGACTGCTTTCAGCCAATCAGATCTTAAGAAAACCATTTCAAAGCGGTTGCGTTTGATGTTTTCTTCTTTTGTATATATAAAAATTTTATTTTTGAATGAAAATGTTTTATTAAAATTCTAACTTTTGATATTGAAGACTTTGTATAATTTGGTCTTGTATATTAATGATAATGATAATAACATGACTTTTGTCGTACATATTGTTTATTTGTGGCCCTGTAGCATCGTTTGCACCCTCGCTGCGCTCGGGCGCAAAATTGATGCTACTCGGGCCCCAAATAAACAATATGCCCTCCAAAAGTCCTGTTATTGTCCTATTATCACATGTCCCTGCTCCATCCTGCTACAAATTTTACTTACCCAAAACGCAACAGGAATTACTTTTTCTTACAAATCCTCCTAGCAAGAACACACTCGTATCACCATCGTTCACTTCTTTTCCACTCACATCAAGGTCTGTACTAATTGTTAAATCTCCTGTGGTATTTATTGACAGCGAGTTGTTACCCTTAACTATAACTGTATTGCCTTCGCTAAAAATAGTTTTATTTGCTTCTGGTATGTTAAATACTGCAACATCGTGATCCCATGATTCTCCGTTTGGTCCCTTGAATGTTTTGTTCTGGATGCTTCCATGGATTAATATGTTGCTTGAAGTAGACTCTGAAATCGTCGGTGGATTGCTTGTGTTGATTGTATAATGTTTACAAAAAGCTGGGGGAAATGAGAAAAAAAGAAAGTTGAGGATTTATCAGAAATATTAATGAAGATAAGAGAGGGAGAGAGAGAGAGGGGGGAAAATAGTGGAAGAAGAAGGAGAAAAAGAAGAAGAAGAAGAAGAAGAAGAAGAAGAAGAAGAAGAAGAAGAAGAAGAAGAAGAAGAAGAAGAAGAAGAAGAAGAAGAAGAAGAAGAAGAAGAAGAAGGAGAAGAAGAAGAAGAAAAAGAAGAAGAAGGGGAGGGAGAAGGACAAGAGAAAGAAGAGGGACAACGACGAGAACAAGTAAAAAGAGAAGGGAAAGGAAAAGAAGCAAAGAAAAAACACCCAAGCAACAAAAAAGAATATTTAAATTACAAAAAGCATTCATTCTGACTTCAAGGGAGAAAAGTTTCAAAAACTTTATTTCATTCGTTTCCATTTCAAATAAGAAAGTGTTCAAATTCGTTTTCATTCATAAGTAAGAAATTTGTTCAAATCTCAGGGTGAAGCCGAAAAGCGGATCATCTTTAGGCAATCAACGCGCACTAGCTTCTATTTACCCTGGATATTTGCTCTAATACATAAAAACTTATTAAGAAAACCAACCACTAGATTGTTAGGATAAACAGTGAAATCGAGCACTGACACCATGTTACCATAACAACGCTGATAACACTATGAATCATGCAAAACAATAATTCAAGCAAGATTATCCAAAAGTTACTTGATCCTATTTTCGGTCTTTTGAACATTTAAGTGTCTTTCTTTGACGGCTAGCTTAAATCCCTAAAGACGGAACTCGTTGGTAAATTACCAAAAACGTTATTGACAAAAGATGTTGATTTTTCAGCTTTTTTGAAAATGTATTCAATTCGTTTTGTCTTATAGTATTCTTTATTTTTAATTAAATTATGTTGGGCGAATTAAATGTCTTTGTTTAGTAAAACCAGGCAAAAGATTTTTCAATTAAACAAACGGAAGCGTCTTATTTAAACTCTTATTTAATTAGAAGTGGGGCTTAATGCAGAAAAGATCACTTTGTTTTGTTATTTAGGATAAATAAAAACTAATAAACAAAAAGCAAAGAAAATTTAAAAACGTGAAAAAAATATTAGACCAAATTTTTAAGTTAACTGGAGAAATAAATAAAGATAAATAAAAATTAAAAACGAGAAAAACGAGGAAAATAAAATAAAATAAAATAATTTGTTGCTTAATATTTTTGATAATACAACGTAGAAAATACAATTAAATTACGAGGACTTGACGTCGAAAAGATCTATTTTAATTTCCATTTAACACAAAGTAACTAATAAAGATTAGCGAAGAAAGTGAAAACGAAAAGGGATGTTATATCAAATATATATAAAGCGAAAATGTAGAAAAGAAACAAATTCCGACAAAAAGAGAAAAGAGGGAAATAAAATAACGATTTTTTTGTGTGTTACCATGTAGAAATTGTTTTTATAACTTGAAAGGAACTTTTTGATGAAAGGGGAAACGTTTCAAAATCCTGAGATCGATCTTAAGATTAGTATCTTGTGTTTTGAGTCCGAAGTAGTCTGCGTGCAATCCTCAAGGGCATCACATGTGAGTAGAGTTTGTTAGGTTTACCCCTTGATTTAGAGGGGTTTTCTCCGATTTCTCCTGTTTTCCTCCCTGCGCAAAACGTAACTAACTTTGATCAGCCCAGAGGTTGTTTTAGGTAGATAATCTGAAATTCTTTTTTTCTTTTCAGTTTAGTTTAGTTCATGTACCATGAGTCAATAGCTAACTAGACACAGGCAAATATACAGGCGTATTCAAATAACCGTAGCTCATGAAGGCAAGAGGGAGGCGAGAGGTCTATAATTGTCCTGTTGTACACAAACTGGTGGGAGAGTCGGAGAGGAATAGAAAATAAACGAAAACTGCAGAAATTTCGGGAAATCCGCAGGCAATTATCAGAGGTTGTTAGCCTAATAGAGGCATAAGTTAGTGCAAAATTCTTATACTTTGACAGCTGGTCGCTATATAGAGGTTGGTCGCTTAAATAGAGGTATAAATTACTACGAAAACCCTCTTTGGGACTTTGAAAGCTGGTCGCTAAATAGAGGTTGGCCGCTTAAATAGAGGTATAAATTATTGTATAACCTTTTCTGGAAACTCTGACAACTGGTGGAATTAGATAGAGGATATTACACGGGCGCGCGGAGATACGAATTTTATCTTCGAGTGTTGAAAAGATCTCTCAGGAGTGAGCGCAGCGAAGAAGATAAAATTCGTATCTCCATGCGCCCATGTAAATTTCTCCTTATTATATAATTATCAATGAAAAAGAAAAGAAAGCTTTTTCGAGCTTTTTCTGCTATAAGAAGTAGATAACATAGAAGAAAACCTTAAACGTATGTGACAAACGGACACAGCAGTAAATTCTAGAAAAAGCAGTAGAAAGAGTAATAAAAACAGTTATTATCAGATTAACTCTATCTCTCCTGCTTGATTACTCTACATCAAAACCGTCGGAACTAACCGTTGAAGTAAAATTTGGAAGAAAATCCACTGACTATGTAATGAGGATAATAATAATAGTTAATCTGATCGTGTAAAGAAAACCACTTATCAAAATGCCTACTGTGACGATAATGCCTCCTTTTGCAATAAAAGATTTCTATTCTATGATCTTTTAGGATTAAAAACATCGTCCATTGCTTTAATTATAAATAAAATATCAAGATGTTTATAAATATGGATGAAAGCTAAGTAGCATTTTCCGTCACAATTGTGATTTTAGGAAATCTTCCTTTAATTGCAAAAAACCTTGTTTTAATGTAATGTTGTTTTTGTTCGCTTGTTTTAAGAAATACTCCTAATCGCAAGAACGTGGTCATATATATAAGAATAGGAATCAATTATTTTTATAAAACAAGTGTAATTCTTTCACTGTTTTGATGGAATAGACTGACATTTTGGAGATTATCTGTTGGTATATACTACTTCAAAACAGTTATATTCATCAAGGGGGCTTTATGTCTAAAATAAAAAAAAATCTAATTAATTCCTATTTGTCATTTTATTGACATTTTATTGACATTATTTCATTTTATTTTATTTTATTATTTTATTTTTCATATGACAACGTTCTTGCAATAAGGTGTAACTTGCAACAAAATTTTCAAAACTAATTTAAGTAAAATGATTTAAAATTGATTTAAAATTGTAACTAAGAAAGAAAAAAAAGAAAATTTTGCAAATTATCTATAAACGTGCAAAGAATCTTGGATAAACCGCTTGACGTAGCTTGATAAAAATATTATATCAATGACTTGTTATATTAACTTCTAGCATGATCCAGAGCGAATTTTGCGCTTTTCATTGTCCCCCAAATGGCTTCCCATTTTAACGACTCTGATTGGCTAGATTACGTTTTCTCGTATTCTAATTGGTTGAAATTTAAAGTCACGTTCACGAAGTGTTCTTTTCTGACTCAGAGGAAATCTCTTTTAGTTATTAAAGATAAGCTTAACACCTTACAACTGAATTCACAGATATCAGTTCAACTAATAAAAAGTTAAATAGTCGACTACCGCGGTGCTAAATGAACGGCAAGTTAATTTCTTTTACTCTTATCGATATCAGCCTCATTTAGTCTTTCTATATTAACTTACTTATAAATATACATTATGGCGACTTTCATTAGTGATAAATAGAACTTTTGTTTGCTGGTAGATTAAGGTTCTAATATTCAATGACGGGCTTTGAGTCCTTTATTGAACAGCAATATATGTTTTTCTTTGTCTCTTTGGAGGTCAATATTCTAATCTAAATGAGAAAGGGTTGAAGCTTTTTAATATTGGGGAAGGCGAGCTACTCCCTAGTTAAGAATTAATTTACCCCTTGTTATGTTCCATAATATTGCTCAAACCTTTCGGATAGAGAAAGAAATACTACTCAAGGAAATAACATGTGGAATAATATAGATAAATGAAAAATAAATTTCATAATATTGCTCGAACCCTACGGATAGAGAAAGAAATACTACTCAAGGAAATTACGTGTGGAATAAGATAGATAAATGAAAACTGCTAAACCTCCATCTTTGCAAATATTATATTTTTAACAAGGTTTCTATCAATAGTTCCTTTCTTTCAAGTATACGTGAATCTCCACATGATTCTGTAAATACAACCATCTTACGCAAACTCTGTGTGTGGTGTCTTCCTTCACACCTGTTACAGAAGAGCTGCCCTGAGTCTGCGTGTGATGCTAATGCCTTAGCTAGTGCGTGCGAGTGAGAAGAAGGATAAACACTTGTTTCCATAGCCCAAACTGCTCTTCGTCATGAAAGGAATAGAATCGGTTCTAGGGTTGGTAGGTTTAAGGTTAAATTCCAGTCCTTTCTCGACAAGGGCATTTTGGGTTATGGAAACAAGTGTTTACCGAAAAAAGGCCAAAAAAACAAAAAAGAAAACGTCTACGATATTGTTAACCTATTTATCTTGTCTAATAGCTGAAGTCATGCAGACTTCGAAACGATGTATTTTTTTCGCTGATATTGATATTAAATTTTATTTCGAGAAGTTCTTGTATTTGAATTTCAATAGCCGATATTTATGAAATATTAAATCTGCGCGCAAGGATTTCGGTAATATTATATATACATTCATTATTAGTATTATAACACTGGTAGGAATAAATTTATGTATGATGCAAGAGATGACCTATCGTGTCATTAAACACCCCTGTATGTGACATTAATTGCATGATCATAAAGTTCTGAATGATTTATTGCCTGCGTCTCATGTGCTGGAAGCAATATAATATGAATAGAAAACCTGAAGTCATTAAAAACACCAACAATTAAAGCTAAGAATAGAACTATTGTGAAAGCCTTGGTTTTAATAGCAGTTCTGTTTCCAAACAATTATTAATGTCACAAGTTTACTGGTCTAGGACTTGTTTCAGAGATGAAAGTTTTGAGTAAAATGTATGCTTTGTCTAGAATGTCATTTCTTATCTTGCCTTCTCTTATTTTCACTTCCCTTCTCTACTCGTTTCTTCCCTTCCCTTCTACTCTTTTCTTTTTCTTCTCATTTCATTTCATCTCATTTTTTTCTCTTCTAAATTCCACTCTATTATTTTCCATTGATTCTTTTTTCAATTTCCTTTCTCTTTCCTGATTTATCATTTTGCGTCATTTTTTATTCTTCTACTAATCTTCTTCTTACTCTTTTATCCTTAATTCTCCCTTCCTAATTTTTTCTTTCTTTCTTTCATCCTTTTTAGTTATTTCAATCTAAATCTACAAGGTATATCTCTTGTGTAGCCTATCGTCTACCATAATGACGCCTCGTCGTATTAGAAACACAAAGACTCAGCATGATCACCTCGGACCATGTCAAGACAACAATCTGCCAGGAACACGGAAAGATAAACGACTGGACTTGTTCCCAAAATATAATGTATGAAAAATGTGTCCAAGGAAACACGAACAAAGCTAAAAACTGTGTTAAAGATCCCTGAGTGGCAGGCTTAAGATAAATTACCCATCTTATCAAAAAATGACGTCAAAAATTAAGCTAAACAATAAAAAGACATTTGGATCACTTTATCTTGCTTTCAATAGCAAACAAAAATTATTCCTAAAGTTGTAATTACAAGGAGGGAAAGGCATTTAAAGTGACAGCTTTTCGTGCAACAGTCTGTTGAATAATTCGGTTGGCGCCGAAGTCCTGCAGGAAATAGTAGACTTTTTGTCGTCTGTTTTTGCTAATAGAACTGTTTCATCAAGCATGGCACTAACTGTGCCAAGCTGGAAAAAGTCCAATAATTATTCTACATTTTCAGCATTGTATACCATCTTTTTAAGTAGAAAGAAAGAAAAAAACTAGATAACGTCGTAATCTGTCTGCCACCATAGTTCGGGTGCAGTGCTAACGCAAATGAAGTGAAGTTAATTAAATTAATGGTATTGGATACTATCCAAGCAATTTAAGAAGCGAATCCATTTATATGTCTTTAAGGAAAATCATATCATGTATGCGCGTGTTGTAAATAGCTGCAATTGAAAGCCAGTTAACTGTTCATTACAGTTGAACATACCGTATCGTGCATGTTGTTAGTCACTATATAATGGGAAGCTAGTTCACTGTTAGATCATGTCGTATCGTGCATGTTGTTAGTCACTATATAATGGGAAGCCAGTTAACTGTTAGATCATGTCGTATCATGCATGTTGTTAGTCACTATATAATGGGAAGCCAGTTCACTGTTAGATCATGTTGTATCGTGCATGTTGTTAGTCACTATATAATGGGAAGCCAGTTCACTGTTAGATCATGTTGTATCATGCATGTTGTTAGTTGCTATAATGGGAAGCCAGTTCACTGTTAGATCATGTCGTATCATGCATGTTGTTAGTCACTATATAATGGGAAGCCAGTTCACTGTTAGATCATGTTGTATCATGCATGTTGTTAGTCGCTATAATGGGAAGCCAGTTAACTGTTAGATCATGTCGTATCATGCATGTTGTTAGTCGCTATAATGGGAAGCCAGTTAACTGTTAGATCATGTCGTATCATGCATGTTGTTAGTCGCTATAATGGGAAGCCAGTTCACTGCTAGATCATGTTGTATCATGCATGTTGTTAGTCGCTATAATGGGAAGCCAGTTAACTGCTAGATCATGTCGTATCATGCATGTTGTTAGTCGCTATAATTGGAAGCCAGTTCACTGTTAGATCATGTCGTATCGTATAGATGTTGTTGGTTCGCTATATAATGGGAAGCCAGTTAACTGTTACCACATATCGTGTACATATGTATGTGATGCAAGTCGCTGTAATGGCGGGAAGCCAGTTAAAAATGAAAACAAAAGTTGTGTACGAGTCTGAATTGAAAACCAATTGAGTGTCACGGCAAACTGCATGGTATTCATGTTGAAAGTCGATACAAGGAAGTCATTTCATTCATTGTAATTACTGCATCACGTACTTTTGTAAGCCAGTTCTATGGGAACCAGTTTCAGTGTTACCGTAGCGCTTGCAGGTTATAAGTGGCTTTAGGAAGCCACTCTTTTGTTATGACAAACCGTTACGTTGTGTAACTCGGGTTATTTGGAAGCCATTTCAATGCCATGGCCGACCGAATTGCGTACCATGTACGTACTGTAAGCCATGCAAAAACTGCTTAAAGTCATAACCTCGTATTCTGTAATTGAGTTTTTCAAACTCCCATTTAAATTTGCAAATATAGAAAAAATATTTAACAAAAATTTTCATCTACCAAAAATCCTGTAAACTGTAAGTAGTCATTGGCGCGCAAACAGAAAAGGAAGTGATACAGCTCACTAGCTTTTCATGCTTTGCCTGGAGCTCCTCGTACAGTGATATCAGGAAACCGCTTCGGCGATAAAAATAACCTTAGAAGCCTCCATGGCAACGACGAGTGCCAATTTAGTCGACTCTAACGAGAACTTCAAAAACTCACTCTTGCACAACGTAATATTCTATTTCGGCTTTTGCTTGTTGTTTTGGTGTCAGAGTTTTAATATATATTCTTTTAAAACGTTAATATCGATATGTTTTGTCCTTGCAGAAGGATATGTAGGGTGATATTTTGTTTCAAGTCAATCGACTGCTCTCATCTTAGGATTATTTTTGGAACCAGGAAGATGTAATTATATAGCCATTTCGCTTCAATACCGAACTTTAATCTTAATTATCCGGTTTGGGTTTCTTTTTTTAGTTACAGACACATACTGTGGAAATTATTCATATTTAAATTGCTTACTCAGTTCAAAAAATGACAGCCGGGGAACCTCTTATGATATAGTTTTAGTAATTCAAAGATGGCGGCGTAGAGCGCCTGGCTTGTAGCAGCTGCTAAGACCCTCGAATCAATTGTGTAAACAACTGCTGACATAACTATTTCAAATCGTTTTTTTCTAGCCCAAACCTCCTTGTGATGTGCAAACTTCTATTTGAAGTAAACTCGGCTTGAATACATTTTTATTCCCAATTGAAATGTCCGTCGGCAAAGGCGGCAAAGAGAGTGAAATACTACCATTATATCATTGCCCACCCCATTACGCATAGGGAAAAGAAAATTCAAAGCCATTAAAGAGCTTAGCTGTTTTTTCTTTTCTAAATTGAATTTCTTCTTCGTAGACGTTTTATTTGCTTTTGCCTTGGTTGCCTAGTAACCACTATAACATGATAAACGAGGCAGCTCATCTTCTAGTCCTGGCAGGGTCGGTTTAAAGTCGACTAAATGCAAAAACCATATCGTTGTTTAACTTCTCGTACATTCACTACGAAGCGACGAAAAAACCTTCTACATCTAAGTCGATTTTATCCTAGTCTCTATCGATTACCACCAAGACATTATCAAGTTCAGATTTTTATAAATTCGATCGAAATTGAATAAATTTCAATTTTTTTATTTGTTTTGTACGGGTTTGAAGAAAAAATATTGAATCGCCGATCTTCAGAGGCTTCTAGTCACTACAACACTGACAGGAAATCGAAAAATATACAAACTTTTTGGTTTTAATATAAAGACAAAAAATCTAATTGTTGGTGTCAGTATTTTTCCTTTATTCTTTTATATTTGAACTTAATTCATTGTCCCTTTTTTCTAGCGATATATTTTTTTTACATATGAATAAAAGTTGCAATTGAGACATCTTATACAAAATCCTGGTAAAATCGAGGGGGAAAATGAAAACATTTAGATGAAACGCAAGTGTTGAGCAGCGAAAACAGTTCTAAATAAATAAGCCAAAATGTGTTTACCAAGCACAGAGAAAAACTCTTATACATAAATATTCCAGTGTTTTAGATTATAAAAGCAGATGAATGTGTTTATAAGTTTAATAATGTAAATCAAGAAGTTAAAAATTATGGACAAGATTTGGCAAATGACTGGTTGCGGTTAGCTTTTCTCAAAATTATCACTTGTCGTGTCGCAAGTGCACTTCGGTAGATCTAGAAGCGCCTAAGAAAAGCATTGTAATAAAAAAACAATAAATATACGGATAAGAAACTGGCTAGAGGCGAGAAAAGATCGAATTGAACTCGTTCGGAATATTGATGGTGACAAGTTCAGGTGAGAAACGGACAGAACAACACGTAGCCGCTTCAAAAATAATGTTCAGAAGGACTAGTACGGTTCAAACTCGAAGTGACCTGCTGAAGGTTGAAAAAACTTTACTCTGAAGATAAGGATGATTAGCTTCCTTATATTGTTTTGAAAATTTCTAACTCAATTAAAACAACTTCATTTTTTTTTTGCCGACAAACTTTTTCATGAATAAAGATAATGTTACCTTAGTACTAACGGGTTGAAGAGGACGAAGAATTATATCCTTCTTTGTTGAGAAAATATATAGGTACTATTAAATTTAAAAAGAACCGAGATGTAAATAAAAGTCTAGAAGAAAGAAGATGAAATTGTAACCGAAAAAAGTTAAATGCTAATCATCACAGCAGAAGATCTGTGAACTAGACACCAACGGTTTGTGGTCGCGCGACAAATCCGTATTACGGTTGAACGTTTCGCGGATGTTAAAAAAAATTCTTAAAGTGAAATCAAACAGAGATTTGAAACTAAGCGAATAAGAAGATATATTTGCCGTTAATAAGGGCCGAGTATTTATTTCCTTACATTATTTTGAAGAAATATTAAAGTTTAATGAACGAACAAGATTGGGGGGAAAAATAGAGAAAAAAATAGTGCATTATTTACATTATAAATGGCATAACGTGAATTATGAATGAAGAGGCTTTTTCTGGGATACGTTTTTAGTATCAGAGTAATAATATCCTGGAGGAAATTTAGCCAAACTATCAAACAAAGTGAATAGTTACTTTTCTTACCTTTTTCTACGCTTTCCAGCAGAAGAAGACATCCAAAAACAACCTGTGGGATAATCACAAAGAATAACTGAAACGAAACCGACTTGTATTTAGTTTTTTAACGAAGTCGTAGCGGGGACTTGGGAAGTATATACTTTGTAACAAATGACAGAGTAATTGAAAAGCAAGCGATAGGAAAAGTAAAATATACTAACCATAGCAGTTTTATAATGAAGGGTTTTCGTTTTGAATTTCATTGCAGACGAAAAAGCCATTTCAATGTCGTTGATGAAGTTGAGAAATTTTCATCACGCTATCGGCTTAAGTTATCTTGGTTGACTGATGTTTTCCCCTCGGGCCCGAAGGGCTGCTAAGTTGAACGTTTCGTCACAACTCCGCTCTCAAAAAGTAAATTGACGCAAGACAATGATTGGAGAATGACAGCTGCCTCGGTAAAGTTAAATAACACGAATCTACAGAGCACTTTAATTATCCTGCTATTATGCAGATAAGCAAAATACGAACAATTTTGAGAAATCCCCTTTGAAGTGAGCAATAAAATTAGCGTAGTTTTATCTAGTAACAAAAGTATACATTAGGAAATCGAGATAACGTATCACCAAATTTTAACCTCATGGGAATATATTTTTGCCTTTTTTCCAAAAGCAAAACTTAGTGTTCACATTAAGGTTCCGGTTTACGCTAAAATCAAGTGAACATCCGATGGGAAAAGTTTTTTTCGACAGGATTATGAACTGAAATAAAGTAAATTTTGCTAAAAAAAAAAAAGTTAAAATAAATAATACATTTGGAATAAGAATGGGTCATTTTGTCAAATTTATCACTGAGGCTTCATATATCGTATTTTTTTCGACACTCATTTGTCATGTTGTTGGCAAACTAGAACTGATCATGAGTCTGCGAGAAAAAACACAGCGCCGACATATTGAGTATGGATCTATAGACATATTAGTTACCGGTTTTTCCTCAACTGATTCATGTACTGTTTGAGGTGGGACAATCTCCCTTTTTCCGCTTACAATAGCTTCCAGGAACCTAGGTTTCGTCTAGCAATTTACCGACTTTATTCCATAGATAACTGACCAGCTTTTCTCGCTTGTCTTTTGTTTTTCCCCGGAGCTATTTCCTTTCTTATCTTCCTACTAATTAATTTAGTTACTCAATGCTCTACTGGTCTGTACATTTCTGAACATTTCTCTATCATTAAACAAATCTCTTGCTCTTTTTCTTACTAGTTCCTTCATTCAAATATTATTATTTTCTATTACAAATGTCACTACATTTTCATTTTTTGAAACAGCAGGAGGACAGGTTATAGTAATGTTTTCTGTTTAATTTCTGAAAAAATATCAACAGCTCAATTTGAAATCTTTAGTATATTACACAACTCTTAAAAATGATCTTACATAACTCTTTAAAATGATCATCTAAGAAGAGAGGGGAAAGAAAGACGATAAATGTACCTAGAAACATAAGAACGTATTGCATGCATAAGACACTAATCTGCTAAAGTACATTTAATTTGCATAATTTGCAAAAGTAGGATGAAATTTGGCCAAATGTTTACTTCCTCAAGTTGAATTTACAAAAAATTGAATCTACTTTGCACTGGGGAAAGAATTCTTAAAAACGTATTTTTTTTTGGAAAAACAATTCAAAATTTCTATCGAAGTAGTATAATGTTGCTGTAAGAAAATCTATAAGATCAAAAAAAGGAAACATATCTATGAAAGGTTTTTTTTTAATGTTCCAATATGGAATTTCATCTCCATCATAGCCGTCACATGTCAGGTTACTATTATAAATCTGACACTCGATTTTTTGATATTGTTTTGAAAAGGAAATGTTCCATGACTTCTGTAGTTTGTTCTTTAGTGATGACTCGAAAGCCTTGTCATGGTTTTGTGACACCAGAAAATAAATATTGTCAATAATTGGGAGCTTTTAAGAGACGCTGCTCGTTTGATACTTGATAGCTTGTGTATGGTTTTATAAACATGGAAATCTACATGCTTGAAAATGGAGCGAGGGGGGGGGGGGGGGAATTAAGTGTGATTGGTCATTGCGTCTACCACCCCACTCCCCCATACTTAGGTGAGGAACTCCACCCCACCCCCTCAGGATTTTGTCCTGACTTTTTCATATCTGATCAGTGAATGGTATGGTAAATTTTGGAAAGACACCCATAAATTTAAGATTTCAATTTTTTTATGTCTAACCTACCCCCAAAGATGTTTAGACTTTTTAGCTTTAGCTTTGAAAGCTTTGCTGAAACCCAGGGGTTCAGGTCAATTTTTCATCCTAAGATGTTTTTTAATTTAACTTCGATCTTCGAACTTTTCTCCACCCAAGTTTTTTTACGGCTTTGAAGCGCGGGAGGGGGAGGGGGGGTACAAAAATGAAGTGGATGGATGGGATGGAATGGAATGGATGGATCAATGCAGATATATATATATATATATGAATAAATAAATGTATGAATAAATGATGAGTGAATGGATGAATAAATAAATGGACTTATGGATGGATAAAAGAATGGTCTTATAAACAAATGGATGGGATGGGATGGATGGATGGATGGGCTCGAATATGTTCTTGATCCAACAGTTGACTATATATCCGTTCCATGGATAATGCCTGAGTAATCACAAGAATAATCATCATGTTCCTCAAAATGGCATTTACTTTTCTATCGAGTAAATATCAAGTATTTTCTTCATCCTGTGACTCAAGTTTCTTTCCTGTTTCTCACCGCACTTACAGTCAAATCCTTCTCCATCACTCAGAGAGAGAGAGAGAGAGAGAGAGCGCGCTTGACACAAGACCTTCCGCTTTAGAAAATCGCTGTAATCGCTATTTATAAGATTAAAAGCCTTATGATGTATTTAGTAACTATATCGCCGCATTAGAAAGCGGATGGGGGTAGGCTGCAAACTCAGTCCCCGGTATTACTAACGTCCAAAGTCAAACGTCGAATTTCACATGAGCCGAACCTGATGACATCAAAGAAAAGCGCCTTATTATCCATTGTTTTCAATGCGTACGGTTTATGTGAAGTTATAAAATGAAATGGGAACTGAAAGTCGATTCCACATAGTAATTCTTCTTCCACTGGATTCCAATTGGAATTTAGGAGTGATATTTTCGGAGGGAGGAAAACCGGAGAACCCGGAGAAAAACCCTCGAAGCACAGGAGAAAACCAACAAACTACGACACCGAGCCCAGCGGGACTCGAACCCGGGTCGCATTGGTCAGAGGCAAGCGCTCTCACCGCTACGCCACCCGTGCTTCTCAAAAGATGAAGTTCGACGTTTGACTTTAGACTAAATGCTAAATGGACCAAGGAGAAAAGGAGTCCATTTGATTCAACACAAAATACTCTGTTTATAATCTATAATACGAAGCAATTAAATCTGACATTAGTGATTTAGATCTAAAAGTTTATATTAGGAGCCAGGGATTAAACGAACTCGTTATCATGACGCCTTAGTTTGTTAAAAAGAGTTTTTTAAAGCTTTTAATTGAGAATTCGGATTACCGTATTTACTGGAATAAGCGACGTGGTGCTTATTAATTTTTTCGCGCCTGCAATGCGGCGCTTATTTCAGGGTGGCGCTTATTTGATTAAATACGGTATATCTCACTAGAACAACTACAGAGGACGATGATTAAGGGCCTATATTCCCTTAGGAAGAAGAGGATTAAGTCAGTTAGGAACAATTATAATCGAGAGTATTAGAAAAATCATAGGAAAATAATGGCAAAATGAATGAAACAGGGAAATCGAAGAAATGAGTGAAAAAAATGAAAAAAGGACTGGAAACTTGACTTGAGATGTGTAATCGTGAACGATGAAATAAATAATAGGAGAATGAATGGTAAAATGAATGGTAAAATGAATGGTAAAATGAATGGTAAAATGAATGGTAAAATGAATGGTGAAATGAGTGGTAAAATGAATGGTAAAATGAGTGGTAAAATGAATGGTAAAATGAATGGTAAAATGAATGGTAAAATGAATGGAATGCAACAGTGGTAAAATGAATGGAATGCAACAGTGGTAAAATGAATGGAAAGAAATGACAAAAACTATAATTGAGTACCGATCTTAGAAAGCGCAAAAACGGAAGCATAATTCTTCAAATCACCTCAATGGCTGGCAAGTACATGCAATAATAATACTCAAGTATTTGGTTCTAATCTGACTTAATTCTGCACGTAAAAGATAAACGAAAAAGAAAAAAGAAGAGAAGAAAGTAAAATAAAACAAAATAAAATTTCCACTTTTTCAGACACAACAAAACCTATTAAATGACGTACTTGGCTAGCAACAGGGCTGGTCATTTTTTTCCCACCATCAATTAAAGAGGTAATCTGGCTGGAATATTCAATCTATAGAGCCTTCTCGAATTGTGACAAAATTTTAGACGTTAATTTTTCCCCTAAAAACCACCTGTCTCATACGATCAAATTTCCCGTTTAGCAAATCTGATTACAGCTTGACGGAATATTCATTGAGAATACTAGAAGTGACTAGAAAAATTGAATTATCCCGGAAATGTCATTCTTTCTCCGGAATACATTTATTTTAATTTTTTCTAGGAAGTGTATGGTATCTTTTAATAAAATAGTTATGACTAGAAGATCCAATATTCGCTGTGTATAAGATGGAAAGCCAATCTTCTTAAGCCATATCAAGCTGTTTAATTATGCTCTTTTGAAATACGCATTAATTAAATGAGCTCATCTGTCAACATCCTGAAGCTTTTATGGGATCTTTGGAGTATGATTACTTCTTTTGAAGCCTTGTAAATGTAATGATACCTGTTTTAATCGACCATAGGGCAAAATAAAACTTATCGAACCTCTGTACTTCAACCGATTTTTTGAGTATGATTACTTCTTTTGAAGCCTTGCAATTGTACATGTAATGATACCTGTTTTAATCGACCATAGGGCAAAATAAAACTTATCGAACCTCTGTTATCCAACCGATCTTTGGAGTATAAATTCTTTGAATTCTTAATTTTGAAATATTTTAGCCAAATTGTTGAGCTTGTGGGATGTAGCAACGGCAACTAAACGGAGCCATGAATTATCCATGCACTAAAGAGGCTTGGCGTTTTGAAACAGAACGTAACTGCTCTGAGTTGTCTAACTAAAAATATACCTTCCCTGACCTCCGTTTCCCGACCTAGCCAAATCTGTATTATTCGACCTATACCCGGCTTAAAAATATCGACCACAACAGATCAGATTGTAAAGATGGTCAATACTATTAACGTCATCCCTGACCTCTATTTCCTGACCTAACGAAACCTGTATTATTCGACCTACCTTGAATAAACCGACCACACCAGATCAGATTGTACAGAAGATTAATACTATTGACGTCATCTTGAGTGTTTTCTCCTTGAGTCCTCTTCATCAAGGTTGTTGTTCTAGACCTGCATTACATCAAGACATTGAATTAGTCTAATGCGTCCACTCAGGTTTTTATATTTACTGCGTAACATGGAGAAGATCTTAATCCGGGAGGCTGATGACAAGTGCATTGTTGTTTACAATGTAGATATGCACTCAGGATCACATGTGAGAGGAGTTTGTTGGGTCTCGCCCTTCAATTTACTCCGGGTATTCCAATTTTGGTTTTCCTCCCTCCGTAAAACCTAACCCGCTAAATTCCAGCCCAGAGGTCGCTTCAGGGTTTCAGATCTGTCAGTTAGCAATGCCCTGACTTAGATCAGCCCAGAGGTCGCTTCAGGGTTTCAGATCTGTCAGTTAGCAATGTCCTGACTTATAGATCAGCCAAGAGGTTGTTTCAGGGTTTTAGATCAGCGAGTTTTCTATGCTCTGACTTTGATCAGCCCAGAGGTTGTTTCAGGGTTTTAGATCTGTGAGTTTTCCATGCTCCGACTTAGATCAGCCCAAAGGTCGTTTAAGGATTCAATAATAATTTTTTAACTTTTTAGAGGTGCTTATATATTGCGTGAACGAAAAAATTGTAGTCAAGATCTTAGTTGATTATATTGTTTCATTAGATTGGTAAAATATAGCTATCTACTTTTCCTTTCTTTCATTTTTCTTCTCTCTCTCTCTCTCTCTCTCTCTCTCTCTCTCTCTCTCTCTCTCTCTCTGCAGGATGTAGACAGTGGGGTCAAAATAGATTTATCTTCGCTCTAAGATTACCTGCATTACAGAAACCATTAAATCAATCTAATGTATCCACTCATCTTTTCATTATTACCCGTAACATTGAGTAAGATCTTAACACTTTCATCAAGTACTTTTTTTCGTTATACACACTTAACTTCTCGATATGATAAATCATTCAGTCAGAAAAGATTTCGTTCGAGTACCAGGCGATTCCGAATCTAGATTGGAAATGCCTACTACATTTTCTAAAGAAAAAACGAGAGGAAAAAAATTGCAATACACTGCAGGCCGCACCCCTCGGTATCTAGTATTATGAATTCTAAAACATTTCTCTATCAAAAGGTCTTCTTTTATGTTATTAGGTTCGTCTCTTTTTCTTTTTCTATGTGAAGTCCAATACAGTTAACTTACAGTTAAGTTTCTTGATGTTTGTGGCCGCATTTTTAGAAGAAAGTCAAATATTTTTAATACAAAAAAAAAAAACAAAAAAAAACACACACACACACACACGAATATCAGAGTTGCCCTTTTTTGCTATTTCTTTGAGGTTAGCAGTTGAGGTGCCTAAATACAGTTGTGCGAATTTGAGGGGGGAGGGGTATGAAAAACAAGCTGATTCAAAGCAAATCCTCTACCCCCTCCCCCTGGGTAAATATGATGAATGCAGCCTTAGTTTCTAAGTAGACATAACAACACTATATGGCTAATTTAAAACTTCTATAAGCAATATTGATCTTGGATAAAGGAATAATGGCTGGGATATACTTTGACTGAGAGCAGAAAAGGTTTTTTAGAAGCTTTCAAGATCTTGATCACTTTTGTGAAATTGAATGGATTTTTTAAATAGAAACATCTAAAGATTCATTTCAAGCCCTTAAATATTAATTATAACATGTTTACATTTAGTACTTTATTTTCATTTATCATTCGCTTTTTTCTTTGTACCTGTGGTTACTTTGACAAAATATAGAAGCGAAAAACAAGGTTTTAGTTTTGATAAACAAAATGAATTTTTAGGTTGTATATTAGTAATTATAATATTAAAGTCAAAATAAATAATTACTCTCAAAATAGATAATAATGAATATTAATATTAATGAATAATTACTAATTAATTTGAGAAGAAGAAGGAGAACAGGAAGTCAGAACAAGAAGAACAACAAGAAGAAAAATGGTTATATAAGAAGATTAATGGTTTTACTATAATCATCTAAGATACTAAGGCTATTGAAAGGAAGAAGAATTTCCAGACATCTTGATAACGAAGGCGATTTAATAGTGAAAATTACAGTTGCCTTCAAGTATTGACCGCAAATATAAAAATAGAGTATTGAAATTTCGGCAGCTTCTGACTGCTATGGTTTGCGCGCGAATAGCGAACGAAACCACCACTGAAAATCGGAATGAAGTTTTCTGGAATTTTCGTGTATCTTCTCGTGCGCAACCGTTAAACAAAACAGATAATGGAAAAATATACTCCTAATTTAAAGACTTCTTTTGCGCACAACGTCTTTTTTAGGAAATCCGTGTTACGTTTGTAGAGGCGAAAACTAGTGAACAAGTTTTACTTCAAAAGACTTGTTTTTCTTCATCAGACGCCCTTTTGTCTGGCCTGAGCAATTGACATACTCATTACAATGGTTCAAAATACGTCGTGATATTCGTTTCATAAGAGAATGAAAGAAAATGGATGTCTGTAGCCAAAACAAAGGAGTGAGGGAACAAAAGTACACGTACTCTAGTACTGTTATCTCCTTAGGGCAACTTCCTTGGTTATTGTTTAATGAAAGAAAACACTTCAAGTATGGTTTCATCCTACAGTCTTGCGTATTTGTATATTTGTTTTTACTAGGGTAGCACTTAATAGCCAGTGGCTAAAAAACCCATGGCCCTCCTTCCATAATCGAATTGGAATTTAGAAGTTGATTCTAGAGAGAGGGGAGAAAGGAAAGAAAGGGGAGAAAAGGGGGAAAGGGGAGAAAGTGGAGAAAGGGGAGGAAGTAGAGAATGTGGAGAAAAGAGAGAATAGGGGAAAAGGGGAGAATGGGGAGCAAGGAAAGAAAGAGGAGAAAAGGGGGAGAAAGGGGAGAAAGGGGAGAAAGGAGAGAATGGGGAGAAAGGATCAAAAATGTCAATGATAGCTAAGATAGTAATAGTATAGCAGGTTGATTCGGGAGAGTAAGAGCAACAACAGGAAAAAGAAAAAATCCGAAGACTTTGGAAAATGGAGAATGGCATGTAAGAAAGTAAAAAACCTTAAAAAAACTGTTTCACATTGAAGAGTTCATTCAATTACATTACTTGAAGCGTGTACTTGAAATGTGGGCTTTTCATGCATTTGACTATTAAATTTGTGCTTTCTCATTCCAGACAAAACTTAATAAGCCTCTTTACGTCTAAGAATGGTAAAAATAATCTGGATGTAAAAGAATCTCATCGGTAAGAGGTTTGAAATATAACAGAAAGCATTAAGCCCTAATTCGACCCTACTGAGAAGTGTTTACATGCGAAGTCAAAAAGCATTGTCATTTCATTTGGAGCAGACACTTACACATGCATGCTTTCCATGTACTTGTCAGACTTGTGGTCTTAGCTTCCGCATTACATGGTTATGATGCTTACTTATATGTATTGACAAGGGACACGAGTGAAAAACGCACTGCGCATGCTCAGAAGTTCATCGTGTTTACAAAGAAAACCATTGGAGTTTTTCCGGCGTTTAGTAAATCTCTAAAGTTAAGGCTGTTTGTGGAAGGTTGGTGCTTAATATTTTTTCCTGACACATTACTTTAGTTGTTTTAATTTCTTTCTCTGGTTAAATAATATGAGAGAAATCCCCATAATATAAGATATGTAAATCTCCAATGGTTTTCTTAGTAAACTCGACTCGTCTATGAATATTCTGCCGAACTTCCGAACATGCGCAGTGCGCTTTCACCCGTGTCTTGACAAGGTGGTTACTATTTATACATCAAGGCCTGGGGTCTGATTTATTTATCATAGTTAAGTATATTTGAGATAATATCAGAGTGCAGCGACATAGTCTTTACAAAAGCAATATAAACTACTACTTATGTGTCTAAACATACAAGATATAAGCACTCTGGTAACTGTAGAGCACGCAAACACCAAGAAAAACACTTGCCTACTGCACGCTTTGTGTTCCTAAGCTTACTTCTAACATGTTCCCATGTGTTTATATCACAGTAAAATGCCTCAGCACGCGCGCGTTTTATGTTGCTTCAAACTACCGCCAACCGTTTGGCTCAGTTGGTTGAGCATCGGACTATCATGCGGGAGGTCATGGGTTCAAGCCCTGCCAGACCAACACTCAGGGTCTTAAAATAACTGAGGAGAAAGTACTGCCTTTGTAAATAACATCGACAAATGGTTAGACTTTCAAGGGACTCGGATGACCACGTTAATGGTGGTCCCGTCCCTTTCAAAGATCTTTGGGACGTGTGGGGTTATTTATAGATCAATTTTATCATTAAGCCACTATCTAATACTGAATACTAGTAATCACTATCACAACGATAAAACTTTTTAAAGCGTTAATATAGGGACCGTTAAAATCGATGCGCAGAGAACAAATAATTATAATACAGATAACTAGCAACATATAGTGCATGGATAATGCTTTGAAATAACTCTCGATATAGACAACCTGTGCTGTGACCGTGCCGTGTTCGAAACTCGCGCACTGCGAGTGGCTGACCGGCAGTTTTCTATCACCATTGTGTTTAGTGAGGAAAAGAAGAAGAGGAGAAAAGAAAAGAAAACGGAAGATAAGAGAATAGTAGAAAGGCGAAGAGGAGAGGAGACAAAAGAAGAGAAGAGCAGAGAAGATATGAGAAGATAAAGGAAGGGAAGGAAAGAAAACAGACAAAAAGGAAAAGGCAGAACAATTTCCAAGAAATAAATTTAAATATGGCCTTCTTAAAAAAATTTCTTTTCTACATGCTAAGATGATTACGTCGTCATAACTTTTCTTCATGCAGACATTGGGACGCGAAGAGAGAAGGATATCGAACATATGCAATCGAAGTCTAGTTAAGCCTTAGCTGCAGTTTTGCTTACAATTACCCCCTCCCTCCCCCACTCTCCCCCTCCCTCCCCCCTCCCGTCAAATTAGAGCAGTTTTCATGCATATGTAACCTCAGCAACTTCCAGACATCGTAATTTTTGGCTTCAACCAAACAAAAGATTACGAACTCGAAGCGTGGGAATTTGAGGCACGACAGCAAAACGGGAAAAAATTTACTGCGTCTGGAGTTGCATGAGTCATCTAAAATAAACATGACAGGTGGTCTAAACTAACAATAGACACACCTGAATATATGGGCGTTTCTCCAACAAATTTGTATTAAAATGACAAAACTGGCTTACCTCTACCCCCTAAGTAGCTCCACGTCTCATTATATGCGGGGGCCCCTTTCAACAGGCCAAGTTCATCCATCAAATACCTGGATATGAATCACAAACTTCCATTAGAAAGAGGAAACAGATCATAACAAACTGATAGCAAACGTCAAAAAGTACTTTGACAGATCGTATAGTGGCGATCAAGACCTGATAACGGAGGAAATAGATGGTAATAAAGGAGAATTTTTTGTTCTCTAAGCTTTATTTTTCCGTTAGAAAGATTAGTTTATTACGACGTTTTGGCCAAAAACTCAGACAGTATTTATTCATTTGTGCGCTACCATCAAATATCCATTACCGACATCGGTCACATCAAAGCAGGTGTTTCTATTTAGAATACTTTCAGCCGCATTATTGCTTATCAAAGCCGATAGAGCTCTTTCTCCAGGGGAGTAGCAGGCCTTGAAAAAAACTGGGGGGGGGGGGGGGGGTCATAGTCACTTTGCAAGACGTGATCATAAAAAATGAATAGACCCCTTTCACGTGACGTCAAAGCAACATTTTGTTTTGGTGGACAAAACAAAAGAATTGTAATCTCCTGTCAATTGGAAAGCTATTGTTTTGTCCTCCAAGTTAAGTTGCATTCCAACGTGCTGCAACCTGGAGGCGGGTGTATATTTATTTCCATTCTTGTTTTACTTTTCTGGGGAAAACTGGAGGGGCACCCCCCCCCCCCCCCCGGCGTTGTTCTTATCGTTGCGCATTCACCCAGTTGGGCCAAGAGATTTGAAACGCCTCGAGGACAGAACAGAAAACTATTTTAAGGCGACAATCAGCAAAGTATATTTGAACATGTTTTTCGACAAAAAAATACGGAAGCGATAGTTTCCCCTTTTGAAAGTAAAACTTGCGGCATGATGCGCACCTTTGGTTGAAAGTTCAAGTCTTCTATTCCGCAGGATTTAACCTGGGTTTTGTTGTTGTTGTTGTTGTTGTTGTTGTTGTTGTCGTCGTTGTATTGTTTTTAGAAGCAGTATTTTTAGTTCGACTGAATTCTTTACCCCCCCCCCCCCCGACCCAACCCCCACCCACACACTTCTAATTTTACTATCCACTACTTTATGGTTGGTTTTCGAGATTTAACCTCAGAGGGATTCCGGAAGATTTTGGCGGAACTAAGGAAATTCTCGAGCACCTAAGCTACGCGCGACCTGAATCGCTTTTTCTTCGCGCCAAAACAACAATCATCGGAAGCTACTCGGAATGCAGTCGGGACCGGAAGAGACAAACAATCAAAATAAAGCAAATACATATAAAAGACCACCAGCATATGACATCAGTGCGCTGAAAAATGAGTCTTGTGGTGGATTTCCGATCACAATATTCGTGCTATTATGGACAGAAAAAAAGAAAGAAAGAAAAAAACAGAACAAGAAAAAATGAAAGAGAAACAAAGATCAGAAAGAAGGAAGGAAGGGAAGAGGAAGACATAAAGAATAGAGAAAAGGGAGAAAAAAAAAGGAACAAAAAGATAGAAAGAAAGAAAAGTCAGAGTAAACCGGAAGTGAGCTGGTTCGCCCCATGCTCCACTTAGACATACCAGGAACGCCTGTCTATGTTTTGCTGATAGAATCTTAATTTTGGTCTGTCGTAATAGATCAATCGTCGTGTATATCTGTTCAAATATTTAACAGAGACAAAAGTGATAGCCCTGGAACTTCGAACATGTCTCCAAAAATCGAGCAGACTTGGATCCGTTGTTTACAAGTGCATTAGAATTTCTCGATTCGTAAGGTTCAAATATTCACAATGGCTACGGCTTCTAATCATTACTCGCGAGTTATCAGCGAAGAGTTGTTGTGTCCTGTCTGTCTAGATGAATTCAAGGATCCTAAGTTTTTAGCCTGTGCTCATAATATCTGCAAGGAGTGCCTTGAACAGATGGTAGAGACAAGTGGCAGCGAAGTCAATTGTCCAGTGTGTCGGAGAAGTATTGATATCCCTGAAGGAGGCGTGACTTGTATTCCTACTAACCAAGTCTTAGTTCGACTCATCGAGGCTACACCCGGACGAAAAGAAAAGGTTGAAATCCAACTGTCTCTTGAGAAGGCGAAACCAGTTGTAAGAATTATAACGAAAAAGATTTCCTTTTTTGATAAAATATTGACAGACATGTCCATCAATGTTGGTGCAGTCGAGAAAGAGATTCGTGAAAAAGCTGACCAGTTAGTTGAAGCTATCAGAAAACAAGAAACAAGTCTTTGTTCAGAAATCGAGGAGTATTATGGCAGGAAACAAGACATGATACATAAACAGAAGAGTAATCTGTTCAAGGTACATTCCAATGCACTGAATAGTGTCAATCTTGCGGAAGCGATTCTCAAGCAGAATGATGCTACCGAAATAAGTGAGATTACAACTGCTCTTGTACAACAATTGGATGAAATTAGTCTGCTAAATCTAGAGGAAACAGGAGATACATCCACATATGATGAAAGGCTTGAATTTTCCATGAATACAGAAGCCACTTGTGGCAGGATTCTTGAAGATAAGAAATTTGCTAAAATTAGTAGAAAATTCCTCAAAGCCCAACCAAGACCTACCCCAAGTTCAATGGTGTCAAGTATAGACTGGTCCAGATTAGGTCAAGTAGTACACAGACTTGGCCACAAGGGGAGCAAAAAGGGCTTCTTTAAGGGTCCAGCTGGGGTGTCAGCAAATGAATTTGGAGAAATTGCAATCAGTGACTTTTTTAACAATCGTGTACAAGTCTTTGACTCAAGATTGAAGTTCCTGTTTGAGTTTGGGAAGAAGGGTAATGAGAATGGTCAATTCCAGGGTCCAACTGGAGTTGCTTACACATCCTACAATAACATAGTTGTGTTTGACAGCAAGAATAGCAGAGTTCAAATATTCAACAGAAGTGGTGAATTTGTGAGTAAGTTCGGCCAACAAGGAAGTAGTGTTGGTGATTTTGGTCAAAGTGGGACACTCACGGTCGATCAATCAGGTGATATTATTGTAACAGATTCCGATAACAATAGAGTTCAGGTGTTTTCTAACAACGGAGTATTCAAGATACAATTTGGTGGTCGAGGTACTGAAGGATTTGATAACCCTTTGGACACAGTTGTTATTGACGATGACTATTTCATAACAGACAGTGGCAATCATTGCATTAAAGTGTTTAACTCTGAGGGTCAATATGTCAGGCAGTTTGGTCGGCAAGGAGCTGGTGCAGGTGGATTTCAGTGTCCAAGGGGATTAACTGTAGACTATATTAATGAACTCGTCCTTGTCTGCGACAGTGAGAACCACAGTGTTCATATATTCGAGCCTGATGGAATTTGTCTGGGCAAGTTTCCTACTAAAAAGATTCCAGTTGCACTAGCAATATTCCAGAAACATTACCTTCTTGTTTGTTCATACCACAGTAACTGTGTTCAACTGATTTCCTGCACTTGAGTTATTTTTACACAGATTTTAAAAACACAAGAAGCACATTATTTTAGAAGCAAAAAATATCCATGTACAACAACATACCTTATTATAGGAAATTAACGCTCCATGAAATTAAAGTATTGGAAATTAGTGCAAATTGAGGGCAAAAATATGTCCATATGAAGAAAATTAATGTGAAAGACAAGCCAAAATTGCCATTTAAATGAAATGAGCACGATGGAGACAAATATAACTCATCTGAAAGTGAAAATGAAGAGCTTTGATTGATTGATTTTATTTTACTCATATATTTTTTTACATTTTTTAACAATTTTACATTATAATAATTAGTACATTGAAGAAGAAAAATAAAATGTTATACTAATTTCTATTTATATTACATAGTACTAAGTGGAAAGGATAACTTATAATAGAAATTAGTATTTTTGTTTGAGCCTGGAGGTCAAATTAACAATGTTTTCTAGTTGACCTCCAGCCTTTTTATGCTAACAATTTTTGAGGACAATTTTTGAGAAGTTTGAAGAATAGAAAACGAAAAGATAATTTCTGACAAATACGGAAACATTGTTGTTATCAGTTAAGTGACTGGCTGTAAATTTCAGCCCTAAATTTTTTTCAAAAGTAGATAACAGATAAAATTGCTAGAAATTCATGTCATGAAAATTAACTCTATTAATGATATGGAAATTATCATTAAAAGAAATTAACACGACTTAAATTAACTTGAATTAATTTCTTGAAATTTGCGTTAATTTCATGAAGCGTTAATTTCCTATAATAAGGTAAATTGTGAAGATATTAAACGAATAATATTTTTGTATATTTTTAAATCCACATTTGCTATGTTTTATTCAAGAAAATGCATGCATGCTGTGTGCAATGTGGTGGTTGGCAGAACACAAGAAAAGTGTAATGAGAGGCATGATGCATAGCAGAGTGCTTCTCAATAATTCTCACATGTTCTGCCAATCCCCAAGTGCTTTATGACTGTATTAACAACACAGCAAGTAAGTTTTTTATTTCTTTCATAAAATAAGAATTACAATAATTATTATTTTGGACATGAATGATGACACAGAAAGTGTGTGTGTGTGTGCCGTATGCTCTCATAAAGAACTAGGTTCGTGCAAAACCCTGACGGCTGGAAATCTGAGCCTACACGTAATACAGAACCTGCACATGAACAATTGGAAAGCAAGATTTATAACAGCTACTTTATAAAGATGAAACAAATCATTTCCAGACCAAAGTGGTTTGTGGGTCTAAATACAGTCAAAACAGCTCAAGCATACCCCCTAGAATTCATTGATGATTTCATTATTCGAATATTGAGTTCATTATTCACTCTGACTCCAAACTTGAAAATGAATTATCTATATGAGTTTTGTTTGGATTCTTCAACAACTGCCATGCCAAGGTAGAAAAACTCCCCAGAAAGGCCATCCCTTATCATTTTAGTTGTAAAATGAATATGAAGTTTGGATTTTGAATGTTTTAATAAAAACTCAGAGTGAATAATCAACTCGATATTCAAATAATGAAATCATTAATAGAGCCTGGGGGGTACGCTTGAGCCATTTTGACTGTAAACATTTTTATGTTATATAGGCCTCTACCTTGGGCATGTTTCCCATTTTAGACATGTCATTATTTCTGTTGTATTTACTCTTCAATCATTTCCACATAATTATTTGAATATTTTTGTATTTTATCCTATATATTTTTAAGTGCCAGTGCATTTTTAAATTTTTTTTTAATGAAAATATAACCAGTTTTACAATTATAAAAGTGCCAGTGCATTTGTTATTGTTAAAAGTATATAATATTATTTAACATGTACAGCCTTTTGCAAAAATTATGGCCGTTTCAAGTATATATAAAAGTGTATCAAAAGTGCATCAGAAATTATGGGATATCTTTCCTGATATTTTTTTCAGAAAGCCCTAGTGATAGGCAACCCGGAAAATATCAGCGATGATATCCAATAACTTCTGATATACTTGAAACGGCCATAATTCTTGCAAAAGGCTGTACACATTCAAGCATGCTTCCATTCTATTTTTATTATTATATTTTGCTATTATTTATGCATGATGGCTGTGTAAAACCCATTATTTCAGTAGATTATACAAATATTTTTTGTGAAAGCCACAAATTTTGGCCCCCAACCTGCAAAATAGCCTGACCTGAATAATACCCATTGAGTTGCCAATATTGTAATTGATGTAATTGAAAGATAACCTCATTTGAAGTAAATAAAAATTGTGTTACATAAAAATTATTTAAAAATCTGTATTTACTAAATGAAAATGAACATTTGATTGGAAACTTATACATGGTGACAAAATGCAGGCTGCCTGGATTAAGGACGCAAAAATTAGGCTAATCAGTCATCCAGATCTGTTGAAAGCTGGATTTTTCCTTAGGAGCATAAAAATAATTTGTAATCAGGATGTAAACATCAGTAACAAAGATGAAGCTTGAGGTGAATAAAAAACACATAGAACACAGATCACGGATGACCGACTAGCCTTGTTTTCACCTCCTCGATCCAGGCTGTCCATCTGTGTCCGTTCTGATATCTTCAGAACCTGTATATATATAATATTAACAATATATTTACACACAGAAATGTGTATAAGTGGTGTTACATTAGGAAATGTTTCTTGTGCGTTGTCGTTACTTTTGCGATTACGACAATCACAGCAACAATCAAGACATTGCCTAGCGTAAAAACCCTCCTTCAGCTTGTCACGCAATGATGTGTTGACAGCTAATAATATTGTATCAGGTATACATTATTTATCTTCTCAGTCAACTACATTGAAATGTGTGACACAAGTTGCATGAAACATAGAACATACCCTGTTGTGCAACTTCGACTAACTTTTTTGAACCACAAAATTGCGAGACAAGTTGCAAGAAACACTGCCTAGTCTAACACTACCTTAATGTATCGTCATCAAAAATGCTTGCAGTTTATCTTACATAACATACAAATAATATAGAATTATAATATATTATTTGTCGCTAGCTGAAGCAAATCAGAAAGAATTATAGTCCCTGATAAGAATCAAACCAATAACTTTCAGACCCTGGTTGGATGCTCTAACCATTGAGCTACAGGAAAGACTCATGATGAGTGGTCATATATGATAATGGCCTGCGTGTGACAAGGCGCAATAGACCCACAACCAGTTCAGAATCCTTCTAGTATAATATATTTGATGAAGTTAGAATTCCAGATTCAGTTCATCATATATCATACAAATTTTACCATCTATCATACAAATAATGTGTGAAATATTTCAAAACTTTGCAATATGAGTAATGACAATTTTTGTATTAGTTACAAGTTCCAATTCCCTTATTATAGGAAATTAACGCTCCACGAAATTAAAGTATTAGAAATAATTGCAACTTAAATTAACGCGAATTAAGGGCAAAAATACTTTCAATGAAGAAAATTAAAGCGAAAGAGAAGCCAAAATTCCCATTTAAATGAAATTAACACGATGGACATGAAGATAACTCATCTGAAAGTGAAAATGAAGAGCTTGTAGAATGAAAAATGAAAATATAATTTCCAACAAACACTGAAATGTTGTTTTCAAAAGGAGATTAAAGATAAAATTACTAGAAATTGATATCGTGAAAATTAACGTTCCACTTTTAAATGATATGGAAATTAACATTAAAAGATTTTTTGAAATTCATGTTTACTTAATTTCATGGAGGGTTCATTTCCTATAATAGTAGTTTCTAGTTATTACAAAGTGATTTACATGTATACAAAATGGTTTTCATAAATACAAGACAAAATACTTACAAATTATTGTATACACCTACTTGCAAGAACGTTGTCATACAACATTTGAACATTTGTAGTTTAGTGGATTAGGAATAAATTCAAAGTACAAAAGAAGATCATTTTCTTTTGTACTTTTAATTTATTCCTAATCTTGAAACTACAAATGTTCAAATGTTGTATGACAACGTTTTTGCAATTAGGTGTAGACCCAAATTTGTGAACAATTTAGAGAATACAATATCTTTTTCCATTTTGTACAATACTGCCGTGTTCCTTGATAACAACCCCATTTACTCAGGGTTAGCCTCATTTCAGTGTCAAATTATTCACAAATACCAAGAGTAAAGTAATAAAATGTATAATTTCAACAACAAATGAATTTAAATGCTTTGAAATTCCATGGATCTTTACAGGAATAGTCACATGATTAATCCATGCAAAATCGAGGCTTTAATCCTGCGTTAATGAATCTGTAGTCAGGGAGCACAGCAGTATTTTACCAATTCAAAAAGTATCTATTCTTGTTATATTTCTGTGAACTCTATAATTTTCAGATATCTGGTTTTTTTGTTTCAATGAATCAAATAATTATAAATGCAGTTTCAGAAAGCCAAAGCTTGAGAAAGTGGTCATATTTGGAGTTTTCTATTCTATGTACAGAAAGAAGAAAAGCTTTCCTCTAACACCAATTTTTTATACATATATACAAAGTTTTGTACATGTGTTTTTCAATGGAACACATGGTTTTCTGTCTAGCTTGTCGAAAACATGAAATCTGGAGATTTGATAAACACTCATGCTTGACAAAATCTTTTTCTTGGATTGTGGTTGATGGCTCTAAAGCTTACACTCTGCAAGACACATCCCGAAACGTACTGTTCTCATAGGATTCATTTGCTTCCATTTCCCAGCTCTAATATCAAAGGATTCTACAGAATTCAAGTTCTTGACACCATCAAATCCACCAGCAATGTACAAGCAGTTATTGAGGGAGCATGCCCCTGCACTACTGCGAGGGGATTTCATTGGAGGGAAGGGGTACCACTGCCCTTCTCTTGGATCAAACCTCTCTAATGATGTCAGCCATGAGCTGTTATAGCCTCCAACTGCATATAATGAACCTAGTAATCAAAAAACAGAGATAACTGTCAGTTAGATATTGGTAGAATAATAGTGATAAAAAGAAAAGCAAAAATGGTGTAAAAAAGGGCTCGTTTTTTTTTTTTTTGTGAAATGAAACAATGCGAAATGGGATGAGAAACAAGATGCAAAACGAGTATTTTACATAATTTAAAACTTACACTTAACATATAAGACTTACTTGCTTATTGTATTTGTATGACAGGCTTAGCTTATCTTATTTGGAAACTTACATAATACTTGATACATACCTTGATATGCTTGTTCTGAAAGTGATACCTAAAGCAAGTCAGTCTCAGAAGCTTTTTGCAAAAGCTCTTCTATCGGTTCTATGGAAACAGTTTTCTGGCACCATCTTAAATTCCTTTATGTCAACGCAGCAAACCTGGTTACTTATAAATTTGTAGTGTTCTTTAAAACTGTCCGTCGTGTATGTTTTCATGGTGATAATTCTTTACTAGCTTAGAAACAGAAATCAATTAAAAACACTTCATGACAATGCAATGGCGCCACTGTATGTTGTTTTATGAAAGTTAGAAAGCCACTCATTTGTCGCTTATTTGGCTTTTCCTGTGTTGACATGGGTTTCCTGTGTTGACTTAAGGAATTCAAGATGGCGTGCAAAAACTAATGCAGTGGAAAGAGGACAAAGAGGATCAGCGTTCATTCATATTGGCCCCAAGACTGTCTTATAAAACAATAGAACGAGGCAGTATCACAATAGATCTATGCTTCGTTCAATTGTTTTATGAGACAATGAAGGTCCTTTCAGCCGATGTGAACGACTTGAGTCTTGACCGTGGAGGAGCTTTATGAAAAGCTTGAGATTTTTGGGAGCTGACTTGCTGTCAGTATCACTTTCAAAACAACTATCAAGATGCATATCAAGTCTTATAAAGTTTACCAAGAAGAGAAGAGAAGAGAAGCAAATAAAATAGAAATAAGAGGGGAGATATAAGAAGAAAAAAGAGAAAAGAGAATGGAAAGCCATATTAATATATCATGCTTGGTGAGAAGATTTTAAACACTTAAATCTATAATTTAGCAAGACCAATATAAATGAGATTAAATAAATCTTCAGTTATAGACAAAGTGGGTAATTTGTGCCAAATAACAGACAAAAGATGACAAATAGGGCATTAAAAATAATTAAGATAATCAAAAAAATACATTTAGTAATTAATCATCAATAAGGATAGGGAAAGAAGTGGGCCACCCTTTTACATACATACATACATGTTTATTTGCCATACGTCAAATTATAGTGCAAATTAAAATAATAAATTACACTTGATCAGTTTTCAATCTAGAATACTCCCTCTTGTTACCTCCCTTCTCCAATAAACTTATATATGGCCAGTCCCTTACAAACATTCCACTCTTTAAATGAAAAAACATACCTCCTTCGGCAGCAAGTCCAAAGTGTGCTCTTGGCTGTAACAATGGTGTCACGGGAATCCACATATCATTAGAAGGAACATAGCACTCAGCAATATCCATGAAGCCATCACTTTCCCCCAATGCACCACCATAACCACCCACAGCATAAACATACCCATTGAGCTCAGCCACACCCAGATAACTACGGCGCTGTTTCATTGGCTTGATAACTGTCCATTTATCCAAAAGAGGATCATACGACTCAACACTTGATAGATATCCATGTTTGCCACACCCTCCTGCAACAAGGAGCTGTCCATCAACAACAGCAGATCCAGCACCCAGCCGACCTTGGTTCAATGAAGACAGCTGCTGCCACTTGTTTTCTGGCCATTCATACCTCTCTACGACATCAAGGGCTTTCCAAGAATAGCTTCCACCAATAACATACACGTGATGGCCTGTGGTACATGACGTTGCGTTATTTCTACTTTGCTCCAGGGCTGGTAATGAAAGAGGTTCTGAATCCCTGACAGATACTTCCCAATCCCATGTATTGCCTTCCAAGTCATAGCATTCTGTAGAGTCTAGTGTTACCCCTACTGACTCGCCCCCAATTGCAAACAACACCTCCATGGCTTTGCCATAAATCCTATTTAAAAACATTGGAAATTCGTATGCACTTGATACGTTCTTAGAAGCAAGTGTGTCTAATGCCTCTAATATCAAATCAAGGCATTCGCAGTCAGTGGATATAATGGAGTCAGTCACTAACGCCTCCAACCGGCTGATATGGATTTTTATCAAGTGTATACGCTTTAGAAGTGAACGTGCATACCTCGCTCGATTCAAGCTGTCCCAATGAAGCCATTTCATGACGCCGTCAAGAAGCTCACATTCACCAGCGATATTGAGATAATCTGAATCAATTAAAATGCTTAGCGACTCGAACGGTTGAAGTAGGAATTCTTCACACAGAAGAACCTGAGAAAAGTTTTCTGTTACATACAAATTTGCAGCTTCGAAGAGCTCACTACAAGAAAGGGTATCGGCGATGGCGCGAATTCCCAGGCAATTTGGAACTGTTGTTTCTTGTTGGAGAAAATCACAGCAGTATTGTTTAACGTGGTTGACTGCTAGAAGACATGAAGCATAAAGCAAATACTGTACATTTTCTTCATCAATGACAATCTTCCCGCAGTAAAAGAAATTAATAATTTGTTCCACGGCTTTGCCATTCAAGTCAGACAAGAAGATTTCCTTCTGAAGGCTTTCGGCCATTTTTCCAGAAAACATAGCTCGAAAATAAGGACTTGAAGCCGCTAGAACCAATCTATGGGCGGGAATGTGGACACCATCGACACATAAAACTACATCACACAGTTCTTGATTTGAACGAAAGCACTGGAATTGTTCGAAAGCTAACGTACTGAAGTCTTGTAAAAACGAAACTTGTCCCTCTGCAGTCGTTGTTGACTCCATTGTGGATAGGAGAACGTTTATGGTTTGATCAGACAACGATCGCGAAGGGAATTTTAAGTCCAAACAAACAAGTTGTAAAACGAATACGGCTTTGTTTATAAACAGTGAGACATGTGCATTCGTGACGAACGTGTTTGTTGATACCGGTCAAGCGAGTATTTTAAAGTAGGAAAACCAGTGGAATCTATTTGTACACAATAATTTGTACAAAAATAGAATTCAACTGTAACTCATGGAGTACAAACATAAATGATAATAAATACGTTATGGTATTGTTATTGAAAGAAAAAATTACATAGAAAACAAAAGCGCGAGGATATTGGACTTTGCACTGAGTAGCGTGACTGGACAGTCAAGATTCAAAAACAGCGGGAAACTTGAGGATTTTGTCATGCAGCAAACTTCTTACCTTCAAAGTTAGACTTTTCGTCGTTCCTGACAAGATTTATTGCTGTTCAGACGTAAATAATTAAGGCCATATAAAGGGCTAAAGGAAAACTTTTCATTTTATAGTTTATTGATGCCGAGCGGCTTGTTGTCGTACCAAACGTCATGGGAAGGCGCCCAGTTTCGGCTGGGATACTGGAAGAATGCTGAACATTTGGGGTTGAGCTTGGAAATATAGAGCTTTACAGCTTTATAACCGTCTTTGGGCTATTACTAGCCATTCCTTAATGAGAATTTTAAGACTAATATCAAGAAAAAAATGGGAAAACTTTTTGCTGGAAATTTTTTTTTCAGCAATGCTGACGTCAGCATGAACCATCTCTATGAACCATCCATTTCTTTTTCATAGAATATTATCCAATCAGAGCGCGCGTTATATAGTATCTATGTTATAACTTCATTTGATTAAATTATCGCGAGCCGGAGGGGCCTGAGGGGCCTGGGATAAAATTTGCATTGCAGAACTGTCCAATCACAGCACGTTTTAATCGATAACTTGTTGAACAGGTTTGATCAAAAAGTACCCTTAGGGGTTCCTTAGGGGTGGGGAGAATGGATAGCCTGCGTAGCGGCGCATTTTTGGGGTTTTTGGGGGAAGGGGTGGGGAGCGAGAGAGGGAGACTGGGTAGTCTCCTTCCCCAAAAAAAACCAAAATGCGCCGCTACGCAGGCTAGAGAATGGATTATTAGTCCATATTAGTAGATACTTATTACATTGTTTTCGAGACTAGACATCGACTCGACATCGACTCAGTTATTCCATGGATGATAAATTTATCATCCATGGTTATTCTAAGTCAGAAAAGGTCAACGGGCGTTCTTCAAAATGACCACCCTTTATTTAATTTAAGAAAACCATCATGGCTTCGAGATTGTTTCCATGCCAACACCAAAAAGTCCCCAAAAAAGGCTTTTACAGCTAATTATATCAATCGTGGTAATTATCAGAAAGTTAAAATTAATTAGAAAACTGATAACTTAATTCTCTTACTGACGTCATAATTTGGATAAAAGCGTGGACAAACGAATCCGAGTAAGACTGTGTGCAATCCGAGATAATGAAAGGAAAACTAAAAAAAATGCAAAATGTAGCATTGCCCCCAGAAATTTGTTCCAATTCCTGCCGGCTTATTTTTGCTGTTGAACTTTCAGTGAATAGGGGATACAAGTGGAGAAACAGAAGAGGAGAGGAGAGGAGAGGAGAGGAGAGGAGAGGAAAGGAGAGATGTAAAAGGGGAACATTCAATTCCAAAAATTCAAACTCAAACTGGTTAAATTTCATTCCTTTATTTACTATCCCTATTTCTTTTAAATAACTATATTCCCATTTCTTTTACTTAATGATAGTAACTATTGCCTTTTTTTTAACTGTTCCTAAATTAGCTGTAAGAATGAATGTGAATGTAGACACTATAAAAGTGATATTCTTGCATGCTCCTTTCCGTAGTCTTCCCACAATCCCTTACGATCCGAGCATGAGGTCGAGGTCAGGGTAAAATGTCCAAAAAAGGTATAAAAATATGCAAATTCTACCCGGACCTCGAGCTCACGCTCGGATCATAAGGGATTGTGGGAAGACTATGGAAAGGAGTGTAGGCAGACAACTCAGAGATAGCAGCAGCACAGACAGCACAGGTCAAAGAAAAACGTGTTTTTATAGACAGAATCAAACGTACGTTATCGTGACTATGAGAAGCATACCGTGATTGTTGTTGTTCATCAGTGTGAATATTATTATTATTATTGTTGTTTACAGCTGATATCGTATACGTATATTTATGCATGTCAAATTTGCTATTCCATTATTAACTACTACTTCAGTATCGTTCGTGAAAATGCCTATAACACATCTGACAATATTCTCAGTATAGATTTTACAAAAATTGAGAAAAGAAAAAATAAGAGAAGAAAAAAAATAAAAGAAAGTATGGAAGATTCGCTCGTCTTTGTAATATAATACCCTTGCATTTCCAGACGAGCTTCTTCAAATTTATGTGCATGTGACGTCATAGCCGCCACTTTAGTTGAAGGCCCTGTTGCACCTTAAAGTTTCAGGACGAAATTGCGCCGTGTACCCCCCCCCCCCCCCGTGTAACTTGTTCACAAGTTTCAGCTTAAAGTTTTAACGTGTAACACTCGAACCGCAGGGATTTTGGTCTTGGTTTTTTTTGTCATGTCAACCAACATGGCAGCCACGTCTTTTTTCCTTTTATTCTCGTGGCAATACAGATAGTTTGCCGTTCAAGGCGCACTAAAGCAAGCAGCAATTCTGTATGCTTTATACGTCTCCTATCCGTCTTGGAGACGAACCAGTCGAAGATTCATAAATAGTTGCACTGAAATGTGTGCCTAAGTTCGTGCGTCTTGAATATAAAAATGACCATTTATACAATCTAGTTAGTTGTCTAAGGTGACTGGCAGTGAAATAATAAATTTTCCCCTGTGACTGGTCGATAATTTCTAATATTACTTAATTATTCATTTCTGATTGTGAGCCCTTCGTTATCAATAGAAACTTCGTGGAAGGCAACTTCATCTGAAAACTGAAAAAAAAAAAAAAACACAAAAGAAGTAAGAAATTGATGGCTGGATACTAGGAGAATAGGTGGATTTATGTGTACTAGTGAGACAGCTGAGAACTGGATTTCCAATACCAAATGACTTACCTTTTTGTTTCCTAAAGTTTCTTTGATTTTTCCCGCCATTTCAGGAGACTTCGCAATCGCGCACAGAAACCCACCACCACCTGCGCCTGCGAGACATTGACCTGCGGGGGTGAACACATGGATTTTTATTACCAAATGTACAGAATATTATATCAAGCGACGCTTCTTGTCATCGTTTGTTGCAACCACTATCTTGAGAGTGAGTAAAAAAAATGTAAAATCAAATATTTTACTTCGAAATCGTGGGGAGTGAGCCAGGGGTTCATGCGTGTATAAAGTGTTCGAAGGTGCGCACTTTATATTACCCCCTCAAACTATCAGTGCTTCTTATTTCTGGTAATTAAAGCTAAAGCTACACAGAAAGAGTGAAGTCGGAACAGACGTGGAGATCCTGAGGATCGAACCGTAGGCCTCTAGCTCCGAAGGCCACACACTAACCAACTGAGCTACTCCTGCTCATATATATAAAGTATAGTATAGCTTTTTTGAGTTCAAAAAGGGTCTGGTAGGACTGACACTTACTCCAACGGCAACAACAACATCAACAATACTGAACAAAAACAATGCGGGCAATAGCAGCCAACACAACAGCAGGAGCAGCACCAACAGCAACAATATCAACAGCAGCAAAAGTAGCAACGACAGCAGCAGTAGAAACAACAACAGCAACAGCAGAAGCAGAAACAATAGTATCAGCAGCAGAAGCAACAACAGCAGCAGAAGCAGCAACAGCAGCAGCATCATTATCTTGAACGTACCGTAACATTAGTAGCCAAAATAAAACCAGCAACAACAACAACAGCAACAGAAGCAACAACAACACCACCACAACTATCATCATTAGGACTTACCATAGACATAAGGTTGAATTGCTTCCATCATCTTACGTATATCCTCTGGTTCGGTACCTAAAAAACAAACACCTCTTACTTACAGAATATGGTACAACACGGGATGATTGTGACGGCACAGTCAGCTACTAACCTGGAGCGATCAGTTTCTTGTGTTCTCTGTAATTACTGACACACTGTCCAAAAAGGGCCAGATCCCCTGGGGGGAAATAAAGGACATGAAGTTAGATATATGATTGGATGACGGAGGGGTGGCAACTTGGGTCCACCGTCACAAATCTTTACTGGAAAAAGCGGTAAGCCTAGCTTGAAATACCAATATAAGTCCTGAGAGGGTCAGCCAAAAAAAAAAAAAAAAAAAGAAAAAAGAAAAAAAACCAACAAAGGAAAAAACAAAGCAGAGCAGAGCAGAAAGCCCTAATCGGCCTTACGTTGACCTAACCTACCATCTTCTAGTGCTTTAGCTAGTGTTTTAGCATTATCAGCCAGATCATCGACGACTTTGACTATGTTTGGCTGTCTGCCGTACCAATTACGAACCACATTCTGATGGGAAAAAAGGAAGAAAAGTTACCACAAATAATGTCATTTTTGTTGAGTTTTAGATATCCTCGTCTATTTTTTTCCTCGCTGCTATTCTACCAGAAAATGTATGTCACCTGCAAGAGGTTCTTGGCCAATCTTGTCTTCCCAGTGTAAACAAAAACCAGACATTTGTTCAGCTGATCAATCATCGAACCAGACACCTTCAGCACTTCGTACTCTACTTCAATAGGTAGCTGAGCTTTGGAGTTAGCAATCTTGAATCCTGGCGCAAGACCACCAACATTATCCTGCCATCCACCCCCACAGGTCAACATTTGCTCCACCACCATTACGGCATGGATCAGAGATGTGACGTCTGCTGTGAGTCCAGCGGCTCGCAGAACAGCTCCCATGACAACGCCCGCTAAAATACTGCTCGTGCCCAGTCCACTTCCGTAAGGAATGTCAGCGGCGGAATGGACCTCAAAGCCGCCACCGTATTTTTCTTTGAGCTGGTCAGCGAGTGATTTTGGGGAGTCGAGAACGATTATACTCGCTGCACAGAAGCAGGCTTTGATTAAGGCACCTGAAACATTCAGTATTGATAGGAATAATGACTCATAAAGGCAGTAGATTTCCTTCGTTAGGGTAAAATACGGACTATTTTGTTGGATGGAGAGAAGTATTTTATACTTCAGATAACGTGTCATTCCCTTGAGTATGTTTGCTTTGTTTGTGCGTAATTATATGGTTTATGTCGAAAAGGAATTTCCAGAGGTTTGGACTGAGAAAAAATTACACTCAATAAAAAATTCCATTCTCCCATTTGAAACATATTGGAAATACGTTCTTTGTTCTAGTATCATCAGTATCTTTTCCACCATCGGTAAATTTCTAAACCATATTCAAGCGATTCATTCAGGACTCTTCTGATCTTTGAACCCAAGCTAGACCAGAATGCACCACGTCAAAAAATCTCAAAAGCCTTATGTTTGAATCATTGCGTTACGTCCATTAGTGAGAATTCGTGACACGAGACTACAGTGTGACAACATAGCGTTACCTGGAGCGTGAGGTTGCGAGTAATTTGCCAAGTCATCTAACGTTTCACATACAAGACGAGTGCTGTGTTCTCCTGCTAGAATAACCAGAATTATCTGAAACCTAAAGAAACAAAACAATTAATACTCGTTTTTTACAATCTACAGTCACAGATGGCGCGCGGTTTAAAAGTGGAGGTGGGTTACCCAAAACGTAGGGGCTAAATGCCCAAAATAACTCTTTCATTGGCTCCGTCGTCTACGATTTTGAGGGAAGCATGGGTGTAGCGGTGAGAGAGCTCGCCTCTCACCAATGCGACCCGGGTTCGAGTCCCGCTGGGTTTGGTGTCATATGTGAGTAGAGTTTCTTGTTGGTTCTCTCCTGTGCTTCGAGGGGTTTTCTCTGGTTTTCCTCCCTTCTCGATTCCAATTCGATCTCAGAATCAGAGTCGTATGTTAGATAACTCTTCGTGGTTAATAAGTCTTTACCCTCTTTAAAATAATGGCTTTTTTCCTTCTGACTGGAGAGAGAGCTAAACACATAATACACCCTATGCATAAAGAGTAAAGACTGGGAACGAGCACCATGAATCATCAATGATTTCAAAAATATATTTTGATTACAAGAAAGAGCATGTCTAAATTAGTAATTTGGTAGAGTTCTGTTGTTACATATTAAATCACTGCAGAGTTATAAGCATTTGAAATGTGCCAAAAACATGAAAACGAGGCTGGTCAGGCCTTGGTTGTTGTTTCCATACAAATCTTTCTAATTTCAAACAGCTGTAGCTTTTTATCATTTAATGTTAGTAAGCTGAAATTTTTGAAGATTACTAAAATCGATATACTCTTTACAATGAAAGCAATGGTTTTTTCGATAACTGATGAACTAAGGTATTTCCATGGCCACGCCCTTATGCATAGGGTGTATATCATCTACTTACTCAGGAATTCTCTTGGCTTTTACTACCAGTGGTTTCTACGAGTTTTGAAAAAAAAAAAAAAAAAAGTAAAATATTATGATAATGAAAAACAATACGCAAAGTTCTGTCTCTAAAACCTTTTCAAAAGTAAAAGTTATTTTTGCTTGCAACAAGATGAAGTTACGCGCTCCATCTTGTAAGATAAAGGTATGCAATAACTATCTTTAAATGACTTTTAAAAGCAAGGGCGTAGCCAGGGGGAGGGCCAAGGGGGACCGGGCCCTCCCTATCCCGTTAACCGTTTTTTTCTTGGTTGATGTTTTGAATACGGATTTTGGGCCCCCAAGGCAAAATCCTGACTACGTCTCTGAAAATTGAATACTGAATACCTTGCCGTTCAGCTTGATGGCGACGTTAGTAACCACTCCACCGTGTTCATACGCAATAGGAGGCGTGTCTGTCCATCCACCACTAAAGTCGATTCGAACTACATTGAAAAATGATAATGAAGATTATGAAGATGGCGACGAAGGTGGTATTGATGATCATGACAGAAAACCATAGCTAGATAAATCGTTTCTTGGTATGTAGGTATCGACATTTTGGATGTATATGGTTTCAACTAATTTTAATTTAACAAAACGACCAAGCTTTCGGACAAATCGTCCATCTTCAGGGTCACAATGGAAAACGTTACTAGCGCGCGCTAACTATTTGTACATGTGATACTTAGTTTTCTCGCGTTTCGGAACTGTGCATTTCCATGTATTAGTAATGATCAAAATACTTCGTACACAGACGTTATTATTTCTGCTTATCCACCACTGAAGTCGAAAATACTTCGTACACAGACGTTATTATTTCTGCTTATCCACCACTGAAGTCGAAAATACTTCGTACACAGACGTTATTATTTCTGCTTATCCACCACTGAAGTCGAATTAAAAAGAACATCATGATGATGAGGATGATTATCGGCTGCTGACGACTAAAGGCCCTGTTACACTGCAATTTTCTCAGCAACTTGTCTAGCAGTACCATAGCGAGATAAGTTGCTGGAGAATTGCACAGTGTAACAGGGGTTACCTCGCAATTGTTTTGTTGCGTGTAGCGTTGCACGAAGCAGAACTCAGTTTTACTTTTCGCAACGGATTGCAGCAACTGACAACGCCATTGTTCAGTGTATCACCCCTCCAGCAACGTTTCTTGCAATTTAAGGCATATTTTTTAAGTCGCTGAATGTTGCTGAGATCGTGTTGAAGTGTAACACCTCATCTCGGCAACCTGCAACGCTACATTTTCAAGCATCGAGAGACAAGTTGCTGAGAAAATTAAACATTGTAACTGGACCTTAAGTGATTGTACTGATCATGGTTACTAAAATGCTTTGTTCTGTTCATCTACCAACAAAGCCGATTCATACCGAAAGCAACAGATGATGGTGATGCGTAAATTGCTCGAAAACGCAAAACGTAAGATGTTGCCATAGTAATATATCCTCACTGAATACTGAATACTGAACTAATAGCGAGAAGCAAAATTGTATGCTATACTCCTTTCCTTTGAAACGTCCCTTGAAAGCTTGAAAGAAATGTTGCACGCGGACCCCTTCTTGTATGATTTGAACGAAATCTACCCTACCATCGACAGGGCCGTACTTGGGGATTAAACCTTCCCACACGCCGCTGTGATTATGTATCTCCCCGGCTCTAAACGCCGTTGGACCGCGAAACCGCAAATGCTCTAAGCATGCCAAAGCTGGTCTTCGTGCGACCATTTCTGAAGAGGCTAAACGGCCAACGAAGGGTTGGGGTTTCCCGACAGGCGCCAAGATCCCGCCCGTGATCTTGCAAACGAGCCTCGAGAAGACGGGAAAAATCCCTTGCGGTGTCCTGATAAAAGAATAACTTAAGAGCGGATGCCCGTAACAGTCGAGAATCTCAAGTCAGATGAATAAATTCGAATTTTTTTTTATTTCACCAAATGATCCCATTTAGTGTTCCTATCATGGGAAAAATACTAAAAAGTTGATGCGAATTTTTTTTCTGGCGATCTTTACGAAATTTTGGTTTGGCGGTAAATTAGCCGATTTTCACACCCGAACTGACTGATTTATAAGCTTACTTTGTGGTACTGCTGACGGCTAAATATAAAACCGATTAATCTAATATTTCTCTCACATATTAAGACACTCTTAAAGTTTGATATTGCATTAGAAGTTGTTTTTAAGTTGGCTATTTATTTTTTTATAGTTTTTTTTGTGAACCCCATTTTCGTGGTCTTGAAAAACATGCGAAAATTGGCTAAGTTTAACGGCCAAAAACCTTTCCTGGTACCTAAAACTTCGAGACAAAAATTACAGTCAGCCAAAGCCTGGTTATTATTTGTCATCTCACAGAAGTTTCATGCTTGGACTCGAAGTGGTTTGGTGTTGACAAACCAAAGTTTGAAGTGAAGTGTATCCGGCTAAAGGGTCACGCCAACCGAAGCGTTACGCTTAACGCGTCTATAGTACATCGAAGAAATTACATTCAAAAGGTTCCCTCGACTTGAATTTTATTGGTTCATGATCTAAAATACAAAGAATGTATTTTGAAATGCATATACGGCATTTCCGCTTTTTAAAGTGAGTCGGAAACCGGAGTAATATTAAAAGCCGATTAGACGAATTTCATGTCAAACTAGTACAGATGTAAACAAATAAGCCGACATGTACAATAGTTGAATGGTAACTATTTTTTGTGGATTTAACATTAGCACTCTTCTAAAATTGATCGTATCTGTCTTTTATAGAGGTTTTAAAAATAGTGAGATAATTTTTCTTAAAGAGTGAGATAATTTTCTAAAAAGTGAGATAATTTTTCTTAAAGAGTGAGATAATTTTTCTTAAAAAGTGAGATAATTTTTCTAAAAAGTGAGATAATTTTTGTAAAACTACGAGATAATTTTTCTTAAAGAGTAAGATATTTTTTCTAAAAAGTGAGATAATTTTTATCTTAAACTGTGATCAGTTCGAGACAAAACGTCTCGCCTCTAGACGTGGACTTAGTGGGCCGTCAATCAAAGACATTTCAATGGATTTCCATGAACTTCGCCTCTCAGAAAATTCACTTTTTAGAAAACTATCTCACTCTTTAAGAAGTCCTTTATAAGCCACCGTAGATATAGGTGTCGGAAGCGGGATTATTTGTAACAACTGCAACAAAATGTCCAGGGTATTGTCTCCTGTTTATAATCATCGCTCCGCGGACTCCGCGATTCGTGCGATATTGATTTCTCTCGTGAAATTCAACGTGGAATTCCCTCGTCCTCCAATGAATTTACCTATAGAATCAGTGACAGGTTGTGGCAATTCTACTTTTTTGTAAAATTGTGAATTCAGAAACTAAAAATCCCAATAAATTCAGATTTTAGAATTTTTTCTCACAGTCACGTGACATTTAGGCGGGAAATGATAATTTAGAATCGGCGGGAAATAAAACGGTTAGCCTATTAATATTAATATTGATTAGTAATAAACATATGATGACATCTTTCGGCATAGTTTGTCAATTTATTGAATTAATCAATTAATATTAATATAGTAAGTGGCTAGTACGATAGAAAAGGGTAGCTTTTGTTACTCAGGTTTTTCACCTCGCATAAGGGCAATAAAGGTACCTTTTTATCCGCTTTTCGGATTTCTTTCAAAAGGTGAAACTTAAAAAAAGGTGGGAAATTTCATCACATCCATTAAAGAGATTATGCATTAAGTTTCCTATCTTTTTATGGAATAAAAAGGTACCTTTTCCCATCATTGGAATTTATTCTTAAAATCTTTAAAAAAGGTAGGAATATTGGCGTTGTGAAAAAGAGAAAAAATTCTAAAACCTGAATTTATTGGGATTTTTAGTTTCTGAATTCACGATTTTACAAAAAAGTAGAATTGCCACAACCTGTCACTGATTCTATAGACCCACAAAGGCCTGAAGTGTTTTCCGCACTTAACGTCACAGTTCCATTTCTTTCAAACTCAAGATAAATATGACGTCAAGTGCGAAAAACACAACACTTTGCCAAGGGTCTAGATCTGTACAGTGTTTTGTTACTATCAGTGCACTTTGCAGTGCATAAAAGCAAGTGGCCCTTAAAAACCCTAGTTATGAGAAAACTCACAGCTCTAACTATTCACTGATAGTCACTTCGCCTTCAGCGAATAATGGTTTCGGTAAATATATAACAGTGTCTCAATTCTTGCCACTTTTGATTGCAATTTTGATAAGAGAGCAATTACTCAAGGTTTAATAGAATGGTTTTCATCACACTTTAGGTTCTTTTGTATTGTACCACGTGTACTCTAATATGTACTATATCAAAAGCAACTATAAAAAAATATTGTATTGTACAGGATGCATATCAAAGTTTATGGAAATGGAGGTACAAATCCGATTTCACTTGTCTACAGTACTGAACACTTATAATTCTAATTATTTAGCTTTATCATGCCATCAGTAGAGCTGTACATATGTACTATATATAGACGACAATGGATGTCACACAATATTATCATATGGTATACTAATAATTGCTTCAGTTCTAATTATTTGAGTGCATACAGAATTAAAACCTCTATAAAAGACAGATACGATCAATTTTAGAAGAGTGCTAATGTTAAATCCACAAAAAATAGTTACCATTCAACTATTGTACATGTCGGCTTATTTGTTTACATCTGTACTAGTTTGACATGAAATTCGTCTAATCGGCTTTTAATATTACTCCGGTTTCCGACTCACTTTAAAAAGCGGAAATGCCGTATATGCATTTCAAAATACATTCTTTGTATTTTAGATCATGAACCAATAAAATTCAAGTCGAGGGAACCTTTTGAATGTAATTTCTTCGATGTACTATAGACGCGTTAAGCGTAACGCTTCGGTTGGCGTGACCCTTTAGCCGGATACACTTCACTTCAAACTTTGGTTTGTCAACACCAAACCACTTCGAGTCCAAGCATGAAACTTCTGTGAGATGACAAATAATAACCAGGCTTTGGCTGACTGTAATTTTTGTCTCGAAGTTTTAGGTACCAGGAAAGGTTTTTGGCCGTTAAACTTAGCCAATTTTCGCATGTTTTTCAAGACCACGAAAATGGGGTTCACAAAAAAAACTATAAAAAAATAAATAGCCAACTTAAAAACAACTTCTAATGCAATATCAAACTTTAAGAGTGTCTTAATATGTGAGAGAAATATTAGATTAATCGGTTTTATATTTAGCCGTCAGCAGTACCACAAAGTAAGCTTATAAATCAGTCAGTTCGGGTGTGAAAATCGGCTAATTTACCGCCAAACCAAAATTTCGTAAAGATCGCCAGAAAAAAAATTCGCATCAACTTTTTAGTATTTTTCCCATGATAGGAACACTAAATGGGATCATTTGGTGAAATAAAAAAAAATTCGAATTTATTCATCTGACTTGAGATTCTCGACTGTTACGGGCATCCGCTCTTAAATAAATGGCGCGCCTAAGACAAACAGGGGGGACCCAACCCCGCGTTGACCCTGAGCTCTGATCTTAGACCAGAATTGAGGCACTGAGCAGGGCCCCCCCCAGAGTCAACAAGGATGCGAGCGAAGCCAAAAAGTGGGAACAACAAACGGTGAAACGGGGAAAACAAAATTTAATAGCTAGCCTCGACCATATCTGTCGTTGAAAACCACATGTTTGCATGCTCGGCTGAACTCCCGAAGCTCGTAGAAAACTCTCTAAGCAAACTAATACCCGTATGCTCGGCTGAACTCCCGGAGTTCTAAGCCCATAGAAAACTATCTAAGCAAAATAATAATACTAGCATGCTCGTTGTTGGTTGTCTTCGGCGTCTCCTTGTAACGGAGGGTTGTTATCTGCTGCCGGAGGCAAAACGTGTTGGGCTGCCATATGGAAAGTCAGTGAAGCTGGTGGCGGTGAAGTAAAACTCTCAGCAACTTTACTCTGGAATCTCCAAACGACGTTGTGCAATAAAGGATGTGTGTGTGGTTAATTTATACTGCTCCTTGCTCATTAATTATTCAGTGAGAATAGTTTGCAGTCCTCACCTGGTGCTTCGGCGACTACCCAGTGTCCCATGGGAGGCTTTTCAGTCTCTTCAAACTTCATAAACTATAGGAAAATGAAAAAGTCATATGAAAATTCTCATCGGGCTCCACGCGCAGCCACAGAAAGCCCATACCAGAAATCTAAGGTCGACACAATGCATGCTGGGTCAAAAAAGCCAACCAATGGTTTAATTTCTCGGTCTTTTTGTTTGTTTGTTTTGTTTGTTTGTTTCTTTAATCAAATAAAAGGTATATATCAACTGCAAAATTATCCTAAATGCATCAATTTTCACATTCCTCGACTACAGAAACCATTTAACTGTCGCTATGGCACACTCTAACTAAACAGAACTTGTGGTTAATGTACGTAAAGATGGCGTGCATCCCCCTCCCCCCCCCCCCCCAAGAGAATAATACAAACGCGTTACCGCCATGTTGAAAGACTTAACAAAGAAATCAAGACCAAATCTTCTGTCAAAGTCCACCAACATGAAGGCGGCTATGACGTCACATGCACCTAAGAATATTTGTTTCTAACCTGTTTGGCTGTCATGACAGCGTGTCTTCTGAGAATCTGCTCAGCTCCTTCGTAATGGCGCGCTGCTCTGATCAACAAATCTGGTCTGTGAGGGAGAGAAACAAGAAAGACAGTCTGAGTTGAATTTCATGTCAATGTGATGTGGGTGTTCAAGTTGAAGGCCAACAAAATAACAAAGACAAGGTTTGAGTCCCGCAGGGCTTGGTGTCGTATGTCAGTAGAGTTGTTTGTTGGTTCTCTCCTGTGCTTCGAGGGTTTTTCTCCTGGTTCTTTGGTTTTCCTCCCTCCGCAAAAAATCAACTTCTAAATTCCAAATTACTTTTATTTTCATTTTCATTTATGAAAAATCATCCTAAAGAGGAACAATAATCTTTACCAGTGGTCATGTACCTACCTGTCCATCCACTTCGATCTCTCCAGGGCCAACGCCTTAACACCCTCTTCGATTTTCTTGTCCTGGCAAAAAACAATGAAGAGAAAAATGAATAGAAACCCCTTGCAAGTGATGTCAAAGGAGCTCAATTTGAAGGACAAAACAAAACAATTTCAATCTCCTGAGAATTTGAAACCGACGTGCTGCAAGGGATTAAATCTGGTATGAATATGAATAGAATTATCGTATCTATATTCATATGTTTTTTAACGCACAACTGTTAAACAAGAAGAGTCGTTGATTGGTATGAGTGATTTCGATAGAATTAAAGACATTGTCAACGCATATATAATCAGTGAAAGAAAACCAAAGAAAATCAAGCACAGAAACAATCCAGGACGTACCTCCAGAAGCTGGAACGCAGGCTTCCATTCAATGTTTTGGGCAGGTCCGCTACGAAGTCCTGCCTTTTCTCCAGCCATTGCACCAAGAACATCCGCAATACAGGCTAGGGTACGTGCTGCCACGCCCATAGACGACCCACTTCTGGATGCAACTGTTAGACAAATGACATGACACATAGGTAAAAATAATATTAATAATAATAATATTTAATACTTATATTGCGCATTTTAACATTTGAAATATGATCAAATGCGCATAAAGATGAAATACCATCAGGGATACTAGTCAGGGTACGTGCTGCCTCGCCGACAAACCAACTAGTGGAAGACAGATGACATAGATCACAATATATGGAATCAAGGATTGCGTAGCAATAGTGCACTCGCCTTAAATCTCCGGAGTCTCAAGTTCGATTTATCGAATTGATTCACATGTGAGAAGAGTTTGTCACGTTCCTCCCTTGATTCGAGGGCTTTCTCCAAGTTCTCTAGCTTTCCTCCCCCCGTAAAACCTAACAAGCTAAATTCCAATTCTATCTGTGAGTTAGCCAAACCCTGACTTACATCAGCCCAGAGGTTGTTTCAGGGTTCTATCTGTGAGTTAGCCATGCCCTGACTTAGATCAGCCCAGAGGTTGTTTCAGGGTTCTATCTGTGAGTTAGCCGTGCCCTGACTTAGATCAGCCCAGAGGTTGTTTCAGGGTTCTATCTGTGAGTTAGCCGTGCCCTGACTTAGATCAGCCCAGAGGTTGTTTCAGGGTTCAATCTGTGAGTTAGCTATGCCCTGACTTAGATCAGCCCGGAGGTTGTTTCAGGGTTCGATCTGTGAGTTAGCCATGCCCTGACTTTGATCAGCCCGGAGGTTGTTTCAGGGTTCGATCTGTGAGTTAGCCGTGCTCTGACTGACTTTGATCAGATTCGATAATTTAGTTTCTTTGGATGAAATTTCAAAAGAATTCTGTAATAAAGTCTGTTAAATGCAAGTCAAATCCCCTTACCGTTGTCCATTGTCTCTAGGATCTCTTTATGGAAGCCTTCTAGTGCGCATGTCTTCAGGAATGGCAAGAAGCACTCATTTGTCGCGCCAACCAGCGCAGCTTCGACGTGGCGCCGTCCAATATCAAAGAATAACTGCCTCCTAGTATCGAATTCCACTCCAAGGTCAATATTGGAGAGGATTTCCTTTAAAGATACCCGCAAGGACGAACACCACCTGCAAAAAAAAATGGAAAAATTTACTTAAAGGGTTTTGCAAGCCCTCACAAAACACAGGCCTTTACTCTGAGCTTATCAAAAATGTTCATCGCACTCAATGTTTTCAGTTGGAAAAAACACAAAACAAAACTTAAAAGCATAATTTGTATTTGAAATACAGTCGAACCTCCAATAACCCGGCCACCTCTACACAACGGCCACCTCTACCCAAAGGCCACCTCTACCCAACGGCCACCTCTACCCAACGGCCACCTCTACCCAACGGCCACCTCTACCCAACGGCCACCTCTACCCAACGGCCACCTCTACCCAACGGCCACCTCTACACAACGGCCACCTCTACCCAACGGCCACCTCTACTCAACGGCCACCTCTACCCAACAGCCACCTCTACCCAACGGCCACCTCTACACAACGGCCACCTCTACCCAACGGCCACCTCTACCCAACGGCCACCTCTACCCAACGGCCACCTCTACCCAACGGCCACCTCTACCCAACGGCCACCTCTACCCAACGGCCACCTCTACCCAACGGCCACCTCTACACAACGGCCACCTCTACTCAACGGCCACCTCTACCCAACGGCCACCTCTACCCAACGGCCACCTCTACACAACGGCCACCTCTACCCAACGGCCACCTCTACCCAACGGCCACCTCTACCCAACGGCCACCTCTACCCAACGGCCACCTCTACCCAACGGCCACCTCTACCCAACGGCCACCTCTACCCAACGGCCCGGAATTTTTGTCCCTGTTACTAATTGACTTCATACATATGCTGTAACTGAAACCTCTCCACAACGGCCACAAAATTGTGTCCCGACAGTGGTGGCCATTGTGTACTTAGTTGCTGTGCCAGAGTGCCATTTATAAAGCACTCAGGGGATTGACATAAAACTTGAAAAGAGTTGAGAAGAACTACTCTATGCGTGGTGCTTCTCCAATCCCTGTGTGCTTCATACTTACACACAGCATGCGCGCATGGTTTCTATTTGTCTAGTACAAGTGAATTACCTTTGAACCATCTTTTCGTTGCTGGCCTTTGTCTTAATACCAGCTAACCACAGGCAGTCATAGAGAGGGGGGTCATCATTATCATCACCAACATGATGAACTACTGGGAACAGACGAGCATTGAACAAGGTTCTATTTTTTTCAGGCTGAAATAGAAAAGGTAGAAAGAATAAGGATTTGTATTAAAAAAACCTGACTATTATGACTGTTCACAAATTATTATGACAAATCACTTGATGTTCTAGCTGGTACAAATGAGCTGCGTTTGGTGTGGTGAATGAATGAAATACCTTAAATCCCCTATTAAGCCCAACGGGGGCTTATTTATTTCAACCACGTTTTTTTGGGGGGGGGGGGGGGGGGGAGAGGGGCTTATTGCAGATGGGGAGCTTAATAGAGAGGGGCTTTTTTAGCCGAAACGCAGTAAGCTCAGTTTAAGCTATCGGGATATGATAACTTTATTCCAAGACGGTAAACTCAGGATTAAACGCAAGTATTACTCAGATGGACTGTCTCGCATAATCTATGGTATATGTATTGTTCAAATAACATGGTATTTTCAACATTTGATTCACTTGTGTTAGTCTCTCAAGTATGATTTACCATTATTGTGAATTTAGTCTTGACGGGGGAGGGTAGGATTCAAAGAGAGAGGGGGGGGGGGGGGTTTATTAGAGAGGGGGGCTTTTAAAATAGAGGATTTACGGTAAACATTAAGACAAAAATATCATATTCCCTTGGCGCGACTCAAACCCACATCTTCAATATTCTACACTACACTACAAGGATTAACAATGATGGAAACGAAATGGAATGGCAATGAAATATGGGGTAACTTAAGGAGAAAAAAACATTTTTTTATTTTTACGAGGGTATCACTTAATAGCCAGTGACTAACAAACCTGTGGCCCTCGTTCCATGATCGAATTGGAATTTAGAAATTGATTTTTGTGGAGGGAGGAAAACCGGAGAACCCGGAGAAACACCCTCGAAGCACAGGAGAGAACCAACCAGAAACTCTACTCACATACGACACCGAGCCCGGCGGGACTCGAACTCGGGTCGCCTTGGTGAGAGGCGAGCACTCTTACCACTACGCCACCCGTGCTTCAGTGCTATATGGTTTGTACTACTTAGAGATGAAATTCCAGGAATTTTTCAAAGTTTTTCCAGTGTCAAATAAAAAATTCCAGGATTCAAAACCGCAGAGATTTCAAACCCAGTAAAAATGCTGTCATTGACCTACCAGACCATGCATCCACAGATCACTTGATTTTATTCCAGTTCTTTCGTAGAACGTTTTCCAGGTTTCATTACAAAATGTACCCTTGGCTTCATTCGACAACAGATTCTGATTTAAAGTAAGAAATTCATATCAATAAATGGTATCCAATGGGTTAGCCCCTTGGTGGTTTAGCCCTACCCTTCAAGTGGTTTAGCCCTACTCTTCAAGTGGATTAGCCTACTATTCAAGTGGCTTAGCCCTACTATTCAAGTGGTTTAGCCCTACTCTTCAAGTGGTTTAGCCCTACTCTTCAAGTGGATTAGCCTACTATTCAAGTGGCTTAGCCCTACTATTCAAGTGGCTTAGCCCTACTCTTCAAGTGGTTTAGCCCTACTCTTCAAGTGGTTTAGCCCTACTATTCAAGTGGTTTAGCCCTACTATTCAAGTGGTTTAGTCCTACTCTTCAAGTGGTTTAGCCCTACTCTTCAAGTGGTTTAGCCCTACTATTCAAGTGGTTTAGCCCTACTATTCAAGTGGTTTAGCCCTACTCTTCAAGTGGTTTAGCCCTACTATTCAAGTGGTTTAGCCCTACTATTCAAGTGGTTTAGCCCTACTATTCAAGTGGTTTAGCCCTACTATTCAAGTGGCTTAGCCCTACTCTTCAAGTGGTTTAGCCCTACTATTCAAGTGGTTTAGCCCTACTATTCAAGTGGTTTAGTCCTACTCTTCAAGTGGTTTAGCCCTACTCTTCAAGTGGTTTAGCCCTACTCTTCAAGTGGTTTAGCCCTACTCTTCAAGTGGTTTAGCCCTACTCTTCAAGTGGTTTAGCCCTACTATTCAAGTGGTTTAACCCTACTCTTCAAGTGGTTTAGCCCTACTCTTCAAGTGGTTTAGCCCTACTATTCAAGTGGTTTAGCCCTACTCTTCAAGTGGTTTAGCCCTACTCTTCAAGTGGTTTAGCCCTACTCTTCAAGTGGTTTAGCCCTACTATTCAATAGTTTTAATAGTCCAAAATAGTCCTAAAATTCCAAATAGTCCTAATAGTCCTAATAGTCCAAATAGAAAATAAAAAATTTCTCTGAGATAAAATATGTGATTTTTTTTACTCAATAGTAAGCAAAAGCAAAAATTGCTTACAAAAACCAGGTAGGTTTGCCAGTTTCACTGACGGCCCAAATTAGACTCTAACATCTTGAGTTCAAAACTCTCATATCTAACTCTCAGAACTAACATAACTAACTAGCATTCGTGTCTTAGAATGTAAAATTAGGATCTAACTTATTGAATGCAGTGATGGGGCTAAACCATTTGAAGAGTAGGGCTAAACCACTTGAATAGTAGGGCTAAACCACTTGAATAGTAGGGCTAAACCACCAAGGGGCTAACTCACCGTAATTCTAATGAATAATACTCAAACTAAATAAATTTTAATTCTTTCTACTAGTCATTCTTATTAAACGTTTAAAAATAAACTAAGTTGAGAATTTGACTGAAGCTTCGTCTTAGAGAATCGGGTTGCCTGTGGAATTACATGAACAAATATACAGACTGAAGACAAATTTTCATAGTTAATAATAATTAATGAAAAATTTGAAACTGACACTAAACCCTCCACATTTCCCCTCACAGTATGCAGCACCATCATAGAACAGAATGGCCAAACACATTGCTCATCCAATAAAAATGCTCTCACACAACAATTGCCAACTCTTATAACTTATTGCGATTTTGAGCTGCCAATACTGCTGTTTATATTGGCGGCTAGTTGGGAGAAAAGTGAAAAAGGCCAATACGGAATACTGGTATATATTTTTCCAACGCCGTCAATATAACCCGTATTGGCAGCTCAAAATCACAATAAGTTTTGTATCGCGATTTTCCTATCGTCCGGCAATTCTGAGCCGACAATACAGGTATATATTGGCGGCTCTCTAGATCTCCCAATCAAACTTATAGGAGAATCGCAATACATGCCTATACTGTGATTTTTTTCAGTCATATAAATGAGCTACTCAACTACTAGCCCACAGCAGTGTAAACACAGGGTGATAGACCTGATAGTGTGAGGGGGAAAGGCCTACCTCTAGATTATCATTGATGCCAAACACCACAAATACTTTGCTGTATTTATTGCTGACATGAGGAAAGTTGATGTTGTAACCAAGGAGGCAAAGATGATCTGGTATTTGCAGGGCTTCATTCACCTAGTAAACAACAATAATACAAAGAAAGAATTACTATTAAAATATACCAATTTGGTTGTACCTTCCCTGTTAGCAGAGTCTCCCTTGTAGACAAATCCTGGCAGAGAAAATAGGAGACTGCCAGTCCAGGCCGTTTTCTTTGATATAGCGCCGTCCACGACCATGGACAAACCAAACAGGTTTTTAAACTGGCATGAGCAAAATGTAGAATACAGCTTAACATTTTTTGAGTCCACGGTACTTATTATGACAGGGTTGCTAAGTTACCAAATGCACGCACAACAAAGAAAACTGCCTGGACCGGCAGAGTCTTCCATTTTCTCTGCCAGGATTTGTCTACATGGGAGACTCTGCTAGCAGGGAAGGTCATACCATGGGTTCAGTGCTACTGCTTGATCAATATTCACTAATTCTCTTTATTGCTAACAATTATTGTGGTCTGAAATAATATATCCTTAAAATTTTGGGATGAGGAAAATGTATTAAAGGCCTTCCAGTAAACTATTACTAGTATTATCTGTGTTAACATGTTTACTGAGCTAAACAAGCCTTTAACAGCATTTCCAAATCACATGCCAAATTGTACAATTTGCTGTCATCACAAAATAGGTTTATGGTGGACGTCAATCTAGACATTTCCATGGCATTCCATAGACTTGTGCACTTGAAAGCTTTGTGTTTTCCAACAGTGTTATGGAAACACTTTGATTGATGTCAACCAAAACCTTATTTTGCCACAGCAGAAAATTGTACAATTTAGGGAGTGATTGAGAAGTGCTTTAATAAGCACTACGAGATGAAATTACTATACCTTCCAATCATCAGGTCCAATGCCAGATACCACACAACCAATGCCAACAGTGATGTTACCCTAGTAAAGAAATGAATAATCTTATGGTAACACATTACAGACAAACTACCAACACCCTACCCACAACCTACGAACATCCTATCTACAATCTACCAACCCTCTATCTACAACCTACCAACACCCTATCCACAATCTACCAACATCCTACCAACACCCTACCAACACCCTACCCACAACCTACGAACATCCTATCTACAATCTACCAACCCCCTATCTACCAACCCCCTATCTACAACCTACCAACACCCTACCCACAACCTACGAACATCCTATCTACAATCTACCAACATCCTACCAACAACCTACCAACACCCTATCCACAATCCATTAAAACTGTAACCCATCCACAAGGGTGTATGTCATACACACCTGTAAGTAACAATGAGTTATGACCGACTCTTTCCCAACTGTTACTGGTCCCTTGATTACTGAATTCATCACAACTGCTGCTTCATGGATACTTTGATCTTCTACCTGCAATCAAGAGTCAAAGCAAAGTTAAAGGTGAATAAAGAGCCTTTTAAGGTCCAAGTTGCTAGATAATAGAAGGTATGGAAAGGAAAATGGTAGAAGGTAGATGAAAAAGAAGATGAAAAATATATACAAAATATGAGAAATGAGAATGGAGTAAACTGCATGGATAAAAAAGAATGTGAGTTAAAATGCTAATGGGAAATAGAAAATAATTAAAAACATAGATAATAGGAAAAAAGAAAATGGAAATAAAAAATGAAAAAGGAAGACCAGTTACAGTGTGGGCACCCGAACCATGAACACATTTTTCATAACTATCCAATCAGCACTCTCCTTAGAAACAAAGGAATCAAGTATTTCTAGGTGCCATCCAATCACAACAAACAACAGAAAATCTTTAGAAGTTTTATTTTTAGCTTTCTCATGTGAAGTAAAGAACTGCTAAATCACATAAATTATGCTGATGGCAGTGACCTAAAAATGTTTGATCCCTTATTTTTGGAGAGTGAAAAAAGTGTACAGTTGTATACCTCAGTAGCAACATGCATCTGGTGTCCTGGGTCGCATGACATGGTATTCTTCTTGATCAGTTTCAGAAATTTGAACACAAGTATTCGGTGGCAAAGCCCAGTCGGACACATGTACTTGAACTTACAATCCTTCATCATCACTAACAAGAAAACCATTGATACCATATTGTTAAAAATTGAATCAAATCTAGTTTCTTCAACATATAAACTTTCACCTGTCCCAACCTACATGCAAGCTGATGTTACATTGTTTAACTTGTTCATGAAAACAGAGAGAACACCTGACTGTTTATAGTTGTACATGAGCATTAACTGCATTACCAATAAATAAATAAAATAAATAAATAATAATATTTGACTGACTGAAAATCCTTATCCAACTATCATACTATCTGTCCCTATCATAATCTGTCTGTCTGTCTGCCTAGTGTCCATGCCTGGTCTTCTTACCTCCTTGCATTTTCATTCCCCTAATAAAGGTGTTTCCACAATGTCTTCCTTGCTCCAGTAATAATCTACCTTTCTGTCTGTCTGTCTGTCTGTCTGTCTGTCTGTCTGTCCGTCCGTCCGTCCGTCCGTCCGTCTGTCTGTCTGGTGTTCTTACCTCCCTTTACTTTTATTCCCCTAAGGTGTGTCCACAATGTCTTCCTTGCTCCAGTCATCAGGTCCATTTCCTCATCAGTCATTTTCTTCACACCTGTTCTTGTACTTTTACCATAAGAACCACTGGGTTTACCACACTCAAAATCCTCTTTAGAAATGTCAGTAGCCATGGTCAGAAGAATATGGAAAAACAGGGCAATCTGTGGAAAAAACATACACTGATCAAAAAAAGATACTGCAATGCACAGCAGAGACACACAATCTAAAACTAGCATAAAATACTAATTCCTTAATTTGTTTGTCCATCCCTTCCTTTATTTGTTCGTACTTTCCTTCCCAATCCTTCCAGGAAGCATGGGTGGCATAGCAGTGAGAGTGTTCGCCTCTCACCAATGGGACCCAGGTTTGAGTCCCGCCAGGCTCGGTGTCATATGTAAGAAGAGTTTCTAGTTGGTTCTCTCCTGTGCTTTTTGGGTTTTTCTTTGGGTTCTCCAGTTTTCCTAACCTCTAAATTCCAATTTGATCATGGAAGGAGGGCCACAGGTTTTTTACCGTAGCCACTGGCTATTAATTAGTGCTACCCTCATAAAAACAAAAACAAGGATGGCATATTTCATTCATTATTTATTCAATGTGTTCATCTATTTTATTTAGTACAATTTACTTGATTGATTTTTGGAAGGAATGGGTGGTTGGATATTGCACATCTTCCATTATCTCATTCATTTATTCATTCATTTCACCCTTTCTCTATTCCAGTACTAATCATCAAGTACTGCCAAGAACCCACCTGTATTGGTTTGGCACCATTATCCAGACCATAATAAGTACAAGCATCTAGTGGAGGATAGGAGTGCAGTGTCAAGAGCTTAGCTACTGCTTTCTCATTGAAAAACACTGTACTGCCAACCTGAAGAAGAGTAAACTTCATAAAGTTAGATGGATTTTCATATACAAGACTTAATTTAAGCAGCCAAATAACACAACTCTGGTTTTCCTATGCATTTTAATGCTTAAAAGCTAACAACATAAATTCTCTGTCCTGATCTATGAGTTATCCATGCCCTGACTTTGATCAGCCAAGAGCTTGTTTCAGGTATCCTTAAAATTTGAAGGTTCAAAGGTTTGTGTGCAAAAACTTAAATAAAATTTAAACTTCAAATGATTGCATGTGGAATATGTAGTTTCACTTACAATAGGCATTTTCCCATTGGCTAAAGCAAAATCTTTTAGTTCCTCCTCACTTCCTTTGTAGATCATATTCTTGACAATTCCCTGTTAAACCAAAATAATATTAATTATAATATGTAAAAAAAAAAGACAAAACAATTATGTAACTATGCCAGCTTCTTCACCACGAAATGCTCTTTCATGGGGAAAATGGTGCACCTTTTATGCTCTCTCTCAGCCAGTTCTCCATTTTAAGGGTAGCTAAAGCTAAAGCTACATGCATTGGTCAGAGAGCAGTTTAGTAAATATGCTAGTGTGTGTGACATTGGACTTAATTATTAATACCTTTTACTTTGCTGGCAGTGTGTCAACCAGTCATTCACGCTCGACCAGTACCCCTCCTCTTCCTCCCTCCCTCCTTTCAAAGCATTTGTTAATTTAAGACCCACAACAATTCTTGCAGTTCCATGATATATGATCCAGACTATTGGGATCCTCTATCTTGGGCATAATGTTTTCCCATTTCAGACCATGTGTCATTCCCTAGACACATGAATATGGATATAAAACTTAAACAAAGATTCTTAAGAGAATGACGTGGTCTGAAATGGGAAAATATAATGCCAAAGCTAAAAAGGTCTATATGCAGTTAAAAAAAGCCTTGGTTCAACAACAGTCATATCAAGCTTCTATTAGTACCTTATCATCCAGTTTGCACACACCATGGTGCTGAGCATAATCCATATTGCCTTCATACAGCAGTAAAACAATATCTTCTGAAATACTTGTCCAGTTGATTTCTGATAAATATCGAAGAAATATATATATAGAAAGCACATGAATCGAACATGTCATGTTGCAGAACACAAGAGGTGTTAGGAAGAAGCACAAAACAGTTGTATAAATTAATATGAAATAGAAAGTATGGGCATGTGCTGTGTATTCTCATAAAGCATTACAGCGCTTTTCATATTTCTATGACCTAAACTGTTCACCTGGCGTTTTGGCTTCCATCAATCAAAATTACAACAGGCCCAGTTCATTCTGATCGAGCAATCAGGAAATTCCTGTGACTAGACAGGGGTTTTCACAAGGGAATTTCTTTATCATTCGAGATCTGAATGAGCTTGGCCCATCGTACGTTTGATTGACAGAAGCCAAAATGCCAGGTGTCTGGAGTCAGTAAGTCACAAAAATATGAAAAGTGCTGTAAAGCCCTCATTCAACCAACCAGAAAGCAAGATTTAAAAGAGTTATTTTTAATTAGAAAAAAGCTGTTTTATTTCTTAAATGATAATCTGAAATAGATATGAAAATTTTTAACTGGGTCGGAAGGGGGTGCATAAAAAATGAAATGAAATTAATGGGCTATCGCAAGAAACCTGTTATACCTGTATTGGATGGTACAGACAACATCATATCTGTGCTGGAGACCCATACACCATTAGGAGAACCACAGCAGATCTGGAAATAAAATAAAAAGTATTATATAATTATACAAAATAAAAAATGACAGCCATTATTGCTAGAATTAGTCCATCTCAATCTGTGCTGATCTAAGTCAAGACATGGCTAACTCACAGATCGCACCCTGAATCAACCACTGGGCTGATCTAAGTCAGGGCACGGCTAACTCACAGATCGAACCCTGAAACAACCTCTGTGCTGATCTAAGTCAAGACATGGCTAACTCACAGATCGAACCCTGAATCAACCACTGGGCTGATCTAAGTCAGGGCACGGCTAACTCACAGATCGAACCCTGAAACAACCTCTGGGCTGATCTAAGTCAGGGCATGGCTAACTCACAGAACAAACCCTGAAACGGCCTCTGGCTGACTAAGTCAGGGCATGACTAACTCACAGATCAAACCCTGAAACAACATCTGGGCTGATCAAAGTCGGGGCACGGCTAACTCACAGATCAAATTAGAATGTACAATGTTGGGTTTTGTAGGAGGGAAACCTGAGAACCCAGAGAAAAATCCTAAAATCAAGAGAAGGACCCAACAAACTCTACTCTTATTTGATGTTGAGTATAGAAAAGGTGTCTCTACAACACCATTTATTCTCACAGACACATGCGTATTGGAATTTCCAAGATCAGGATTCTAACATGAATCCTCCTTGATTTTCATGCATGGCTTGGAGAGAGAGAGAGAAATGGAATATATTTTTAACAGTGTATGTTCATTCAAATAATAGAAATAAATTATTTCCATTATTTCCACAGTGCATGATTACTCCTCATCCAACTCTTGGGATCACTTGCTCAAAATCTAGGAATAAGCATTTTACAGATTGAAAATACACTGTTAATTATCTAAAAATTTGCTTGACTTACATTTTTTGTCAGATAATGAAGAAGACAGTCAAAGTTGGTAACCAATGAATCAGCCAGTGCTACTGATTGACTGCTGCTGTGTTTTGCAGGTAATGTAGTAAAGGCCCTTCCACAAGGACTGAATGGATAGTCACGACCCTGAAGAGAAGAAAAAAAAATGCCACATCAAACCCTGGTTACAATTTGTCCTCAAATTTTCCTATTATTTTCAAAAGTAGGATATAGGTGGCATACACACATCAAGAGTTCCACGCTACTGCTCTAAGGGCATGCTCACGTGATGAAAAAGTGGGAACATATTTTGTAAAATATGCAACATTTCTGTATGTTCGATTCAGAGTTAGCTTTATGGTATTTGATCTTGAATATTTGATAAAAATTGTGCTCGACAAGAAATATACAATCAAAATATTGCATATATTTTACAAAATACTTTTCCACTTTTTCATCACATGAGCATGCGCTTAGAGCAGTAGCGTGGAACTCTTGATGTGTGTTTAGGGGTAAGATGTTTGTCTTTCATTGCTGTGAATTGTTGCAGCAGACTAGCATCATCTATATATTGTCCTCCTGACCAATTGAGGTTCTGTGGTAATTGCTGAAAGGGGTTCAGGCTGAGATCATAGCTATATACATTGATCACACTAGCTAGTGTACATACCATATGCATGATTAGAATTCTACTTTTGGTTATGACACTTGCATCTATAGTCTACAAAGCAAAAGTACATGAAAATGTTACGAAGTCTGTGATTATGTACAAGCAAATATTGTATTATCATTTACTCTATAGACCCCTTTTACCTGACATCAGAGCAGCTCAATTTGGAGGACAAAACAAAAGAATTTTTGTATCCTGAGAATTTGAGCTTATTGTTTTGCCCTCCAAATTGAGCTGCATTCTGACATGCTGCAAGGGGTCTTTAGAAAAAAACAATGCAAATGTGTTAGGATCATTCAAGAAACATCTGTATTGTAGTATTATCTTGTATTTCAAACACCCTCTTCCACTCCCCTTTCCCTAGCTCCCACCCCTCTTACTCCCTCAGCCTCCTTCTGAAACATGATAAGGTTTCTCCCAACCACTGGAATGTTTTCACCCCTCCCATCTTTCTTGCAGTTGTTATGCTCTCCACCTTCATCTTTGAAGGCATTATGTAGCAATCCCCTGGTGTACATGGTATTGTGACTAAATTTCTCCAAGCCGTTCGGATGTCTTTGCCCCTCCTCCTTTCCAGAAGTTGATACTTCCTCTCTTCTTTCAGGACGTATGTGCCCCCCCCCCCCAGTACAGTGGGCTGGGCCACTAACTTACAGTAAATCCTGCTTCTGCAGACAGATGCTCAGTAACGACAAGCAGAGCATTCAAAGTGGCTCCTCCACTGCCTACTCGAGACTTAGGATCCTCTATGGCCAAGATAAGTGTGTTCTTGTCTATGAAGCCTTCATTCTGGCGAATGTCAAGCTCTAAATCAAAGTACAATACATATATTTAGCTTACCACGCCTTGGAAATTCTTCTTACAGTACAAGTGTTAGAATGAAGGACGTAAGCTTATACTTCACACCAGAAATCTGTGCCATCATTAAGCTTAATATCTTTAAAAACCATTATAAAGGTTACGGTAATGTTATTTCATCTCATCAGAGTTAAGCCAACTAACTTTTAAGCCTTTTTGGCTTCCAGAAGATGGTAATGACGCAGGTTTTTTTAAAAAGTTGCATCGTTTAAAAATTGTAAGATCGAATAGCGTGACAATCAAACAAGTTCATCCTGCAACCACCGAGACACTCAATTCTGCACAAATCTAATAAGTATTATCCATCTACTTATTTAGTTACCTTTCTTAAAGGCATCAGCACTTGTTTTATTCTGGCAAGTCAAGACAATCGCCGACCAAACAGGAGGAGAAGACGAAGATGATGAAGAAGAAGAAGCCATATTTTGTTTGGCAAACTTTAAGCTTACGATGAATGAAAGAATCGATTTCTTTAAAAAGCAATGAAATTTGACATCAGATGATAAAAAAACACCCTTTAAGAGCTTAGTATACACAAATAAGAGTTAAATTTTGGGCGTCTATGACTAGCATACTACATGGAGTATAAACAAAAAATATTTTCTTAGAAAGTTCTTAAATTACTCATAGGCGAACCAGGACCCACACAGCCAAGTATACCACAGGAAACCCAGCTAGATGGTGTAAATATTCAATGCAATTCATCATCATATCGACATGTATTCATTCACCCATTGCTCCATTCCATTCCTTCAATATTCATTTATTCACCCATAATATGATGTGAGAACGGGTGTATAGCGTAGCAGTCAGAGCGCTTGCCTCTCACCAATTCGACCCGCGGGTTCGAGTCCCGCCAGCCTCAGTGTTGTCGGCGGTCTCCCGTGCTTCGAGGGCTTTTCCAAGTTCTCCGATTTTCCTCCCTCCGCGAAAACCAACCTTCCAATCTAAATTCTAATTCGACCTAGAAGGACCAAGAAAATTACTATGCGTAATTCCAGTAACAAATTGTGTAGTTTTTTCCTCCGTCCATCAATTTTCATTTATTCATTCCACCCATTTATCCATCCATTCATTTGTGAATTTCTTCATTCATTTATTCACTCGCCCATTTATTCTTGTTAATTGGAATTATTGAATTATCCATTCATTTTAATACTCGTTTATTCTGGGGAAAAGGAGGAATTTTGTGAACAGGATACGATAGTATTAAGCAAAGTAGTACGTATGACGTCAAAGTGTAATTCATAAAATTTTTAATCACTTTTTTTTCAACATAATTCTTTTAAAAGCTAAAGCATTAAAATCTTTCATTCCAACTAATACAATTCACCAACTACAGTAATCACCAGCTGGCGCTACACGTTGTAAGATTTTAGCTTTTCTTGCAGTGCCTATCATATTTGTACACGCGCACTATGTACAGCATTCAATATAGGCGCGTGTATGTTGAAGAGACAAGTTCAAAGATTTGAATTTTTTTGGCAAGATATTTGTTGCATTGCTGCCGCAAGATACAATACAACAGGGCAACTCAGTTCTAACGGCGAGAAAAATAGCAACGAGTATCGCTAGCTTTGTTATCAACTTCTCTCTGTTCCGCCTCGCTCCTTTCACTTTTAACGGTAAAGTGCGGTTGGGGGGGGGGGGGGGGGGGGGGAGCGAGTCTGATAATTAGGTTAACAAATACCTAACAGTTAAAGCAAGCTTAAGTGCCAGAAATGCTGAAAAACATATTTAGAGTTAACAAGGTTAAGAAAGGATTGTTTTATAAATGTTGAATAATACGTCGTGAATTGCGCACCACCATTGAAGCCATGACACAATAAGCAATGGATTACTTCGAGCATACGACGGCCATCTTGATAGGGGCAAATATACAAAGCTTTGTTACAGTAATGGCGTCGATCAACATTCACAATTCATCACTAGATAATGTCAAGATATGAGAAGATAGACATGGAAGAAAGTCAAATAAACGAAATCCTATATATCATCCGCCATCTTTGTTTTGTTTTGCCCCCTGGACGACCCATAGTGCCTTGCGATTCAAGATGGCCGCCGTATCGTCGAAGGAGTCCATTAACCCAATGTTTAAATCTTTAGTTTAACATTGCTCTGGATTCTGAGAGGCAGTTCACATGAAGGTAGGATAACCCTGGCGCAAGGAACAAGTCTTGTTTTCTTTCCCCAAGGAACAGCAAAAAAACAAGAACTAGCCAAGCAATAGGGTCACCCTACCTGCGTGTAATCAGAGTCCTCGCTATAATTCATCTCAGTAACTCGAGTTGCAATTCACTGTGAGTATTCAGGATCTATAAGACAACCCTTATTGAATTAACTGCACATTAAATGCAATAAATATTTGGAGGAATGGTTGTTTGAATCACCATTTGGCCCCCGATAAGAAAACGTCCAAACACTCAAACGTCTGGGGAAGTAGTGTTTCTGGACATAATAAGTACCGGTGATAAGAGTAACGGTGTTAATAAATAAACTTAATTTAATAGTAAAATTTGAGTTTTAAGAATAACCTAAAAACGCGGGGATAAATAACAGTTCCCGCATGACTTTGATAAAATAGCCCATTTACGATAATCTGGTTGAGTGATCTCGAACAAAGCAATTCAAGACGGGGCTCTCGGGAAACAATGGAGGAATCCTAATATATTCTTTTGTTTACCCGGAAGCTCGCCTTGAATTTCTTTGTGCGTGATCACTCAACCGTAATATCGAAAGTGTGCTATATAAGGACATGTCATGACGTGCCGCGCTGTAATTGGATGAATGACGTCGTGTCTGTTTTATGCATTCTGATTGGATGAGCAGTAAACTACTATGATTGGTTAGCCCGTGTAGGGCGTCACAAAGATCCTTCACCTACTAAGGTAGACACTAGAGAAAAACGTTTACGCATGCGTGCCTTTCAGCACGCTTTCCAAGAATTTACAAGAGTTTTAGTGAGAAAGTAAATGCTTGTTATCTCCAAGTATACAAAAAATTTCGCGGGTATACTTTTGTGAGACCAAGATACTGTATTAATAAAGACAATATGAAAAAAATTGCCTTAAGTTTTAAGAACTGACTTTAAGTTTTGGCATTTTGTAAAGACTATTCTTCAGGGAAGTGTGAAAGTCAGATTTGCATATTTTTACAATGGCACGAAGACGCTTTTGACTAATTTGCATACGGACTTAGAGCATGCGCAGACGTTTCCCACGCGTGTCACTAAGGTATGTTCTCGTAGCAGGCATACTATCTAGATGACATATATACGGTTCCAATCAGTATAAAATTCTTTACGATTTCTTGAATTCCTTAGTTGGCATGTACTTGGTGGGGTGGTACTGTTGTCTTCTGCCATTGATCCTATGAATGCATCACACTGTAAAACAAAAACACCACAAGACAGATTTTAGTAAACCACCGATTTTCAGCTCTTGGGCGTCATATTTACAATATGTTCTCTACTGTACCTTGCTATAGCCTGTCGCTCTATCAACGTACATTTTTGAAGCTGCTTACTAAACACGGAGATTTCTGAAACAAAGAAAATATACATATTTAGCCCTGATGTGCGGCGCGCAAGTGATATGCAAGATAAAGGATTACAATACCTTGATCAACTTTCGCTTCGTACATGTTCTGTAAGTTGCGTAGAAAATCTGCAAATACTGCAATAAGGGCCGACTGGTCCTGTTTTTGAATGTAACAAGAACAAATATCAGAAAGATTCTAATGTACTAATGAACAAGCTATCCAGGGAAGAAAGCGAGTGAATGTTGAAGGGAACGGGGTAGGGGAGGTACAGGAAGAAGAAGAAAGGGAGACGCTAGTGAAAAAGATAATGCGCAATCTACCACAAAGAAAATGAACTCGAAAGTAAAATCCGAGTCCTTCTTCCTTTTCTCCTCCTCATTAGTTCTGGTCATGCGCGCACAAGCTGGTGAAGTCATTGGTATCAGAATGATTCTTCACTTTTCTAAATATTTGTTTAATGCGAATCAGAGACACATATCGTCTACGATACTTACCTCTTCTTCCTCTTCCCAGCTATCCCAGTCAGACACATCTGATCCTTGATCGTCATCTCGAGGAGCCATACGTGGGGTTCCTCGACCACTACCATGTGACGCATCTAGAGCCACAGACTCGCGCAATAACCCAACATTATCCACTGCAAAAACAATAGATATTATATTTTTAACATAATACCCACAAATTTCACTTTTCACTTCCTCTTCTTCTCCTCTTATTCATCATCATCACCAACATCATCACCACTATCATCACCTTCACCAGCAGCAGTAGCACTATCATCATTACCACCTTCATCGTCATTATCATCACTATCATTATCACTACTATCATTATCATCATTATGAACATGATCGTCATCGTAATCAACAGCATCATCAACATCACAATCATCATCTTCATCACCACCATCATCACTATCATCATCATCATCATCACCACCATCATCACTATCATCACTATCATCATCACAATCATCATCTTCATCACCACCATCATCACTATCATCATCATCATCATCATCATCACTATCATCACTATCATCATTATCATCACTATTATCATCATCATCACTATCATCATCAACAGCAGCCTCATTACAACTACTTATTACTACTCCCATCTTAACATACGATACGTCACGTGATTCAACGTATTTTAAGTACTAATTACCAGACTCCTCGTCCTCCTCGTCGACAGGAATGCCTGTTTCATCTACAGGGCTAGTAGGGATATCATTACTAAGTCTATACAGGTCCGGTGTGTTTGTTCGGCTTGGACTCTCCTCACCAATCAAGCGCAGAAGATCTGGTTCCTATTATAGACATTAAAAAAACGAAAAATTAATATTTTGTCACAAGGGGTTTGAGCAGAGAGGAGAGGGGAGGGCATCCTTCTTCTTATTGTTCCAATACAGTTTATCATCTTGCGGGCCTAAATCTCTTCCATATTGTGGAGTTAGGAATAGTATTGTACTCACATAGTCAACTCTTTGGCTGATGGCTCTGAAGACGTGAGTCAGTGATGGCTGGTCCAAGAACTCGCAAGCCTTGAGTGATAATTCTAGTAGTTGTCTCAAAGTAGTCAGATCTAAGGCCTGTAGAATGAATGTTGAAACAATAAAACTGCAGTATTGCAAGGAAAATTGCATATTGTCCCTTTCGTGAAGGTCAATAAAACTGAGTCCAACACTGTCACGTTATTAGACTTGCTCCAAGCCAACCTCACTGATCTTAGACTCTGACAGAATCACGAGCGCAAAGGAAGTGAAAAAAGAAGCGAATTTCAAATTCGCGAGAGGTCGTCCCTCGTCCAGCACAAAGTTCCAGTGCGTGTGATCCTGGTTGGGCTCCCTGTGCTTTATTCACATACGGAGACGAAGGACATTGCGAAAGTCTATCACGTTGTTAGTTATAAGCTGCATGTTTCTAATCAAATAATGTAATAAAAGAAAGAATAGCTGTTTTACCTTAGTAGACATGATAACTTCACCGACACCGATCAATGCATAGTTAAAGTACGTCTGTACCAGGTTATGGATTGACTCTCTGGAACACAAACATATCATATATAGGATTAAATTAGATTTGGCTCCATTTGGATTAGGATTCTCGACCTTGAATGAGATCATAAAAGTGGGATCCCGCACACTACTGTTAGACAAGATAAACAGCACACTGACCTGTCCTTGCTAGTCTTGGTAAGTTCTTTTGTTCTGGACAAGATATGCTGCAAGCTGATACAACAATTATATTGTTAATCAAGGTGAATTCTAAGTACTACCAAAGGTATATAGAACGCGCGCACGTCTCCACATACCCTAGTCTCTTACGCAGCCGCTATTAGTGTCGTCACGCAAAGCTCTCTCCTTCTAGTAGCAGCTGCGTTGCGTGACGACACTAATAGACTACACATACCCTGGCCCTAGCGGGGAAGTGGAGCCCCTTCCCCCTCTCTCCTCTCCATTTCCCCAGTACTGGCCCCGGGTAGTCCTCGATGGGATGTAGTTGCAAGTGGGAGTGCTGCATCTAGTTTTTCCTCGTTATACACACACCAGGGACAATCTATCAAAACTGGGATTTTATTAGAATGGCAATTCTCATGGAGGGCAGAAAACAGCGAGACTGAAAAGCCGTTAACGCACAAATGGGAAAGAAACAAGCCATGATAGGAGTAACATATCACATACCCACATATCAAGCAACACAAGCAACACAACCGAGACTCTTAACAAAACAGATTAACAGATCTCGTGTGAGTAAAAAAACGTACAGCACACAGCACGGACATATTTCATTTATTCTTACCCATCCACTAGAGAATGACAAAGAGCAGTTTCTTCTAAAAATACTTCGATATAATGAATGAGGACAGGGAATACTACCACCTAAACGACAAGAAACAAAATTTAACGAAGAAAAGGCTGAAAATTAAAATTCAAGAGATAATTTATTTCTTCAAATTTACCACTCCGAGACGTGCGGAAAGCTAATAGGTCTAGAACACACTCATGAGGCAACCGATAGATCCATTTCACGTGACGTCCAAGCAGCTCAATTAGGAGGACAAAACAAAAGAACTTCAATCACCTGAGAATTGGAACCTATGGTTTGTCCTCCAAGTTGAGCTACATCAGTCTAAACTGCTGCAAGGGGTCTATAGTTTGAATTGGAATTTGGAAGTTGATTTTTGTGGAGGGAGGAAAAACCGTAGAACCCGCGGAAAAACTTTCGAAGCACAGGAGAAAACAACAAACAACCCTACTCACATACATCACCGAGCCCGGTAGGTCGCATTCGTGAGAGATGGCACATCAGCAGCGTACACCACCCGCGCTTCCCGAACTATGGAGCTTGAAGGTTTGAGAATTTACAGTGCATACTTACTACTTTGTCTACTTGACTGGTTTTCAAGAAATTCTTAAATGCTATGTGAACCTCTGAGAAAAAGTGCTTCCCAAACTTGAAAATAGAAAGAGAGAGAAAAATCATGAGTCGATACAATATACACATAGAGCAGTATTTGTATGACTATGAAAACCTTACGGCACGGACCGCGCCTTACCGTGACCGTGCCGTGCCGTGTATGAAAACATTCGACATTCACCGTGTCCGTGCCGCGCCGTAACCGTGTCAGTGCCGTGCCGTGTATGAAAACATTCGACATGCCGTGACTTTTCAAACGTACGAAGTCTGCTCTAATAGTATTATGGCCTGACATGTCTATTTTTACGAGTAAGAACTTCTCATACACTTAAATCAACAAGTGACTAAATAATCTCATTCTTATTGTTTGTTCTAACCTGTTGAGCATTTTTCTCGGTGGATTCTGGTCTTGTAGAACAACTGTGGAAAAACGATAATAATCAAACAATATTATAACAGTTAATTTTTACTCCATTATTTTCTATGCTGTTACAAGGAAGATACTATCATTTAAAAAAAAAAAAAAAAGTAAAATGTCAAATTTTTAGGAGAATTTCTAATGTAGGTGGGATGAAGAGTACTTCGTGATGTGCTCGAAAATCCGGTTGCCGTACATTGGATACTGCATGGCTGAGAGTCGAAGCCGTCTGAAGGTCTTTTTAACTAGTATTTGTGCTAGGATTCTGTAACGCTTACCTTAAGAAGCCATCAAGAGGGATATTGAATGGAGAGGTTTGTATATGACAAAAAGACTTTAAAGACGAGCCTGATAAAAGAAAAATTGCATCAATCAAGTCTCAAGATTGGTAGCTTAGGAGAAAAGGAAATGGCCGCCATGTTACAACATGACATCATGACGTTGTGACATGACGACCATGACGTCATAGGAATGGAAACGCAGCGTTATTCAAATCCTGGTTATGTTCAGCTAATCAAATGGGGATTAGTGGTAACTAATAATCAGAAGTGAGCAACTGGGCCTTGGAGACCAAGAAAGTGAGACTGACTTACTAAGAGGCTTGTCTGGGAATGAATAGGCAAAAACACGCAATAAAACATCTAGAATCTGATCCTCTGCTTCGAGTTTCTACAGAAGGGGAAGAAAAGGGAAAAAAATGATAAATTGATTAAATAAAGCATTTGTGGTATAACTACACTATAAGTTTAACAGGTGCAATATCAGGAGATCTTAGCCTTTGAACCAGGCCAAATCTTGCTTATAACTATGGTGAGTATATTCTTTTCCCCTTGAGTGCATACCAACTTTGCTCTCTCTATATGAGATATAGAGGTTATGCACGATCACATGACGGCAGCCATGATGGATGGTAAAAGAAGTACTATCGTTTTACAGGAGAAAGAGTAAAGGGATTCTATTGTTCTGTCATCTAACATGGCCAACGGCAACTGATCATGCCAAACCTCTACCTAAGGTATACCAAGCAGTATATATTAAATCAAAGGCATACTATGTACATACCTTGTCGACGTCCAAACAAGAGTGGAAATACAAATGAGACAGCATAATTGTTTCCATGGCAACTACAGTAAGCCTGTCGTAACCAGAGTATTTTAAGATTCCATGGACCTGCAACATATCCATACAAAAACCATGATGTTCTAAGACATTTTGGTAAGAAACCTAGAAATGATAAACAGCGATGTTACCTTGCTAAGCCAGTTTTGAAGACCTTTCTTGACTTCATTAACAATTATCATGGCAGCACGACTACAACGCTCTGGGTCCTATAAAATACAACATCACCAACATTGTCATCATTATCATCATCACTATCACTATAATCATCATCATTATCATTGTCACTATATAGAGGCTTTGCACCATCATCATCATCGTCGTCATCATCATCGTCATCATCATCATCATCATCATCATAATCGTCATCGTCATATCGTCATCATCGTCATCATAATCGTCATCATCGTCATCATCATCGTCATCATCGTCATCGTCATCATCGTCATCGCCATCATCATCATCATCATCATCGTCATCATCGTCATCATCATCATCATCGTCATCATCGTCATCATCATCATCATCGTCATCATCATCATCATCGTCATCATTGCATCATCGTCATCATCATCGTCATCATCATCATCATTATTAATTTGATTTAACATTTATTTGGGTGGCTTGATTAATAAAGTCGCACTTAAGGGCTTGAAATTTGTTGACAATTATAGTAAATGGCCTAAACATGCAGTGTGAATATTCCTTAGGATGATTAAGAATTCTACCTTCCATGTTGATGGTGGCTGATCCAGATAATATCTTAGCCTCCCAGCATGGGACATAGAGTTCCTCAAGGCAATACAAGCCCCATAACACAGTAAGGTATTCTCTCTCGTCAGGTGATGGTCCCATAGATAAGCAAGAGGTGCCATATTGAACCATCGTACAGTCTCTGCAACTACTGGAAGAAGCTGAAATCAAGGCATTATGTAACAGGTTTAGAGACAGCAGCACACTACAACCTAGTCTTACTAGTGATGTTCCAGTTAGGGTTAAGAGGGGTAGGATAGGTACGGTATACTGTCAGTAGTCTTACCTGCTGCCCCATCCTACGCAGCTCCCATCTGGAATCACCTAAACATTCTATTGTCTGGAATAGGATCTGCAATTATAAACAGTACATATACATGACTTACAGTTTTAGAGAAAATGCCTATCAGTCAGTGAGGGTTGGTTTGTGTGGCACCCGTGAGAGATTACAGGTGTGTGGCATGCGCATGAGAGAGAAAGTATAAAAAAAACTTATATTTTACAACTTGCTTTGCTCCACATTCACTTCCAATATGTTCATTATTTATTTCACACAACACTCAACTCACATGTTGGTTTTTATGGAGGGAGGAAAACTGGGAGAGAACAACACATCAAGCGAACTCCACTCATATATGTGGCTCAGCCAGGAATCAAACCAGCAGACCCTGGCGTGAACCACACAGCAGTGAAAGACAGTGCCATTGATAGTAGCATATACTACCCTTGCCAACCTATTGTAATACATATAATTGGATGATCTTACCTGAGTAAGGACACAAGTAAGAGACTCTAGTTCAAGGTGTACAGCCCATTCAGGTAAATCATCCCTGGATGGATATGAAATCATTAGAATGAAATAATATGCTGTGTATTGACAATAAATTAAAGCAAATAATATAATTTATACTGACTTAATCAATATAGAAAAAAATTCCTGAAAGAATAGAGTTTTTTACATACTTGTCTTTACTTGAATTATTAGTAGTAATGCCTTTGTTGTAATGCAAGAAACCATCTGCTGTTAATAGAAGAATAATTATTGTTTTAAATATTGATACATAAAGTAGACATTACACTGAGGGATAAATACTAAGTAATCCAGGGTCCAGTGACTAAGATATTGAATAAAGTGTGGTTTTAAATTTAAACTAACAGGGTTAGAGTTAAGTTGATGGGTTCATGGCAACATTCTCAACATCAACTCATGCCACACTTACTTGTTTCTTGATCAAGTTTACCCAGAGGTGAAGCTAAGCATTTAACTATGTCACTAATAGATCCTGGAACCTGCAAAACCAGGAATTATATACAGATAAATATAACAGCATGAAAAGACCTGTCGATCGACTAGTATCGACCAACGCTAAGTATCGACCAACTGTCAACTGACTGGGGGGGCTAATGGTAACCATTACTATTACTGTTTAGGTAAATTATAAGACTGTCAAACAGTAAATTTGTAGATGATATGATGATGTATGTTTGCATTTTGAAATTAGTATTCATTACTTAGATAACATACACAGTGATATGCTCATTCTTACCAGTGAAGGTGGTTTGGAGTTATTTTTATCAATTCCTAAATTGGCAGCTTGACAGAGTAGAGAATTAGCCTGGTAATAGTTAAACAAATGTAAGTAACTGCAAGAGAATAAGAATTCATCTTACGTTTTTCACTGTAAAATCATCAAATAAGCCAATCTACTTGGTTAACATAATATTCAAAGTTGTCTCTCCAGATTCAAGATATGAAGAACACCCAATGTGGAGCAGTTTTTTTGGAAATGGGATATGCTTATATTTTTGTGCTAGAAAAATGGATTTGATGCACAGGAACTGGGACTGACGTCTCACTGGAAATTGAAATCTCTAAGTAACCTTCAAAAAAAACCCCTCAAATTTCAATGAATAGAACCTACAGTAAAGACCCCAGAGGGGAGGTGAAGGTACTACCACTACACCACCCTTGTAAAATCAATATGGAATGAAACACATCTAGATATATTACTTACAACAGCCACTTCATTGGATTTTGGAGGTCTGAAGGGTCGTTTTGGATATGTCTGACAGGTAACTGAATACTGACGAATAAGTTTTCTTGTTCTAACTGCGTCATCATCAACTATGCTGAAGGATGATGCTCGCCTGCAAACAGTACAAGATATCAATAAACACCAATAATTGTGGCATCATTTGTCAGTATATTTTGTTCAGCATTCAAAATTTGTTCAAAATTTCAGAAGGAGTCAAATAAAAATTTAAAATCAACTCAAACAGCTTACTTTGGTTGTCTGCTCCAAGCTTCTTTAGTATAAGTTGGGCTCTGTAATATGTAAGATATGCAATTATTGGAATTAAAATTAAAATACCTACTTGGCTAACATGACAGGGGTCAGTTCAAAAAATAGATTGAAGTTCAAATGTACAGACACAGAGACACACCCTTTAGTGATCTAATGGGAAATTAATTTTGTTATAATCTCTGTGCATTAATATATAATTTTATGGTTAAAGGTACTATGACAAGGATTCAAGATTATGGAGGGCCTACCTGCCTAGATGAAGAAACAGCATCAATGTATACACTCTCATCTTCCTGTTAGAGAAAGGAAAGAAATATTATTAAGATATGATTACAGTAAACTGAAGAGTAGTCTTAGAGAATAAACTGATTTATGAACAAGGATGAACCTGAGTATATGAATGAGAAAATTGAATATGCATCAAATAAGAACAAGTTTCATAAAGAAAAACCCTCAAAGCACAGGAGAGAACCAACAAGCAACTCTACTCACATGTGACACCAAGCCTGGCTCACATTCGACACTGAGCCTGGTTGGACTCGAACCCAGGTCACATTGGTGAGAGGCTAGTAATCTATCCGCTACGCCACGCATGCTTCCCTATGATTTGCAATATTCTGTGAACTCAGTAGTTGCGAGTTGCGAGTTGGAATTTGTTTTTTTACTGCTGCCAGTCAAAAATATATAAGCTACTGACTGATCAGTTTTGATTGACAGCAGCAAAAAAAAAAAAATTTTACAACAAGCCGTTGAAATGTCTGAGTTTGCAGAATATTGAGAATCTCAGTAATTATAATATTTTTATCTCATGCTTACTGTACCTTGATTGTCATAGGAGTAAAGCTACTAGACATCTGGGATGAAATAGCTCCAAAACTGCTACTTTTTAGTTGGCTTGATGGAGGAGAGGTATCAGACTGACGCCTGCAACAATGATCATCAAATAACATCTTGATGCATATTGTAGTATTATTATTCATAATCTATTAGTCCTACACATGTACATTACATATTAAGTCCATTCATGCATGCAATCTTAGTACAAAAATTAATAGTCCCCTTCACAGTTCCCTGCACCATCCTGAAAGGTAGCCATGCCTTTGAATTGAAGCGAGACAGGAGGTTACCTTGCAATGATAGAGACCTTTTTAACACTACTTTGCTAATACAAATTTTCTCTCGTTCCAGTTTACTCAGGGGGCAAATTTGTTGAATTAATGAGACAAAATGTGACCGTGCAACACCGTTTTGCCCCCTGAGTAAACTGAAACTAGAGAAATTTGTATTAGCAAAGTAGTGTGTTATTCATGTTTCTATCATTGCAAGGTCACATCTTGTCTCGCTTCCATGCAAAGGCACAGCTACCTTTCAAGATTGCACAGGGAACTGTGAAGGGGATTATTGCTCAAGTTACTTTGTGTTATTGAAAGTTTTATGAATCAATTAAAGCTGTAATGCAACTCATCATTTAATTATTAAAATAAGCATTGCCAAATTTGATCAGAAGACTACAGACACATGCTTCATAATATTGTGTTAAAATTCATTAAATAAATATTAATAATATTAATTTGAGATGGTTAAGAGTTATCAGCATTTCTTTTAGTAGACATTGGAAAATAAATTAAACAATTACATTTTAAATTTCACTAGTTATTCAGGGACTGCGGAGCACCCTAAAAAGTGGTGGGGCTACCAGCCCCTCCCTCTCGGCTAGTATGGAGAAAAGGAAAAAGTGGTAGGGCTACCTGCCCCTCCTTCTCGGCAGTCCATGTTATTAATAGTATTATTAGATCTAGATCAACACCTTTGTCTCTGTATTGATACAATGGCTTCTTCTTTAAGATGGTTTGGACACTCGATGTGTATTGGCATCAAAGATGCATCAGTCCATGACCTTGGCAAAGAGAAAATATTGACTTTTGTTTATCTATTAATGTTTTATATATTTATTATTTATTTATTATTACTTAGAGATTTATTGAATTATCAGGTACAATTACAGGAAATAGGAAGAGAAGACTTGTGCAAGATGAGTTAATTGTGAATGTAATTTTCATGATGTCATTCTCAACTCTTTTTTTTATTGACTTTGTAGTTCTTAAAAATATCTGCACTGCTATCCCAGAATTTCCCTCCCCCCTTCCCCTTGTTCCTCCCCCCTCCACACTACCATCATGCTTCCACAAGGACCACAAATTACAAGGTAAATGGGCCTAAACCCAAAGGTTTCTGTCTCATGCAACATTAATCAGTAAAATGTTAACAAAATTGATGTTTTTCCTAGTTAGTACTAACCTTTGCCTGCCTTGTCCACTAGATGGGAATGGCAGAAAAATAATGATTAAAGTGATTTATTTGTCATGGATGGCATGTTTTAATGGCTACTAATCAATAAAAATCTATATGGAATTATGTGGTGAATATGTTGTTGTATTATCAGTCCAGCAATAAAGCAAAAAGGCCCTGTGCCATGAGGCACAAGGAGGATGGGTAACACATACCAGTCCAGCATGATTTACAAGACATGCAACAGCTAATAGTTAGATGCACCTCCCCAAAAAGAGAGGTTTGGAAAAGATGAATTTTAGGCTGTCATGCTTTACATGATTATGCACACAGAAGGAAGTACATTTTAAGTTACATTTTAATTTAACTATTTTATGATTTTCAGGAAAAAATCACCACTTTAAACATTTTAATTTTAATTAATAGTCCATTTCAGCTTGGACATATTGCATTCCCATTTTTCGTTGTCATCCTATTTTTCAAGATTAAGCTACGACTTCACAGCTTTCCAAATTCCAAGGCATGTCACATAGTATGATATGGGAAAACATTATACCCAAACTAAAGAGGATTTGTGTTTAACTTTATCGTCAGTCTTATGCACAAAGTGTTACAGCAGTCATGCATCAGTAATTAAGAGAAACCTCACTCAAATCTCTCATGCATACTTTTAGTTAGAGTCAAGACTAGTTAGAAGTTATTGCTTACAATACAATACAATAGTTTATTTAAACACGTATCGTCCAGGAGCTTAAAGAGGTCATTCAAAATACGAACGTCTACAAACGTGTACGAATGTGTAGAGTGTTATGAGTCTAAAATGGAACATATTATATGCCTCACCATTACAGTGCTTTCCAATCATACACACGAATTGCCATCGTGATAAAATAAGGTTTTGGTGGAGGTCATGAAAGTGTTTCCATGACATTGTTGGAAAACACAAAGTTTTCAAGGCACATGCCACGTGAAATGCTGTGGAAACGCCTTGTTTGACATCCACCAAAACCAACTTCGTTGCAACAGCAAATTGTACGATTTCGGCATGTAATTGGAAGCACTGTAAGCCACACCCTTTTTCTTGCTCGTTATAGAAATTCCATTATTTAAAGACTGATAAGTTTATTATACTGCAGTGGATATTATTTATAGCATTCACTGAAAGAATAGCATTGAATAAAAATAAATGTCAAATAACCTAGTTGAATAATAAATTTGATTGATGGAAGCCAAAATATCCCCCAACCTGAGCAAAGAGATTCAGGAAAATATATTATAATATCCATACATTTGATCATGACTGGGATTGGTGTTTACAAGGGATGGAAAGGGCACAAAAAGGAGTATAGTTACATTCAAAGCTCTTGTAAGCGACCACCTCAGAAAACCAAAAATGTGGTCATAACTAGAGCTGCTAACTAACAGGAATGGACTATCATAAGCGGCAAAACAGGTTTTCAAAATCATGGTCATAACTAGAGCTGGTCACTTAACAGAGTTGTCACAAGGAGAGCTTCGACTATATTCTAACTTCAAGGAGGGGTTAGAAGGTATTAATAATGTGGTCCCAATCAAAATTTGGAGGGCCACTATTTAATGACTCATAAAGTTGATGCTTTGGCATAAAGTCCATACCCCCTCCAATATGTTGCTAGGTTACCACCAAGCCTTCATTCAGTTAAAACAAATGTGTTTCTTACCTGATCAGATTCTCATCCACAGATGCCGAAGCAGAAGCACTACTTCTAGAAAGTGCAAATGTTGGGAATATGTAATGAATGTGGTTTGCTATCAGGAACTTCAGGATCAGTTCATATGCCAGTAGCCGTCCTTCTCTCCACTCCCAGGACTGGGAGACAAGGTGCACTGATGCCTTGGATGAATTATCTGGATAAACAATTACAACAACACAACAATAATATTTTACAATCATGGATCTATCAATAATTTTAATGTTTTATTGAAACTACTTTAATTTAATGTTACACTCATAATATTATTATTAATTTAAAACTCTAAAAATTTCAGACATCATTAATTTAGGCTAAAAAATAAATTTTAGAGTAAAATAAATGTCACTGGTAACTATGCCAGGGTAATACGCAAGATCAGCAAGATGAACGGCTGACACCGCACCATTACACTACCGTCACCTTGCCGTTGTGTGGGTGACAGCTTCTGAAGAAAAGATTAACCACCATTAAACGGCTGACAAACCACACTTAAATGGCCGACAAACTACTGTCAAACGTCCGACAAATCACCGTCAAACGGCCATTCATCAGCCGACATGAGATCTGGGGTGCTGATCTTGCATTTTACCATAACTATGATTTGTTGCGTAATCATGTGAAACCAATGACTAAATATTAATCTGATAGTTATCATATCAATAGGATTTTCCTGAATGCAAAAGTACTAGCTCAAAGCCTCAATAATTGTAATGTCTTGGGCAAGGATCTATTCCACCAAGAGGTTTTTAGAATCACACTCAACAATAAACAATAAGTGAAGGATAATACATGAAAGATAACGAACACTGTACCTTCTAATAACTTTTGTACATTTCTTATACTAATCCTTTGATTCTTAAGCAGATTCCCAGAAACAGACCCTCTTTTACTAGCCAAATGGGACAGCCCCTCGGCACTTGAATCACAGATGTTGGACACCATAGCCATGTCTGGAGATGGAGTAGCTGTGCGTGCTTGAGATGTCGAAGCCAGTGATGTTTTAGGTGGTAGAGGGGATATTCTAGTTCTTGTCTCAGGGGTGGGAACCCTGTGGTTGTCGGTGTTTTGTATACATTGATCTCCATTTGTTACATGTTGTTGTAGGTCTAAGGTCAAGATGTCTGTGTCAACTTGCCAGTCTGCTGCTAAACCTTGTAGGACGAGCTTGAGAAGAACTGGACTGCTGCTTTCTTTGGCAACTGGAATGTGAAGAAATTGTTTGTTCATAAAGGCCTTGCTACAATTCTCGTGCAACTTGTCTCGTGGGGAAAAAATGTTGCAGGCTGCACAACATGTCACATGTATAATTACAGTTGCAATTTATCTCACAAAAAAAATGCTGCAAATTGCATGTGTAATTTAAATCAATGATGATTAAATGATTGGCTGGTTGTTTGCTTTAATCACAAGTTGCACAATATGTTACACAAATTTTTACAAAAATTGTTGTAGAAACTGAAGTAGAAACTGGTTCTACTTATTGTGCAAAAAAAATGAAAAATTAAAGTCGCACACTGTAATGGGATGTCAAACATGAAAAATGCTCTTGAAACCCGCAACAATGTTTTTCACAAGACAAGTTGCCAGGAAATCGTAACTGAACCCATATGTATTGATAAAATATTATTGTACAAATAAAAGATTCTTTAGATAGTTTACCTAGAAACTTGAATACAGCACTGGTTGCCTGTCGTACAGTGGATGCAGGATGCATAAGATAAAGATTAAAGGTTGAGAAATACAGTGGCCATGTTGGAAGTAAATACCCTGGAGGAATGTGCTAGTGAAAAAACAAAAATTATAATAACCAAATTACTCTTATTACATCAAATCTTCCTAATAAAAACTATCTTAGGTGCTACCCAGTTGTGGATCCAGAATAACTTCAAGGTGGCTCCTACCTTGAAAGGCATCACATACCAGTAGCATCATTTTTAGGTGGGTTGGCTAGCCACAAAATCCACTCCCATGGATCCACCCTTGACTCACATTTCCAGCCGTCGGGGTTTCATACTTGCCCGCAATACTCTCCCAATAAAAAGAAACCCTGATGGCTGGAAATCTAAGCCTAGATCCACCCCTGTTACCATAGCCTTACAGTGTGATTCAGTACCTTAATAAGAAAGACACATACTCCAAGTAGACCCTCTGCTTCATATGCCTTGAGAAATTTAAATTCTGACTTAAGTACAGCCATATGTGGTAGCTCTATTTTACTGTTTTCTTTAGGTTTGGAAGTGTCTTGAATTCCTTTACAGAGTCTATGTACAACCTCTTGGAAAGCAGAGAAAGCTTGCTGAAGGGAGAAAACACATAGATGACATCAATACATATGTTAAAGAGAATATAGACCTCTTAAGCTTGGGTGTAATGTTATCCCAATTCAGACCGCATATCATTCCCTAGAGTATCATTTCTTTGTCAAAAAGTTGCACATGAGAAGACACCTGGCTATTCATACACTTCTATGTGTTTGAAAAAACAATGATAACAACTTTGTTTAATTGTTGTGCATGACAAGCAGGCACTGCGGAGCCGGGGGGGCTTCAGCCCCCCCACTTTTTTCCTTTTTCCATACTAGTCTCTTACATTTTCCAATCTTAGCCCCTCCACTTTTTCCCATACTAGTCTCTTATATAGCCCCCCCCCCCCCCCCACTTTTTAGGGTGCTCCGCGGTCCCTGACAAGACACATGAATATACTAGATACAACTCGAACAAATATTCCTATTCTCAAGGGAATAGCATGCCCTGGAAAACATTATCTCTTAAAGCAAAAAAGTTACATATCACTAAAACAAATGGTTCCTTGCAATATTTGATATAAATTCTTAACTTAAAGCATGTATCATGTATACCTGGAATTCACATCTTGATAAGATAGAGGAGAATGCCTTCGTCGCTTGATCTCTTATGCTGAGTTGAGGATGAGCGAGCAGAGAGTAGAGCACAGAATGAACTGAATCAAGGATAAATGAAGGCAGTGTGCTCTGCTCACACTTTCCAAACTACAAGATACCAAACACTCAAATGAATCGTGATCATCTTTTAACTGAATAATTGTGTCTTTAGCGGGGAGCAGAGACCAGAGAGCATTGCTACAGCAGAGACCATTTAAAACGTGTTGATTTTTGTAGAGGGATGAAAAATCAGTGAACCACAAGAAACACCCTTGCACCACAGGCCGGGGAGAACCAACAAAAAACTATAATTATTAATACTTACACAAGGCTGCAAATAATTTTATGGGCATTTCATTTGTCAGGCCAGAGGAATATTTGACCTGTCAAACCCAAGTGTGGCTGGTCAAATGCTCAGAGAATGGGAATCATTTACCAGTCAAGTGGTCATTTTTACTGGACATTTGTCTGATGACCAGTGCTTATTTGAAGCCTTGCTCACATATACAGTGGTGAGAGGCAGCACATAGCAGTTCACACCACCTACTGTATGCTTGCCTTTTGCCAGTGCTACACCTGGGATCACCTCCCTGGCTGTGTTGAAGGCATTTCATTAAAGAAGCCGTCAACCTGCAAAATTCAGCATATTCTTTCCACACGTGAACCCCCTACTTTTGCAATTCCATGTCCCAATTGTACCAGTTACCTAGCGGCCCCTTCATTGATACAGCCACTTAATTTAGTAAACCATCCGACTACTTGAGATTTGAATGAAATCCCTGGTGTTGTACATGTAAACCTGCAAGTCAGTCCTCTCCCATAATACTACGAATAAACTCTGAATCACATGTTTAAGTAGCCTACCTTGAGCATGTATTCAGCTGTTTCATCTTTAGTGTTATTGTTAATCTGTTGTTTCATTACACCTGTCCAGCTGAACCTCCTCACCAGTGTTGTCATTCCTGAAATCATTTTAGTATAGTATTCATTTATTATTATATTATCTGATTTATAAGCTTCATCACATGGGTAGTGGAAGCCCCACAGAGCAAAGCTCCACTATGGAGACCCAAAAAATGTGGTTACTAGTAAGCAAAGTTAACTGGGAGATGGCCAGGTCAGTGGTACCACTAAGGCCATTGTTGTGCATGTGCTTATAAAAGTGTGCAGCAGGTCAGTTGCATAGTTTACTCTGATAGTGCTTTTTATTGCTCAGCTATTGAGGTTTTTCACTGTAACATCAAGTAATCCCAAAAAAATATTTTCTTGTTTAATCAGGAAAAGAAGTTCGCAATCAAATTTGTCATGTAGATATTAGAAAAATTGCAAAGTTATCAACTCCTTTTTCAGATTAAAGAAATTTCTCTACATTGTGACATCACATGAAAAACCTCAATTGCACATTTTCTAGTTTTTGTTGTCAGTAGAGGATTTTGTGCTATGTTTACGAATTAATAAAAAGAATTCAAATCATGAGGCAAAAGGTCACAATTGTATGGAATTTTACCAAACTTTGTCTGCAGGTTTTTCTGGAATATTTTCTTCTGGGCTCACATTATTTACATATGTCTTGAAAACAATACATTTCAAGCTTAATAAACAACATGCAACATGTAACATTGATAATGAATTCGAAATTAATGGGATTCATTTGGTTGCCTAAAAGCAACCCGTCTACATTATCTACATCTATCTTACCCATGACTGCTCCTTCTACAGCCTGCCATGAACTCTCCTTGGACTGGCAAATCTAAAAGATAATGAAAGAAAATGGAAGGGAGTAAATGATTAAATTGATGATGGTATCACACCTTGATTAAGGTGTTTTGCAAGAGATGTTATTACGATAAACATGATAATGATGGTAAATGCGTATGATGAAAGAATGAGAAATATATATCATCGTACCATACTGAAATGAACTCAGAAAAAATTCTGACGTTCCCCAAATGGGAATTGAACCCACAACCCTCCATATACTAGACGGATGCTCTACCACTGAGCTACTGGAGACTCTTATGGCGAGCAAGGTTGTTATTGTGGGTATTAATGACCTTGATCAAGATGTTATTACCTTGATTAATTCAGTGTAAAAAATATGGGCTTGATGAAGAGTAAAATGTTCCAGAATTTGAGCTAATCTTGCTACACAAGTGTTTCTTATAGCGGACCAGACATCTGTGATACCAGACACTATCAAAGCCTTCAAATAAAACAATGACAAGCATTATAATTCAAGATGAATAAATCATTATTTACAGGCTGGAGCCGTATAGTTTATTACAGTGCGAATCTAAAAACCATGGGCACCTAGAAATATTTCAAGAATGTTTCTTAACCAATCAGAAACGTTATTCTTATCTTTCCATCATCTTGTGGTTAGAGAGACATTTCTGATTGGCCAAAGAACAATAGGACATTTCTGGAATATTTCTAGGTGCCCATGGTTTTTAGATTCGCACAGTAATAAATCATTATCCATATATTATCAGTTTGGTAGGGGAGAACATGATCAACATGGGGAAGGAATAACTAAAGGAATCTTTTGAAGATAAGTTACCATGCCAAAATACCCACTATTTCTCCATTTCGGAGTTTGCGTCAACTGAAAAAAGTTTATCATACTGGTACACCTTGCCTGTTAGATCTATAGACCAGTGGCGAATCCAGAATGATTTTAAGGAGGGGCTAATCATCCTTGCTTGCAGCTGAAGAGCTGAATTACAAAGGACGCAGCTCAATGTGGTCGAGTCAAAGGCATACGAAGGCGCCTCGGGCAGCCGCTATATGACTCATGTCTGACCACTGAGCACAGCTCAGATCGAATTAGGGTTGGTTTTTACGGAGGGAGTAAAAACGGAGAACCCGGAGAAAACCCTCGAAGCAGCAAGGGAGAGAACCAACAAACTCAACTCACTTAAGGTGCTGAGTCCGGGGATCGAACATGTTTACCTTCACTAAAGGAAATACTTGATCATTGAATCCTTTGTCAGAAGTTAGTTTCATCCATTCCATTATATGCACACATGTATGGCTCCTGACAACTGGCATATTATGAGCTAAATAAAAGATAGTGTTGTTAGCAATCCTGTATATTGATAATAAAACAACAAAGTACTAATCTTCCAAGATGTTTTCTATCAAATGTGCTGTATATGTCGAGTAGCGACATTTCATCATTCATAGCCCACTTCCAATATATGATTTGCTTGTCACGCACAAAGCTTTAAGTAAGAGGCTCTGTGCTAAATTAAATTTATTCTTTTCTCTTGTCATGAATCACTGAGCATTTAGCACAGAGCCTCACAACAAAACTTTTGTGAGTGACAAGCAAAGCATATCTCAGAAGTAGCCTATTAATCATAATAATTATATGGTTCTCATCCCCACCCCAACCCACCCCACCCCCACCACCACCACCACTTAAAATATAAAATACAACTAGTTAAAAAAAAAGTGAAAAGAACACATTAAACCAAATTATTTAGTTATACAATCTAGTTTTCTTTATTTCTAAATAGTTTCTGGGAAGGATAAAATTTTATATGATTTTTATAATCAATGTTTTTTCACCAGCAGCTTATATTTACCTTGTAAAACAGCATATTTATGACTCTCTAGCAGCTGTCTGCTAAGTGGTTGGGCTAAGAACCTGTAATTTTGAATAATAAAGAGATGAGTTCATTACATGAAACGTATCAACAGATAATAGTAAATAAACTTTTGCCAGACTGGGTGAAAAATAAAATATAAGTCATTTGATACATGGATTTGAATAGGCAATGTGCATCAAAGCTCACAAAGCACTCTGGGAAAGTGAGTCCTGTAAATATGGAACAGGGAAATCAAAGGAACTATCAGAAAATAATTACTCTGTTATTTTCGTCCATTGAAATACTTACATTTCTGTAGAAAAAGTCGAAAGAAAAATGGCCAGATGAATTTTTAGAGGAGCCAAAAAAGCATAAGGACTCACTTTCCCATCATGCTTCATGCTAGAATTTCAGTCAACAATAGCTGATTTCTAACTATGTCATATTATACAGTGCAACCTTTTTGAGAGTAAATACAGGGCTTTTTTGAGTAAAAATATGGCAGTATATATTATACATGGACACAAGTACAGCCAGTTTGAATTTAATTGATGATAAAATATATCTTTCTGCATAGCATCTAAGATACCCTATTCTCTATATATACTCAGATAGAAACTTGATTTTTTTATTTCAATGATATTCCCCTGTAGGTAAAAGCAATCAGAGAATAATTACCACCAGTGTGGGAGACAATTGGTGAATATTTTAATAGCTCTTGGCAATATACCGGTATTATGGTAATTATATGATAGTATAGTGGGGGTTCATAGTTATTAAGCTAGGATAGTATCATAGTTCATTTAAATCTTCACTCTTTGATCTAATAAATCCACTGTTTACACATCTATTGTTGACTTTAATCTACCAAGTATGATACTAATCCTTGGCCTGACAACTTTCATATCACTATGTCAAACAAACTCCATTTTTAATTTGGATAAAAACAAGAGCTTGAGAAATTATCTACCAAGGCAGTGAAAAAACTTAATATACATAATATATGAGTTTATGAGATGGCAGACAGAGTATATCTCAAGTGCCCTTTCAGGAGATGACTATCTCTTATATTTTTGAAGAGATAATGTGAATTAAACAAACAGTGCTCTGACTTAATCCTAATTGCTGTATTTTTGTATTCATGAAATAACTATTTTTTACCTAATTACGAGACTATTTATTACCAGAAATTTTAAGGAAAACTAGAAGAAAAAAGTTTTGAGTAAACAAAACAAACAGTACTATGAATACTAAGTACTAATTTTTTCTTCTAATTTTGAACAAATATATAATATTTCAACCAATGCTGAATTTTCCTCCACTAAATATTATACACTAGAGTACAATATAGTCTTAAAGCAGAATTGCCAAAAACAGGCTGTGTTGTTGTTGTTAGAGGTGGGAATTATGCATCTAATAACCTACTTATACTTTCTATTTACCTTTATAGTATTGGATCTGATTACGTATTAAGGAAAGCATATACCAGAGAGGAAGATGGGGCTTTTGTTTACTTTATGCTTTATTAAAGATATACAACACTGAAATTATGTAACAAAACTAAGATAGAACATTTACTGTCATTGGCTGAAAGCTACAATAATCTAATAAGTCTTTAGAAACAGTTTCTTAGAAACTATAAATATTTTATTACATACGAAGATACAGAAAGCCTTTTCCATGTTTATTTAGATCAAAGTAAGGGAAAAAAATAAGGATTCCAACAAAATTAGCCTCACCACAGGAAGTCCAAATTTGATAAATTTAATCAATGACAAAATCGAAACAAGAATGTAATGACTGATTTTCTTGCTAGCTATGTGCACTCTGATTGGTCAAGGACTGTGCTGTATTAGTGAGAGAAGCAAGATGCTAACATCATCTCCACAGGCAGAGCAATGCAATTTTTCCTTCCATAAAATAAACAAAATTGATAGAATAACCTTTTTCCATGATTCATTCAGTAACAGCACTTAGAAACTGCTGAAAGCACTCAAGAAGTATGAGAATCACTTGGCTTTGGCTGGTGCCTCCCTTCACACTTCTTTTCTACTTTTGTCAATAGACCATTTTCGTAATGTGCAAGCACTATCACAGCCGCAGACATGATTTTTAGGCATTTTTGTGTGTGATGTGTGATCTTTCCCCAGAATGCCTCTTTTTCATGTCTGTGCCTGCAATATTTTTGAAAGTGCTCACACATCTCCAAGATGGTCTATTCTGTGTGCTATTCTCTGGAAAGCCTTTTTAGGACGAGAATAAAGTCTGTATGTATTATTGAACAGAGCATGAAAAAAGCTGTTTTATTTCTTAAATAATGAGCAAATGCTGACAATTTTCTTAGATTTCTACGAAAAATTATTATCAATTCTTGTATAGAAATTTAAATTTTTGTATGAGATCTCAAATATTTCAAAATCTTGAGGGATCACAGAAAGAAAATTAATTTGCAGAAGACCTGAACTTTCCTCACAAATCTGATCTGTTATTTCCTTTTTTCACAATAAACTGATTTCCAATTTCCATTTATTCAATGACTGAAACCACAATTAGTTAAATTATAAACCATTTCCTTCCACTTTTTTCAATTTTCATTTTTAACACTTTTTGTGCCAATTTATGAACTAGACCTTAATGACGTCTATGAAACTGATAAATAACACTTCCTTGTCTGGAGAAATATATCTAAATTGACTAATCATTTATAAGATATAACTCCTATACATTTCAAATTCACAAAACGCAACGCACAGACAAATTAAAACCTACTTCAAGATATAAAAATTTTAATTTAAGACAATACGAAATGCGGAAGCAAGATAATTGATGGTTAAAGATTTGATCGACTGGAAAATAAATGCACAATATTCGCTATAGCTTGAAGGAGAACAATGTGTCGCCATGGGGAATCAAACTTGATTAGAGTTTTTGAAACACCTGTTTTTTCGAAGTGCTGATATTTACAGAAGGCTGTGTTTCCTTAGAGAATCTAAGAAATTTTCGCTTGAGGGTAAAATTTTAGTTTGGAAGTGATATCTCAGTTCATGTGGAGATGTTGACACGAGTTTACACCATGATAGCCCTCCAGTTTTTTATCTAATTATTTTGTTTTTTATTTTAATACAAAATATCGAATAAATGAAAATAAATATTATTTGAAATAATGATATTGTAAGAAAAATAAGAACTCTAGAAATTAAATTTTATGATTTTTGATGACTATAAGTTTAGCTAAGCTTGTAGTTTTCTTACCATTTCAAATGTTCGTCAAGAAGTTCATTCAATCTTGCTAGAAATCTAGCGTCTTCAGGCGGTCTTGGCGACGAAGTCGACCAGCTAATTCCATCTAAATCATCAGTGTTTTCGTTTGAATTGATAAGAAACTCAGTGCGTCCATATCTCCGTTCAAAAACATAAAACGTAAACTGATCAAGTTGTCTTTGCTCTTCAAACAATGCTGAAGGATCCCAACTTGGAAACGGGTTGTCAACTTCAACATTTTCTCCTCGAAGCCATTCTCTTTCGCATTCATCTTCACTAACCGTTGAAACACGGCAAGGAGGTTTTAAGAATTCCCTAAGCTTTTCAAGTAAAATAACTTCTTGTTCAGTAGTTGTTGAGATGAGTAAAGCTTGCAGGACAGCATCGCACTCGGTTGCCTCTGTCAACCGGTCGGACGCGCTGATCACCTCCGACATTTTCAAATGAGAAAAACCATCTTGCTTGCCTTAGATAAACGCCAACGACATTCTAGATACTGTATAGGACTTATCCGTAAATCTTTCTAGATCTTTAAATCCTTTCTTTGCCTATTAATTTGAAGTATAAAATCATATGCATTGTTGATTGAGGCAGCCATTTGAACTGCGAACCCCGGGCTTTTTATTTTGCCACGTGATTTGCACGAAACATTATCGACTGTTTATCGATCATTTCGATTCTTTTATTAAAAAATATTTATTTGAAAAAACAGTCCCAAAAGACCCGGAAAAAAAAACAAAGACACTTAGAATAATTATTGCATAAAATATTACAAGTTCTGAAGCAAATTCGTATTAAGGGAATGGCTGATTCAATCCTTCAAGATATAATTTAATTCAACTCATATCTCGATGTCTGCACGACTACATTGCGAGAACGCCACGAATGATATGGCTTATCATTCGGAAAGTAAACATTTATGACCCAAAAAAGGTTCTTATAAAGTCCTTATCAATCTCGTTTATGTAAAATAGTCTTTCAAAGGAAAGACGCCTGCTAGCGGTAAGTAGTCTTTGTGGCTTGTCCTCACTCTGTTTTTTTTTTGTTTGCTGTTTTTGATGTTCATTTTGGCAGGTAGTTTGATCCCTGATCACCACCGACGCGTGCCTTGGTGACACGCTCTTGGTACTGTTGGTACTATAAGCTTATATTATTTCAAAACCCATCAAAGATATTAGCACAAATCGGTAGTCGAAAAGACAACCGTTACTAGTACAGTACAGTCCCTGTGAATTATCATTATTGTTATGTACGTGTATGTACAGACTACCACTATGCAGCCACTATGCATAATTTGTAGCTCCGTCTGCTAATCTTTTCACAAAAGCAGCCTATATATCTCTTTCTTTTACGATACAAGGCCATAATACTTATTCGTATAGATGATTTTAGCTAGTATTCGATAACAAAAAGCATAATTTAAAAACTCGCGTTTCATTTGAAAAATATGTTTGTCCCAGCTAACTTCATGTGAATGTTTCCAGACCTCAGGGTTTGTCCATTCTATTTCCTACACTAATTGCCCAATTTGGTAAGAGTTCTTTTGAATGCTCAGCTGTTCTATGGCCCGAATTTCCCAGTGATATCAATAGGGACAATCCCACCAGCCACCCCCCCCCCCCCCCCTCAACTTAATTTGTGTGCTACTTATCCAGTGATTTCTGCAATAGACCTCATTGGCTTGGGTGTAATGTTGTCCCATCTCAGACCACATGTCATTCCCCAGAGTATCATTTCATTGTTTAACGGTTGTGCATGAGAAGATACATGAATATGGATACAACTCAAACAAAGAATCTTATTCTCAAGAAAATGACACATGGTCTGAAATGGGACAACATTACACCCAAGCCGATGAGGTCTATTGATTTCTGTTCTTTTTCAAATAGTTATTTGATGTTGAGAACAGTGTTCCGGTTGTCATTAGTCTCCAGACCAGTATCCAGGTTGATCAAGTCTCAGATCCAATCCATGGCAAAGTTTTCATCTGTACATGACTTTACAGTCCAGAACCTGCAGGGTGAACCTGTTTCTTTGTCAAAGTACAAGGGAAAGGTTATCCTGATTGAGAATGTTGCGTCTCTATGAGGCACAACTGTCAGGGATTATACCCAGGTTTGTAATATGAGTTTGAGAAAATGAGTATTTCATCTAGGAGACTTTTCAGTGCAGATGCTGGATCCTCTTTTGATTGCTGTGCTTTTGTTTGGCTGCCTGTGCTCGCACCCAACAAAAGTGCAGCGGTCAAAGTAGGGGTCAGCATCTGGACTAGAGTAGCTTTTTACCAAGGCCAACATGTTTTTCAGATTTCAAACATATCAAATTCCATTTCAGTCAGCTGCTATTAGTCAAATTTGAAGTGGTGAACAACAGGAAAGCTTTTGTTAATTAGGGTATACAGTTAGCAGGCTCTCCTTTGTCCAGGCTCCTCCCCATTCCTCCTCAGCTACCTGGGTTTAAAAACCCAGTGCCCAGAAGCTCTATAGGTTACAGAAACAATAAAACAGCACCTTTACTCTTTCTCTGTTATCTTGGACTGCCACCCAATATTCCATTAAATCTTATGCAATTGTTTCATCACAGATGAACGAGCTCATGGACAAGTACAGTCAAAAAGGGCTTGTGATTCTGGGTTTTCCCTGCAATCAGTTTGGCCATCAAGAGAACTGCAAGAATGATGAGATCCTCAACTCACTAAAGTATGTTCGTCCAGGAAATGGCTTTGTTCCCAAAATAGATATCTTTAGTAAAATTGATGTCAATGGTTCGACAGCAGACCCCCTATTTGCCTATCTGAAGAAGGAATTCCCTCTGCCACACCCAGATGGTGCTATAGGTGCAATAATGGGTGATCAGAGATATGTGATTTGGAATCCAGTATGCCGCAATGACATCTCTTGGAATTTTGAGAAGTTTTTAGTAGATCGTAATGGAAAGCCAATCAAGCGCTACAGTTGTAAATTTGAAACTAAGGATATATCACCTGATATAGAGAAACTTTTAGACAACTAGGCTACTATATAAAGGTTTAGTATTACAGCCACAAACTGTACAACTTGTTGCAGAGCAATAAAGCAGACTCTAAAAAATCATGCATGTATAAGTCATGCTTGCCACTGAAAGACAGTGACAAGCACAACTTATATTGCTACGATGTTGCACAACAAGTTGTACAATCTTGCTGGGTGTATTACTGGGCCATTAGATCCAGATTATTTTTATGACTACTACTTTTCTTTCATAAAATCTTCTTTCTGCTTTATTCAAGTCTATGTAAACTTATTACTTTTTTCCAATTTTTGAAATATTTTGGTACAAATCATTTCCAGTGAGTTTTTGATATAATTATGACTTACAGAGACAGTATGATTGCTTTTGCTGAAACTTTTATAAGCAAATGCTGGATGAAAACGTTTCGTTTGTTAGTAATGTTTTCAAAAACTGGTTGAAAATAGTTTTCAGTTTGGGAGACCTCTTTGTGAAGAGCCCAAATACCGAGCAGTGGTTAGTATTTATGACAGCCATCACAGAAAGCTTTTGGCATTGTGATTGCTTGATGCTATAGTACTCATCAGTTTCGAAAACCTCTTGTGTGGAGCTTTGTCGCCCAGCAGTGGTTTGTGTTTATGACAGCTATCACAGAAAGCTTTGGCATTGTGATTACTTGATGCTACAGTACTCATCAGTTTTGATGACCTCTTGTGTGAGGAGCTTTGTCGCCAAGCAGTGGTTTGTGTTTATGACAGCTATCACAGAAAGCTTTGGCATTGTGATTACTTGATGCTACAGCAACCATTACTGGTGCAACGAAATTAGTTTCCAAACTATAACTAGACTGATAATCAAGATTGTGTTGAACAAATAAAGTGCTTTTAAAATAATGTCATTTTGTTGGTCAATCTTACAGAAAAATAATAGTCCCCTTCTCAGTTCCTTGTGTCATCTTGAAAGGTAGCCGTGCCTTTGCATCTAAGTGAGATGAACGGTGAGGTTGCAATGATAGAGATGTGAATAATTGTCCAAGGTGTTAAAACAAGGTCTCTTTCGATGTAAAGGCACGGCTACCTTTCAAGATGGCACAGGGAACTGTAAAAGGGACTAGTACTATTGCTAGTTACATGTGAAGAATGTTTAAGATATGCAATGTTTTTTAAAATGTGTAATGTGATTGAAGATGTATGCCATGAAAAGGTGACTGATGCTTGTGGCAAATTTCTTGCCTCACACAATGTACATCCCTTAAAGGTCAACTGCATGGTGCAACTATAGGACACACCAGTTATGCAAATGTTGCACCCAACATTGCATTCAACCATGAAAAGATACCATGTGTCCACCTCTACAAGGGTTGCAAACAACACCTGAACTGCATTTTCATCTCTGCAATAGTTGCACCCAACAGTTGAACAACAGTTGAATCCATCTTTTCAATGGTTGCACATGGAAGTCAAACTAGGTGCAAGCTATTACGAGGTATTGCCACCAGTAACGAATTTCAGTAGCACTACAAATTTCTACTTTAGTTACTGCAGCTGAAAGCAGGAGTTTTATTAAAAACCAGAAAACAAACTTCAAGCCAACATCTTTATTATTTTAGGCAAATGATACAAAATTCTTAAAAAATAACAAGTATATATCCACAGTTATCGTCCTCAACTAATCCTCCATGTTTGGTGCTATGATATACCTCATTAAAGACCTCAAGGTTTGTCAGTAGTTCTTGAATATCATACAATCATTTATCTACAGGGCATGAAATACTGTGCACGGAGGAGCACATATTCCATAAACAATTTTCATCCTTGCTCAGTGTCTATGGTGTGAGGTATCATGGAGGAGAAGAGTGGGTATTTTTTTACATGAATTTACTCTTGTCCTTCACTGGTGCTTTCTCTTGATACTTGTTTTTGTTGCATACAACTTCGAGCCACGGACTCAAACAACCTGAAAAACGATTTGTCTAGCGTTAAGACCGACTCAATTCAAAGGTGAAACGTAGGGTACATTTCATTGAACTGAATAATTACAATAATAGGGCGGAAAGTAGTGCAGAGGAAAACGAAATACCTTGATGAAAAACCTGTGCGATTGGTGACTTTTGATTGGATAACTATACACACTATGATAATGATCTCCCAAAAGCAGCGCGAATGTTTGTTTGTATTATGACTATGACTGACGTTTCCCTGCATGGTTAATGCGGCCAGATACTTACTTTTCAATCTCAGGAGCACAGTGAACAAACTCATGGGTCCAGAACTTGTACTGGTGATTTTTAATCAGTTCAATGAACGTGATAAGCAGCCCCCATGGATGAGGTCTGTTTACAATCAGACGTTCAAGTAAAACCCTGCAAGATAAGACATGCAATCATCAGTACAGTTACATCGTAAGATCTGCGTCAGCGCCCGCCGTTTGCGCCGAACTTTTATTGTGCTGAAACGTAAAACAATGGCCTATAGATCTTTTCACTATTCTTCGGAGGCCGGTCTTTAGGCTTCCCATTGTACTGACAGACACTACGTAAACGGTACGGCATACTGTAACACTGAAATGGCTTCCCATTGTACTGACAGACACTATGTAAACGGTACGGCATACTGTAACACTGAAATGGCTTCCCATTGTACTGACAGACACTACGTAAACGGTACGGCATACTGTAACACTGAAATGGCTTCCCATTGTACTGACAGACACTATGTAAACGGTACGGCATACTGTAACACTGAAATGGCTTCCCATTGTACTGACAGACACTATGTAAACGGTACGGCATACTGTAACACTGAAATGGCTTCCCATTGTACTGACAGACACTACGTAAACGGTACGGCATACTGTAACACTGAAATGGCTTCCCATTGTACTGACAGACACTATGTAAACGGTACGGCATACTGTAACACTGAAATGGCTTCCCATTGTACTGACAGACACTACGTAAACGGTACGGCATACTGTAACACTGAAATGGCTTCCCATTGTACTGACAGACACTACGTAAACGGTACGGCATACTGTAACATTGAAATGGCTTCCCATTGTACTGACAGACACTACGTAAACGGTACGGCATACTGTAACACTGAAATGGCTTCCCATTGTACTGACAGACACTACGTAAACGGTACGGCATACTGTAACACTGAAATGGCTTCCCATTGTACTGACAGACACTATGTAAACGGTACGGCATACTGTAACACTGAAATGGTTTCCCATTGTACTGACAGACACTACCTAAACGGTATGGCATACTGTAACACTGAAATGGTTTCCCATTGTACTGACAGACACTACCTAAACGGTACGGCATACTGTAACACTGAAATGGTTTCCCATTGTACTGACAGACACTACCTAAACGGTACGGCATACTGTAACACTGAAATGGCTTCCCATTGTACTGACAGACACTACCTAAACGGTACGGCATACTGTAACACTGAAATGGCTTCCCATTGTACTGACAGACACTACCTAAACGGTACGGCATACTGTAACACTGAAATGGCTTCCCATTGTACTGACAGACACTATGTAAACGGTACGGCATACTGTAACACTGAAATGGCTTCCCATTGTACTGACAGACACTATGTAAACGGTACGGCATACTGTAACACTGAAATGGCTTCCCATTGTACTGACAGACACTACGTAAACGGTACGGCATACTGTAACACTGAAATGGCTTCCCATTGTACTGACAGACACTATGTAAACGGTACGGCATACTGTAACACTGAAATGGCTTCCCATTGTACTGACAGACACTATGTAAACGGTACGGCATACTGTAACACTGAAATGGCTTCCCATTGTACTGACAGACACTACGTAAACGGTACGGCATACCGTAACACTGAAATGGCTTCCCATTGTACTGACAGACACTACCTAAACGGTACGTCATACTGTAATACCTCTACTGTAATACTAAAATGACTTTCTGAAGGTCTTCTATCACGACACATAATTGCTCTGCCTAACGGACAGTCCCTTTCAAACGGTGCTATACCTATTATTCCAGTAGTAGGAAGCCTACCTTGTTATCTGCTCTTGGATCGCTTCTGTATTCGCCTCAGCAAACAGGTACAACAAGACACAGCTAAAGTAATGGGTGTGGCTGTTAGGGTAGCGTAGCTGGTTGGCTATGGCATTCAAGAACAAGTATCGACCTGAAACATGAACATACAACCACAAATTAAAAACATTTTATTAAAAAAATGATGACGTATGACTCATATAGCGCACTTTCCACTGAGGTAGGTCACTGCCACGGTTTCTTTACGTCCTCAATGGTTCTCTTACATCCCTCCGATAATGTTTAGTGATGATGAAGTGTGGAGATTTAAAGTGGTCATCCGAGCCACTTGAAAGTTTAACCATTTGTAAGTGTCGTTAAAAAGAGAGTACTTTCTGCTCAGTTATTTTAAGACGCTAAGTGTTGGTCCAGCCAGGGATTGAACCCGCGACCTAACAGTCCGATGCTCAACCGAGCGAACGGGGTTTTAGTAAAAACAACACCGATAGTATCGGTATAGACATTGTTACTTTAAAGGTTAAGGTGCTGAAATACGAGCACCTCGATCGTGTAACTTGTCGTACAACATTGCTGCCTTACAAGTTACAGAGCGAAGGTTGCTGGTATTAACACCCCACGCGCAACAAATGTTCATTGTTGCAGAGTAGAAAGAGCTTCTACTTCTGCAACAAAATTTTGTTGTTCCACGGGGTGGTAATACAAACAACATTCACACTGCAACTTGCAACGCAACAATGTTGTGCGACAAGATGCACGATTTTGTTGCCGTATTTTTGCGCCTTTAGTTGATAGAAATGCTTTCCATACCTTCAGTGTCTAGATCAACAGCAAGATTCTGGAAGATATCCATATGGGATGAGTGGGTTATGGTGGACATGGAAGGTGTTCCACTTTTGCTGTGGATGTAAGCTATAGCCTGAGTACCGACGTACAGGACTAAAGCATTCATCAGGGGTACGTTGTATCTTGTACCGGGTTCTGTGGATACCTAAGAAAACAAAGAAAAGTTTAGGATGTGAGATGGCATTGAAGTGGATTTGAAAGAGGATTTTTAAAGGCATTTATCGATGACTCTCATCAATTTGAATTTGAATTTATTCCCAATCTCGTGGACTGTAGCTCTTTGTTAGTTCTCTCCTGTCTTTCGATGGCTTTTGTTTGTTTATTGTTCTTGGATTTTTTTTCTTGGGGGGAGGGGGGGGGGGAGAAGGGGGAGAAACACAACATAAAATACTGGAAATTTGCAGAACTTTCTTTGCAAAATTATACTCCAGTTTCGAGTTCCCTAATACTCAGTCTTAGCCTCAATTGTGAGTAAATTATTCAGCAAGGAGAGCAGAACCGGTGGAATTCTTTATTCCTCACCTCATTACCACGGGCTGCTACAAATACTAAACAATATATTACATGCTATTGAGGCTAACATTGGAGTATTAGAATGTAGCATTATTCGAATGTATTACCTGTAAGTGACTTCTTAGCTCTGTCAGGAACGTTACTGGCGCACGAGTTTTTAGATATGAATCCAAATCCTGTAATAAAACATATTATATTAAGTTACTTTCGGATAGAGTGCCTGCCTTTCACCACTGCAACTCAAGAGTAAAGTTGCAATGTGATTCTCCTCTTTGCTTTGTTTTCCGGGTTCTCCGGTTTTCCTAAATGTGGATGACGAGCAAGTGTGGAAATGCAAGCTCGCGTTTGCTTAACCAGAAAGTGCTTATACCATCTACTTGATATCAGTTAATAAGTTGTTATTTTCTTACCTTCTTGAAGGTAGCTGGTTGTATCGCTGATCCAAAGTTGGTTAGAATTCGTGGAGAATGAGCGATGTCAGTTAGCAAGTCAACCTGTAGATTTGAATCCAACTTTGTTAGGAAGCGCTAATCATCTCAAAAAGAGTTATGGTGACTGTTGAAATGTAGGAGTGATGCTAGTGGATGGGTGGACAATGGAGATGGAATCTAGGGGTTAGATTAAGGGCAATTTTTCTCGCCTACAAGTTGACTGAAATAGAATTTTAGAAAAACTTTGAAGTGAATTTCAAAGATCCCATATCCTAACATTGCAAGTTTAGGGAACTACGTTGACACTGGTTCAAAGATGTTAAAATTCATCTAAAATTCACTCCACAGCTATGGTAAACAGAGAATTTCCACATACCTTAAGGTTTGGCGTGAATGGGTCAGGCAGCCTCATGTTCCTGGGGAACGCACTTAGAATCAAGTTACGCATCTGGATACAGTTCGGTGGAATGACGTCACAGAAACTGAAGTGATAGTCGCACAGGAATTCTGGGAAATCATGCAGAAGTACCAACAACACTCTTAATGTACCCTGGAAATGAAACCGATACATTTGTTAGCGAGAGGACAATCTCTTTAATGAGTATGAGTTTGGAAAAAACAACCATTACCGGAAATCAACTATATTTACCGTTGTTTTTCATATATATATTGCTAGACCCTGTAGTTACCGAAAGTCAACGCTTCCCGCTCTTTTTGGTTTAAAGACGCGCGCGTACTGTAACCGGAAATCCATGTTTCCCGCGCTTTTCGTTTTAAAAAAAAACGCATGTGATAACGCGCCCTGAAGTTGGTTCCGCTATTTTTCTCTTATTAGACAGACGGGACTCATTTAGTAAACTTTTTTTATGGATCAATGTTTTAACGATGGTTCTCCTTCTGTAACAGTTCAAAAATCATTTCCATCGTATTACAAGAAAATACATGAGAATATGTGGTCACCTTGTAAAGCAAGTGTGTCTGCTTGGCCAGCTCAGCATTCCTCAGGAAAGGAGCCAAGAACTTGAACAAGTCAAGCAAAAGCTGCTGAAACAACAACCATCCCTTCTGCTGTGGCGTATTGAGCAGAAGTTTAGACATGAAGAGTCTATGGGAGATGAGTTCAAGCCATGCGTATGCGAACCCTGGCGCACGTGAGGGCTTCAGAGCGTGGAACACAGTGCTGAACGTCTGGAGGACCTGGAAGTTAATGGCTTCAAGGACAGGCTCGGGTTGGTTGAGTTCAAGGAGTAGCATGATGAAGATTCTGTGGTATGGTAGTTGTTGGAAATCTGTGTGACGAAGCTCGTGGTCTTGGAACAAGACTGTTGCTACTGTGCTAAGAACCTGGAAATGTAAACAGTCAGAATACATTTTAGACGCTGTTATTTGAATTTAGAGCAATATTTCCGCGTACGAAGCTGCCAGTGACGGTGACGATGCCGCATTCGAGTATTTTCATTGAATATAAAACTCAAAGGATAGAGGAGTTTTTGTATGACTATAAAAAAAATATGGCAAGGACCGCGCCTTGCCATGGCCGCGTCAGTTCCATGTATGAAAACATTGGACATTCATTGCCATGTCCGCGCCGCGCCGTATCCGTGCCGTGAGTTTTCACAAAATCTGCTCTATCGTCTACGCAGTGACAGTTTTGATTCCTTTAACTTACCCTGTTCAACAGGTTGATCTTGGTAACATTATTTGACGCATCACCTGAATGTCTGACCAACAGAGCTATGAGTCTACAGTAAGCATCTAGAGTATTGAAGCATTTACTGCGGGCCAGTGTTGGGTTATTGGGCTGTAATGAGATAAAACACATTCAGTATTACACTAGAAACTTGAAATCCTGGAACGGTTAGAATATATTGGGAACTTGGAAATTCCGAAGGTCGTTTTGAAGTTGCCCATCATACAAAGAGTAAAGAATCGAATAAAAATTCTGAGGGAAGATAAATGTGATAGAATCAACAGGATGGCACAGATTCGTGAATTCTTGGTTTATCGTAAGATAAGAAAACCTTTTGGGTTATAAAAAGCTTGAAGTAGTTTCCCCCTGTCAAATTACCTTTAGTGCAACCCCAAGGGCTCCAAAACCTGTCTGGGATTTTACAAGTTCATTAGTATCTTTATGGTACTTACATGATCAGCAATAGCACGGTATGAGACGTCCACACACAGTTCAGTACAGATCCTGAAGAACCTTGTGATCAAATCATCTGATCGTAGGATACCCTGTTGGTGCATCTACAAAACAAAACAAAATCAAAATATCTTGATGTCTCATTTTTCTTATTCCCTGAAAATTTTAATATTAGCAGAAAAATAGTAATTTTTTCTTACCATAGCAACGAAAGTGGAGAAAGCCTTTTCGCTGTCTTTGCCTGCACCGGGTTGATGACAAAGGCGAACCCATTCTCGTAACAGATATTCAACCTGTAATAGCAAATGGGTCATGCTCTATAAGGTATGAAAAGTAATGGGGAAACCAGCTAAGAATCCTAATCGAGTTTGTAACATCACATGATGGCAGCCATGACAGGAGGTACACATTAGTCTTTTTTCCCTGGGAAACTGAATTCTTTCTCATGTAAATCCAGATTCAACTGTTCCTGCCTCCTGTCATGGCGTAGCGGTGAAAGCGCTCGCCTCTCGCCAATGCGACTCGGGTTCGAGTCCCGTCGGGCTCTGTATCGTATATGACTAGAGTTGCTAGTTGGTTCTCTCCTGTGCTTCGAGGGTGTTTCTCCGGGTTCTCCCGTTTTCCTTCCTCCACAAAAACCAACTTCTAAATTCCTATTGGAATTACAGTGGACGAATAGCTACTCTGTAGAGGTGGCACTGCTAAATCCCATTTATTTATTTTAATTTCTGTTGTCGTTCGATTGGACAACTAGAGATATCTACAATACGGTAGAAAACAATAGTGCAACGTTCAACTCAGTACTGAGATTACCTTCTCGTGGAGGCCTGGAGGATCCTCGAATCCAGAAAAGGATGGCATGGCATTAGTCGTGAGAGAGGTGGGTCCCCCTGGTGCTTTGTTATCTGGAACATCATGATGACCTGGCAAGCTAGAAGGACCATTATGAACATTCTCCAGGACAGAAGACAGCCTGAATCAAACAATCAATACACAGTTACAGGACATTACGATAGACCTTTCTCACGCGGCAGCCATGTTGGATGGCACAATAGATTTTTCACCACGTAGCCTCGCATTCAAGCATTTCAGAACGAGGTTGCGCAGGCTGCAACAAAGTTTTTTATTCTCTGGGGAATAAACATGGTGCTCCTTTGTTGTTATTTCTAGACCGTAAGAGTTGTAGCTGGCTAAATCTGAGTCCGTTCCCTTATGCCTTAGTTAATGCTTTTTTATCTCAGATTTAAGAAATTTTCTCCATAAATTCTTAGAACAAAAAGACTTACCCTTCAGGGTTCTGTCTGTTGTGAGCGATTCTAGTCAAAGCTTCAATGGTGTGGAACAAGTCACTCTGCAAATTGATACAAAAACAAAAGGAAAGTTTAGTATAGATTCCATATAGCATTGTTAGCCCCTTCAGCAGCTTTTTCACTCCTCTTTCGTTCTTTTGCGTTCGGGATCCCTGTGGCAAAGGTTTCAGTCTCCTTCAGTAACAGGTTCCCCACAGGTAGCCCAGCAAAGGAATAATCAAAGATAATCGAAAGCAATCTGTTGCCCTACCTCTGAGACATGAGGAGCGTGTTTATCATCTGACACGTACTTGACCAACTGTATGGCAAAATGTACGGCATTAACATTGAGTCCATTGTCCATACACTAAAACATGAAGAAAAACCATAGAAACAGTTAGAACACAGAGATTGCAAATTTGCTTTGCTGATTCTAGTTATTTAGTCTTAGGCCCAGTTCAAACATCGATCTTCTCATGAGCAGTGCGCATTGAAAACAATGGATAATAAGGCAGTCTTCTTTGATGTCATTAGATTCGGCTCATAGTCTGAGAATCCAAACCGCAATGCCAGAAACAACTGTCCACCATACCTGTACGATGTGTTGGTCAAACTCTCTCATGTTAATAAGATGACCTCGGATCAAAAGATCGATGGCTTCCACGTTGAACTTTAGTTCTGGAACACAATCACACACGAACCTAGAAAGAATACGAAAAAGATATAGTTATATTAATACTTGGTTGCATGCATCCCTTCCAATGAGAATAAAAGGACAAGAGACATGGCCACCATGTTGGTTGACATAACAAATAACACCGAGGCCAAATCTTTTGTCACAGTCAACCAACATGGTGGCCATGACGTCACATGTACTCCAAGGGTAGAACAAAACTCCACCTTGATTCGACTACATGTTGAAAAGAGGACAAAAATGAAGGTAGCTTGAAGTTATTCAAAAAATGAACGAAAGATAGGGTTGTCCAGAGCTGGTTTGCTTGTGGAAGTAGGGAGGGATCCGAAACATTCTTGCGTTACTTACTTGGTAACGTGTCGTGAGGTCCAATTGATTCCATACCCACGTGGATCCTGCAACCCACGTAACACAATAAGGTGACAGTCACGGAACCGTAACGCAAGCTCTTGATCACTTGGTAACGGCGTGACCTCATCCAGAAGTCCTTCAACAGCCTTGTGTACGAGCCTAACTGCAGCATTATTGTCCCTGGAGTTACGCGTCTGTACAACAGCGTCTAACAGAGTGTGGATGGTCATGACGGGAGGACTCGATGGAGGAGCCATGATAGCATGTAAGTGCTGTTCAATCTCTGCAGCACACTTGTTTAAGATCTGGACTACCTCGTCTGGCATCATTGCTTGTGGGAACGGGCTTTGGAAGGCACCGCTGTCCAGAGAGAGTTTATCTACTGAGCGGAAATCCTCGTGTATTGGAGGAGGAATAGATGCCTGGAAAACGAACATGATAGAATGAACCAACTGCGATAATCCCTCCTAAACCAGGCTACAGTAGCTTTGTAGAAAAGCCTTACGCCTTATCACCATGGATATGACTTCGTAATACTGTACGACAGTTAACACAACACTGAAAGTATTTTATCAAGAGTACATTTCGTATGACTATAAAAACGTGGTCACGTTATACAAAAGCGTGACATAAATTGGACCAATCAAAGTCTATGCGTTCACTTTTCATCCAATCAGAATACTTGGTTCTTCACCAGCACGATGACGTCACCACACATCTTTACCGCATGCTTTTTATAGTCAAAAGAAATCTACTCAACGTTCGGGGATTCAAGAAGGATTTGTGGGAAGGGTAAGAGTCCCTACTGAAAGTATGAATCCAACAGATAATTCCCGCAAAAACGTAGGGTGCAATTCGTCTTTCAGCAGACCGAGCAGTGACGTTTTCCCTGTCTACCTCACGTTTCCTATACATCTGGGCCCGGTTTATCCACAATAAATTTATCCATCGGATAGCGCTATCCACCCTTCATACAACCGGGCCCTGCTTTTAGCTGTACCATTTGACGTCAATTACTTGAAAAAAAATTTTCTTTATAATCAAGACCTGCTACAGCGACGATTGTGCGGGAGTTTGAAGCAGTTATGACTTGTGATCAGAGTAGCCAATTCCTTCTCAGAAGCTCAAAGAAGACTTTAACCGACCTCATGCTGCATAGGATGATGGAACTGAATAGGACCAGATGGTGGGAGTTTTTCACAAATTCCACAAATTCAATTCAAATGTCCACAAATTCAATCCCACCAAGCATCACAACATGGCGTTATCCTTTGAACTTCGGATTTGCGGCCATAAAATAATCGACGTCATGCGGAGCGAGCCTTAGGCGCGGACACACGGTACAACACTGCGCGCAATATTGCAGGCAATGTTGCTGAAGTAGGATCGTTTCTACTTCAGGAACACTGCGTGCAACAAATTGCGTCGCGGTGTGACATGGCTCACAACATTGATTGCCTGCAACATTGCGTTCAATGTTGCACCTTGAGTCCGTAGCTTAAAGGGCCTCCTCACTTAACCTCTTAACAAGAATTAGATATAGATAAAATAGAGCGATTGCAAGTGGAATACCGCACCAATAGCATTAATGTCTACCTTTTGTCTGCTGTGGATATTTCCTAGGGACTAAAAGGGAAGAAGTTGGGAGACAGTTTAACTTGAGCACACACAACAATATAGGAATGGATAATGACAATTAACAATTATTCGCTAAGATTATAACCATTATCGTTGAAGTGCCACCTGCAAAGCTTGGAGTCTTATTTCCAAACTAGCATTTCCACAGCCTTAAATCAGAATACTAGGATCAAGTTTATTAAAAAAATGGTACTTATTCGTTTACCTCACGATTGAGGGTCATTTGTATAGGACCGCGACGTTTTATTGGTTTAGAAAAACAAGCCTCGTATTTATGACCAAAGCTTGCGATGGAGGGTGATAAGATTCACTATTAAAAAAGTAAAAGAAATCTGCCAAAAATTAGACTTAAGTGCAATGTTCGTAAAAAAAATGTACTTTGATTGACGGCCGTCGAGATGCTAGTTTGCAAACGAGACATCAAACTTCGCGGGTCGCACTTCAACGATAATGGTTGTAAGTGAATATAGGTTATTAAGTTTAAGGTATACGTTGAAATTTTTGGGTCTACACCGGTGTAAAAAAACCTCAGTGCCAATGAAATACAGTAGTCAAAACATATGACTCTAATCAACCCTGACTCCGAATGCAAAATAGAATGGATAGTGGTTCCTACTCCGCGGTAAACCCAAATTTCCGGCATAAAGTTTTATCATAATAGGCACAGGTGAATATCAAAGAATTCTAGAAAAGTGACTCAAACTTCGCTTAAGAAACAAACCCATTTTTTTTCATATATTTCAAAGAAATCTGATGACAAGGATACGTAATGCATATTTCATATGTGAAGACGTCAGGTTTCCGTGCATGCACAGATACGAGTTGTTGCTGTACCGTGCCGTGCCCAATCTAGACCCCTGCGTGTCCAGGGGAAAATCAAATTCCTCTTAGATGAGAATGAGTTTCAACTGAACAGGGCATTACTAATTTTTTAGCGATTTCCAAACATTCTTAAACTGCATTTCACGAGTTTTATTCAATAAACGAGGTTCACTTTTCTACATTCATCAATATTGAGCTGTGCAATAATACCAGGAGTATATGTACCTCATTTCTCACCTCACTGCTAAGTATTCCATGATCATACATAGGCTTAGATAGAGGTGGCATAGGGAGAGTCTCTCCTGATGGAGGCACCTTGAATCCAGGGATACTGCGAGCGAACTCTTCGTAAACTGCTGTCTGGTTAGGGTTTACTCCACCAACCTAAACAAAAAAATAGAGTTAATACTACTAATCCAATCAAAAACCTAAAAACCACTTGCACTGGCACAGTCATGGCACGGCACGACATCGTACATCCGTTCAATATCATATCTGTGCAGTGTCGTGACCAACCAGCTGTCAAAAAACTAAGCGCGAAAAGGATTGTTGTTGTAATTCAAGCGGCCCTCGCCCGAGTCTTAAAAGTCATATATCTCACAGAATTTGAGGAGATGGATCGCAAAGATTTACTTTAATTTTTTAAACAACACGTATACTTTAACTTTTTTTCTCTAAATTCTTTGAAACGCGTGTTTTTGTATTGGGAAGAGACTTGGAGTTGTGATTGGACGGTTCGTGCGTGCCCCAGACACCTGGAAGACTTTGCAGGATGTAGCGTCTATTGCGATGATTTTCTGTAGTACTCAGTATGAAATTTATACTACCTAATTTTAAAAAGTCCATTAAGGAATGAAAAAAGCAGCTTATTATTCTTGACCCTCAGGCCCAAATAAATTTCTCTTAATAGGGCGCGAGGTCCGTATCGATGTTATGGACCGCAAATTGACCAATCACAATGCATGAAATTACCTTACCACAGAACACAGTAGATTAAAATAATCTGGTTCTCTTACCTTGAGCCTTATTTGTTCTGGCATTCTCTCTGCCTGATAGGTTAAGATCATTGGATCACAATAACGTCTTCCCTCACTACGAGCATGTCTTCGAACATCAAACTCCTAGAATACAAAAGAAAATGTTGGTGGTTTCATGCCCAACACAGGTATCCCATCGTACAAAAACATCACTCAATCAGAATATCGAAAGTGGGTCATTGAATACATAGGCAAACCATGTTACAGGGCTTCCCAATCACACAAACAAAATCATAAAATTTGCCATTGCGACAAAGTTGGTTTTAGTGGATGTCAATCGAGGGGTTTCCATGACATTCCATAGGCACGTTCCCTTGATAACCTTGTGTTTTCCAACAATGTTATGGAAACGCTTTGATTGACGTCCACCAAAACCTTATTTTCCCACGACAAAAATTGTATGATTTCTCGTTTGTGATTGAGAAACACTATATTATTAAAATTTACATAGCTTTATTCCTCACACATGAAGATACATAGGCAGCTCTGTCCCTTCACAGGGAGCCCATTCCATGACAAACAGATCTAACAGAGGTCATGTTTACTTACTGTAGCCAAACGTTTGTCCATCTCTGGAAGGACCTTTTCGACGGCTGTCTTTTGGATGAACGAACAGGCTAGTTCAGTGTTCTCTTCACTAACTACAGTTGCTGCATGTTCAATCATCTCTTTCTGCTGCTGATTGGCACTCTACATGATACAACAGAACAAGCTATGATTATGATGACAGATTCCAAGTGATATGTTGGTGGTGGTGATGATGATATGATGATTGTGATGTGTAATGATGATAGTAGTGGTAGTGGTAATGCATGGTGATGCATGGTGATAGTGGTGGTGATGATGGTGATGATGGTGATGATGGTGATGATGGTGATGATGGTGATGATGGTGATGATGGTGATGATGGTGATGATGGTGATGATGGTGATGATGGTGATGATGGTGATGATGGTGATGATGGTGATGATGGTGATGATGGTGATGATGGTGATGACAATGGTAGTGATGATATGATGATTGTGATGTGTAATGATGAGAGTAGTGGTAGTGGCAATGCATGGTGATAGTGGTGGTGATGATGGTGATGGCGGTGATGACAATGGTAGTGATGATATGATTGTGATGTGTAATGATGAGAGTAGTGGTAGTGGCAATGCATGGTGATAGTGGTGGTGATGATGGTGATGGCGGTGATGACAATGGTAGTGATGATATGATGATTGTGATGTGTAATGATGAGAGTAGTGGTAGTGGCAATGCATGGTGATAGTGGTGGTGATGATGGTGATGGCGGTGATGACAATGGTAGTGATGATATGATGATTGTGATGTGTAATGATGATAGTAGTGGTAGTGGTAATGCATGGTGATGCATGGTAATAGTGGTGGTGATGACGGTGATGACAATGGTAGTGATGATATGATGACAATGTATAAGCAGATTGTAAGGTCTTACTCACCCTGAATGCTGTCTGTAGGCTGGACCTGAGGGTGTTAGTGATACTGACTAGTAACGGTTCTCTACAGGTGATCAGTGCCATCCCTGCTGTCATGAAACGAACCATGTGATGTGCTGCAGCACGCATACGGGATTCTTCAGGATCCAATGCAAAGTCCTGGAAAACACAAATACACAGATTAACTAAATAATCGCAGCCATCTAGAAGCAGATCTAGGATGCTGGCTTGGGGTTCTATTTGGATACAAATGCCAATTTTTGATACGTTATTTCACACATTTTCTAGAAAATCCTGGGCAGCAAAGGGGGTTCATTGGCACACAATAAACTTTCCCTAGATCCACCCCAGCAATTGAAACTGAATCACTATTGGATAGGAGGAAAGGAGGCACACCAGGAGGGAAGAAAGAGGAGAAACTGGAAGAAATGTAAGGAATAGAATCCATATATAAATGAAATAGAATGGATGTGATGAATTTGAGATAGATCAATAATAAAATAGAAATAAAAATTGAAGAAAAAGATGGGGTGCAAGGACAGACACATGACTGACTGACTTGAAGATGGACAAGGGACAGACTTGTGGACTGATATAATAACAACACGACCAAGAGACAACCAAGTCTTGAATGTCTTTACGACAGAATTCATAAGATTCACTCACTACATTTACTATCTATAACAACTCAAATTCTGCTTCTTTTCTTAATGAGCAGCCTTGTTACCTTCTTGACAATCATCTCTGCAGTTGTCAGGCAGATCTTAATGGACCTTTCCACCACAGGGTGGACCAGTTCTTGTACTGCTCGTTCAATAGATGGACGAACAAACTGCTTGAGGTGAGGGTTTTGCTGGAATAAAGGAATCTGGAAAAAGATGTTTACTGTAAGTTAAAAGGAGAAATGCAAAGCTGCACTTTTAATACAAGAAAGATGCAAACAGCATATAAAAGCAGCTGAGTAGCAAAATAACTTTCCCAGGGCTTGAAATAACAGCCAATCAACGGGCAATGTCCAACCACAATAGCCAATATGCACGAGCTCGAATTTCTAGCACAAAGCATGATGGGAAACCGAGTGCTTACACTTTTTTGACTTTGCTAAACTTCATCTGACAATTTTTCCTTCAACATTTTCTATGAAAATGAAAGTATTTCAACAGACAAAAATAAAAAAAGTATTTTTTTCTGATATTTCCTTTGACTTCCCTGTTCCATTTTTGCAGGGCTCAGTTTCCAGAGTGCTTTGTGAGCTTTGATGCACATTGCCTATTGAAACTTGTCCAGTCAAAACTTTGCCTTGCCAGAAAAGGGGTGTGACCAAGCTAAAACTAATTTGGCCAGTCATGATAACCAGCAACTGACTGACCACTTATTATTTCAAGCCCTGTGTCCCACAAATTATAGTATTTCTAGGAGTGTGTTTTACCTGTGGGTTGATCTGTATATGTGGTGCCAGACCAGAAAGACCTGACACACTGATCTCATGATATGCGTATTGAGGGGGAGGGGGTGTGGCTGTTTGGCTAGGTTGTGTTCCAGCTGTTGCTGCTGTGGTGACGCCACTAGCTGGGGTGCTTGATAGAGCTGGAAATAAAGAAATAAATGTTGAGGAAACATAACAAATGAACAATGAATGAAAGTACTAATGAATAAATGAACAAAAAATATGGATGAATAAACGAAATCCCTTATCAATGACAAAGTTGAGAGAACATTAAAGTTTATTAAAGTAAGGAATAATTCGAAGATACTATAAAGATAAAAAAAAAATTAAGAATAAGTATTCCTTGTTTTACAAGGGTAGCACTTAAAGTGCCCCTAATAGATAGCACCAGACCTATTTCAAATAAATCTTTATGGCCTCAAAAATATGTTTTTGCAGGATTTTCATGCTGTTGGTGTAATCCTGTTTTTTTACAACGTTTTGAAGTTTCGAAAAAGCCAGTCACTCTCAAAGTTTCAGTACCATGCCTGCTTGCGTCATCAGGGTGAGACGTATCTTTCTTTACAAGCAAAGTGTGTTGTTGTTTTAGAATTTTGAATGCTTGAATAAATTATAAACTCAGATAAACCTGAATACGACGTCATCTGTGTGCTTGGCTATTGCACAGACAACAACTGTGTAGCACTAATCTACATTATCAGAATACTTACCAAGCTTTTCTTTCTCTGGTGAAGCAAGTTGTTGTGGTATTTTCCTGAATCTATCTGTATCCCTCAGTATTTCAGTAGGTTTGATATCCTGCAATAAAAACAACAAACTTTCTTATTTTCTTGCTTGCTGTGCAGTGGGTGAGTGTGATTTATAACAATTATATTATAACCTTAAGTAGTTCAGCAGGTTTGATATCCTGCAATAAAAACAACAAAGTTTCTTATTTTCAGAGATAAATAATTTGGTTGCCTTGACAACACTATGTAATCACTTGAGTGCAATATTGTTAGTTTTAAAAGCAATATTAATAATATTAACAATATTACACTTTGATACAAGCCCCACTATTATGCATTTACAGCACGATACACAAAAGTATGACCACAATAAATGTATTCGCATACTTTAAAACGACACATTTAATGCCAAGCTGTCTGGTTTTACCAAATAAGGTGTTTAAAGTCCTTTGGCAGCAAAAAGCCAGTGCATAGAATTATGCAAATATATTGAAAGTGGACATACTTTTGCATGTCAAGTTGTAAGCTTTTTGGGTAAATAACATTTATTATTAAAACATGTAACAATATTGTTATTTCAAAAAAAGGGTTGTTATATGGAATGGTGCAATAGACTGTTAACAGTCCCTCTTTTTCCTCCTAACTCAGTCGAGTCAGATATTTTCCCTAACTTGGTTGCATGGGGAGTGGGGGCTAGTTTGACTCGGCTGACTTAGGTGCAATGGATTGTAACTTTATCTGCCATTGACAACATTTATACACTAAGGATAAATATTTGTTTCTGGTACCCAAGGGGAAAAAATTATTGAAGACCCCAGTTCCTTTTAGTTGTTTTTGAAATGTGTATATGATCGTACCATACTGTGAAATGTACTTGTTTTTAGCACCCTATAAACTGACTAATCAGACTTACCTTCATCTCAAGGGATAATGTATTACATAGCACTTCTACCTCAAACTTTAGATTGAGCTGCAACAAATAATGGCATACTCATCAGATTACTAACATTAAAATAATGTATAAATTAAGCTTAAACATATTTTACGACCATTACTCCTCGTGCAGAGCTCTTCTATGAGGTTCGCTCCACATACACTACCACTACATTATATATTTACCACACACAACATTCAACTCACATGTTGATTTTTGCAGAGGAAGGAAAATTGGAAAAACTGGAGAAAACCCTTGTGGCAAGGGAGAGAACCAACACATCAACAAACTCTACTCACATATTAGTCAAAACCAGGCATGAACCTCACAGCAGTGAGAGACAGTGCCGCAGCAGTACATGCCACCCATAGTACTGATTATTAAGTAATATTAACAGTATTACTGAGCTCTAGGTTACCTTTAAGTCTGGTACTTGGTGTAGTTCGACCAGTAGTGCCATGATAGCCATGATCCAGGGGTTAGGTGGCTTGAATACTTTGCTTTTAGCAGCCGACTCAACAACTTTAGCCACAAAGGGAACAACATATAGCAAATCCTAAAACAGACAACAAATAAGACAGTCAAATGCAAAATACCTCAGGGAATTATCAAGTAGTCATTACAAAAGAGGTTCTCTGCTTATATACAGCTTTTAAGTGATATAAATTACATGAAAAACTACTTCCAGGTCCAAAATGAACAGCACTTTTTCTTCATGACAGGATTTGTTATAATTGTTTCAGGTGGAGGTGAAATCCATGAAAACATTTTGCACTTTGTTTTAGCAGTTTTCATGAGCAGTTGGACCTGGAACTATGTCACACCTACACATATACAGCTCTATAGGTACAAATTAGTGTAGATACAAACACTAACTAAAGACATACCTGTTGCCCTTTGAAGTATGCTTCAATAACCAATGACTTTAGATCAAGATCCTACAAAAATATAACTCATTATTATATTGAACACTGAAACAAATATACCTCAAATCTGTTCTTAATAACACACAACCTAATATGTTATTCCAGCAGAGAGAAACAATGATAGAACTTCTGGTGCTTGAGACTTGAACTTTTGATGTCCTGCACACAGGCTGATACTTACCTTAGTGATCATGAGCAAACTGGGTGACAGTCAATCAAAATTGTGTGAATAGAAATGAAGAATATGACCCTTTTTATTGTCTTCCACAAACTCAATTCCACACATATTAACATGATCTCTCATTGGTCAGTTGCCAGTCACGATGACGCCAAATCTCTTTTAGCTCAGTCATACCTTGTTTCTGGTTTAACCTCACTGGTCCAAATGACTGGCCACTTTTTTTTAACCCTGGTAAACTATTGCCTATTACCGTACCACCTCAGAACTAACAGAAGTACTTACCCTCATTAGTATTGGCCTGTTACGAGCAAGGGTCAACAGACCCAACCAATGACCAAGATTCTTAAGTAAGGACCTATCAGAGAAGTTGGCAGGAACTTTCTCTGACTGGAGTAAAACCTGAAGAAACAAATGACATTTATAGTCAATAGCAAAACCCAGCTGCACTAGCCACATGGTTTTACAAAAAGAAAAAGGAAAAATTTTGGATAGAAAAAGTTATAATTACACATAAAATGTTTTTGTCAATATGACCATTAAATTGTCCAATTTCACTTAAGAAAAATTCAGTAGTATTCTGGGGGCACTTGGATGAAAACACCCCATATTTTGAAAGTCTGAATAGTTCAAGTAATTAAGAATAACATGACTCAATCATGGTTATGAAAACCAGATTGGCAAAAATTTTAGCCTGGGAGGGTTGAGTAAATGACGTCATTTACTCACAATTTAGATGCTGAAAAAATATATATAATTTTTATCCGCAAATTTTGATTGTGAAGAAAATATGTTGCTTGGCTACTATTGGGGCCATATAGATAAGTTTAACCAAGTTTCAAGGCATTTCCAATTTTCATCGATTTTCATCCAAGTGCCCCTTTAACTACCTGACTTCCAAGTTTGAGCCGTGCACTATTAAACTTTGGCATCCTTGCTCCTTTATTTATTATTACTGATTTAAAAACTATTCAAAACAGGTGTCATACCTTGATATTTCTGAATGTTTCTTTAGTTATTTCACTTCCAAAATCTGGCATAGAGTCCAGGGCCTCCATGAAGTCAATGTATAGTTGATGGAAATTAGGTTCAATGCTTGCTCTCTTCATGACCATGTACTGTGCTACCCACTGCAGGTAGTCTGACTGGACTGTATTCTTGAAATCCTCAGCCTTCAAGTTAATAGTAACAACAACTTAGTTTAGACTATAACTGGGTGTTCTAGAAATGGTCTGTGGGTGAAATGACTGGATACCATTTCTAAATCAAGACTAGAGGATGTCGAGCAGCAAACCCAATGTCTGAATTGGGTATTCAATAACGGGTCTTTTAATAATGTGATTCATCCAAATCCCACATGCATCAGACCCTACCAGTCGAGTGGACTCCAGCATTCCTGAATAACACGTCATTATGGGTAGGAGTTCGTGTAAACTGGGGACTCAACCCAGGCAAGGAGATCTGGGACCCTGCCATGGGGTACCAATATAACGATATACCCGATTTTTTGACTTTAAGATAATAACATTCAAACCAAAAGAGAGAGAGAGAAAATATAATTTGACTCTGTAATACTGAATACTAGAGGCAACAGCAATACTAAAGATGATAGCTAGTGCATGAAAAACCATTTTGAAATTGTGCTTATGTCATTGTCTGATGTTGCGTTCCTCACTCCATTCTCTCTTATCATCACTGCCAAAACAACCACCAACATCACAATCTTAGCAAATTTTTCGTCCTTAATACTGACCTTAGTAGTGAGGTTGCTTTGTGAAATATTATTGAAGATAAAGTGAATCTTGTCTTGTACATGCTCAGGTGGTTGTGCTATCTCATTCTTTTCTGATGCTCCCAGTAGGGTATCAATGTTACTGGCATTAGCTATGGATGGTTCCTTGCCTCGTGCTGTACCTGATGTCAGGTCTGGGGGAAATGGAAGTAACAATTAAAACTTTACTCCTTTACTACCGAAATCACTCAACTGTTAGCACTGCCAAAAAAACAATTGATTACATTTTGAATTTCAGTTAATTCAAATGGTCTCTCCAAATTAACTCTAATGAGCTCTTCAAATGGTCACATGAGTTAACCAAAATTTAAAATGTGATCGATGATTATTTTGGTGGTGCTAATTGCAGTTGATTGATTTCATTTGTAATACAAGGCTAAAAAATTAATATTATTATTATTATTTTTTTTTTCAGATTTGCAAAGTCGTCAGTGAAAATAATACAAGCAAACCTACCTGAAGATGTTGATGAAGGCTTGGGAGAAGGGGAGCCAGATGAAGTACCTGAAGTCTGTCCTGGCTTTGATACTGAAGTAGTAGTAAAGGTTGGGCTAGCACTGCCTGATCCAAGGGAGGTTCTGTTTAATAGCCTTGATGACATTGGATCCTGCAAGGGTAACATAAACACCAAATATTACAAGGGTACAATTGTACTACATGCAATACATATTCAGACAATGTGTAAATAGTAGGCACAGATAATTTCTTTGTTTGAGACAGTGATGCACACGCATTATGTCATCACATACTCAGGTGCCCATGTTAAAACAATAGAATCCCTTTATTCTGGAGAATTAAATAATTCTTTTTCATGTATAAGCCAGTTCAAAGTTTAAGAATTGTTTTCAGTGCGCATGCGATTTTATCCCGTATTTCTCACCTTTTGTTTGATTAAAAACAAAAGGTTTAAACAAAAGGTGAGAAAATCAGGATAAAATCACATGCGCACTAAAAACGATCTTCTTAAACTTTAAACTGGCTTATAATGGTTATTTTTCCTACAATATAATATGTCCTCCATCATGGAGATCAGTGCCTGCCTACGATCTAGGTTGGTAATAGATTCATGAAATTCATACAGCTGGTTGATACCAAGCAAATATTATGTTAAATGGGTGACACAGCAGCTGTTTTTGAAGTAGAAATGTAAACAGCCCACTTTTGATATTCTGGTTGAGTGATCATGCACAAATTAATTCAAGACGAGGCTCCAGGGAAATAAAAGAATATGCCTTGAATTGCATTGTGAATGATCACTGAAGTTACAGAATATTGAAAATGGGCTATTGTTCCACAAGATTTATATGGCAGCAGCCAAGGCACCTTAGATTGAACATGTGCTGACAATCTATTGCTTAGTGATAGTTAGACTAGGAAAAGAAGGGTTGTAATTACCATGCTAGACAGCCATGCTGATGCTTGCTGTTCCTGTGAAATGAAACAAAGTTTTATAACCATTTTTTTATTAGGAGTCCCAGACAACTAGCTATTATTCAAGTCATCTAGGCTTTTGGCTTCCATCAATTAAATTTCCATTGGTAAAAGCCAAAAATGACCTAGAAGTCAGAAGCTGAGTTGGTTGAATCATCCTACATTCCCCTTTCTTGCCTTTATCCCAATAGTCCCCTTCACAGTTCCCTGCACCATCTTGAAAGGTAGCCGTGCCTTCGCATCGAAGCAAGACCAACGGTGAGCTTGCAATGATAGAGACATGCGAATAATTGTCCAAGGTGTTAAAAAAAGGTCTCTATCATTGCAAGCTCACCATTCATCTTGCTTCGATGCAAAGGCACGACTGCCTTCCAAGATGGTGAAGGGAACTGTGAAGGGGACTATTCTACCAGAATCCTCATCAAATTCTTTTTCCTACTCAAATGTTCGAACTACTTTGGAGTTGCAAGATAATGGTGTTAACTAGGCCAACTAAAGGAAATACGAAAAGGATTCTGGTAGAAGTGTATCAAGGGTAATAAGGGGAATGGCAAATAATGAAAATGGATGCAATACGTCTTACTCAGAATAGGTACATCTCATTATAGTGATGTTTTATTAGACTAACCTGTGTCAATGTCCTGGTTGTTAAAGGTGGTTCTCTTGACTGCTGTCCATATTCTATGTATTCAATCAGTGAGGGCGGGAAATCCCTAAAGTGAGGGATAGATGCAAGGTGCTGGCAGTAATGTGGATAGTCTTTTAACCTTTAAAAAAAAGGAAAAATAACACAGTTATATATAAATATTCAAAGGTTCTTCCAGATGTTGAGGTGTACATGTAAGTAGATGGAGAGATGGGAGGGAGGGAGGGAGGGAGAACAAGAAAGTTCTTTTACAATTTATTTAGTAACTGCTAAATAGCTAGTCCCACCAGATCCTCAACAGCATTAAGGTATAAAATATATTCAATGTTGGTAGTTCCTTTAGCTAATTAAAGAAATAGCTGCTGTCTCAAGTAGTTGATGGCTTTTCCTCCTCCTTCCATCTGCACTCTGTTTTAAAGGTAATTGAAGTCAAAGTCGAAGTAATCAAAGTCAAAGGAACATGAATTAGAGAGAGAAAGTAAGACTACTGGGACCATGCAAACTAAAGAATTCAAGTTACCTGGTTTTAAATCTATCCAGGGCTGCAATACCAAACATATACATTTTACTGTTGTAGGTCTTACGCAGTGCATCCAGCACATATCGTAATGCAATACCCAGCGCCATGTACCTGTAATGATAATAATGAAACAATTGAAGTTATTTTCATGAAACAAGCACAATACACATTTGTTTTAAAATCAAAACCACACATATGTATGTCATATTCTATATATTCTTACGTGACAAGTCCTTGTTCAATGATGCCGCCAAACAGACAAGCTGTTGTGTGAAGCTCCTTGTCAGGGTACTGAGGAAAGAATCTGTACTCCTCAAACAGGTTACGTAGCATACACAAAAATATATCCTGGGGGGGAAAATATACTAACAGTCAGTATATGAAAGAAAGAGTTTTCAGTATTATTGCAATTCTCAATTTTCTGTAAACTCAGGAATTTCATTGGCTTGTTCTAAAATAGAGGCTTTGCACTATCATATGATGGCAGCCATGACAGAAGGCAGGAACAGTTGACTCTGGCCTTGGACTCTGATTTACATGAGAAAGAATTCAGTTTCCAAGGGAAAAGAGACTATTTTTATGAGAAAAACCAAGGGATATCAAGGGATAGAGCCACATGTGATGCCGAGTCCAGGAATCAAACCCGAGACCCCAGAGGTGAGAGGTGAGTAAACTACTGCTACACCACCCTTGGTTCCCTTAAAAAACATGCATTTCTTTCTTACTCTTTCTTTCTTCACTGGGCTGTCCTTAAACTTCTTCAGCATCTCCAACACCTCATCTATGCTGATGGTAGGATTGGGTGGATGGTTGTATATTCTCTGGAAGTAAGAGTTGGCCTCATCTTCAACCTCCTTGCTGAAAGACTGGTCCATGCCTGGCCATACTTGGGAGACATCAGTTGGAGCTATCAGAATTAATAAAATGTATCACTAAGTGTATTTCATAAAATGTGAAGCTGCAAGCTTGTGAACAAGGTTTTATTAGTACTACATTTGCCAATATCGGAAAACCAACAACTTTCAGCCTTTTAGCTTACATGTTGATTTTTACAGAGACAGTAAAACCTGTGTACAAAGAGAAAAAACCCTTTTACACAAGTGCAAATCAACACACAAACACTACAGGGTCCCCTATATCCCTTTGCAAAATGAAATCACATAAAAATATTGCCTTTTCACAGATAATCACAAATTCAGTTTCACATTCAAGAGAAAAATTCATACCGATGTAAAAAGATCTTAAATAAATTGGTCATTCACAATTCACGTAAAAAGTAAAGGGGACTCTGACATTAGGGAACCAGTGGTGAAAGGTCTATAAGGTTTAAAATGGCCATAGGTAAAGTATTGAAAACTAACCTTGTCTTAGTTTTTCAGGAGTGGGTGTCCTGTGTTGCTGAGCCATCATGACCTGCTGTTGCTGCTGATTCAACAATGAGCTCCCCAACGGCTTGTGAGAGTTAAGACCAGATAACATGCGATAACTATCAGTAGTAGACCCACTGACAGTCCCTCCTAGTCCTGCTTGCTGCAACTGCTGGAAGATATGGCTCTGTGATGATCCCAGGCCAGAATTTGAAGTAGCAGGAGGCTGTATACCGAGGTGGCTGAACTGAGAGGTTGACGATGGTTTCTGGATAGGTTGAGTCAAGCCTGAGCCAATACTACCCACAGCACCAAGGTTGCTTGATGGTATAGACAGAGGGTGTGGTGGGAAGGAGGGGAGTTGGGAATTGGGTGCTGGGGTAGTATGTGAGAGTCCAAGCCCTGGGAGTGGGTCAACCTGGAAAATATGTAATGCAAAATGAAGAATTTAACTTGTGCTTTTAAACAACAACTACAGGTACTATTTCTGTTACAGCGCTTTTCATATTTCTGCGACCTACCGACTGCAGACGTCTGGTGTTTTAGCTTCCATCTTCCATCAATCAAATTGACGACGAGCTGAGTTCGTTCCAATTGAGTGATAAGGAAATTCCCTTGACTAGACAGCCATTTTCACATGGGAATTTCTTTATCATTCGCGATCGGAATGAACTCGACCCGTAAATTTGATTTACAGTAGCTAAAATGCCAGATGTCTGGAGCCGGTAGGTTGCAGAAATATGAAAAGCCCGCTGTAAGACTGATTACCTACAACTTGCAATAGAGGCTTTGCACTATCACATGATTGCAGCCATGACAGGAGGCACAACAATAGAGTCTTTTCCCCTGGGAAACTGAATTCATGCTCATGTAAAACAGATTAGACCAGGTTCAATTGTTCCTGCCTTGATGGTGCAAAGCCTTTGTAGCTTAAAACATTTGCAATAAAGTTAAGGTGGTTGCTATAGAATAGGATGTGATGCCGAGCCTAACAATCTAACTCAAGACCAATCTATCCCCCTACATAACCCTTTACTCATAATTGTATAGTCAGAAACACAGATTTCATGATTATATAAAGAGTTATAACAACCACGATATCTTACCTGGCTTGTAAGAGGAGTTGGAAGAGCTGAATCAAGGCTTCCCTGCCTTTTTAATAATGCTCCACCAATAGGTTGGGGTGTTGGTCTCGGCTTGGTCAGGGGCCCATGGTTGACAATCATCTGCCGAATGATTTCAGCCATATTAGGAGGAACTTGGCTGTTGAGATGATAACAACATTAAAATTATTATTTAAAATTAAAAAGGTTACTTGGAAAAATATTGAATGATGATTGGATAATCTGTGTATATCTAGATAATCTACAATGAAGTGTTTGACCTAGACACCCACCCATCGTGCCTCGTCAGTGTAATGGGTGTCTGTTGTAGTTACAATAGATGGCTGGAGTGTCTGCATACTGTGGTATTCTACAATGAAGTGTTTGACCTAGACACCCACCCATCTTGCCTCCTCAGTGTGATGGTTGTCTGTTGTAGTTACCAATAGATGGGTGGGGTGCCTGCATACTGTGGTATTCTACACTGAAGTGTTTGACCTAGACACCCACCCATCTTGCCTCCTCAGTGTGATGAGTGTCTGGCTTATAGTTACCAATAGAAGGGTGGGGTCAGGGAGCAATAATCATTCCTGAGGTCACAAGATGCACTATTATCTTCCAAATTCCCTAGAAGGAAACTACATGTAAAGGAATTATTTCCATGTACCAAATCCACTTGGGCATAATGTTTTCTAATTTCAGATCACATGTCATTCCCTAGAAGATTATTTCCTTGTTTAATGGTAGAAGACACATGAATATGGGTACAACTAAAACAAGGGAATTTCATGTAGTCTGAAATGGATAAACATTACGCCCAAGTGGATTTGGCCCATTAAACCTAAACAAAGACATCACAATAAAATTACCTGTTTGACAGACAGGTCAGCATTACAACAATTATTTCAGCTGGTAACTGTATGCTTTTAGGTAGTTCTTTATCCAGGGAGATTCCTGTCAAATGAGGGCAACGTCTCTTCAAGAATGTTATTATAGCTTCAGCAAACTTTTCCTGAAAGCACAACATAAATGTAAAAGTATTAAGAATAGTTATCCCAGTATAATAATGGCACTTGTGTATTGTGTAAGATTATAAGGTATAAGTTTAGTATAGAATTGAAAATAAGAAGCTAAATTGATGGTTTTCATAGCCACCATGTTGGTTGAGTTTAACAGAGGTTTGTTATCAGTTACAATACAATACAATACAATAAAGATTTATTCCAGATGCAACTAAGTAGATACATATACAAAATATAAAAGCTGAATAGAGCAGGCGAAACACTACAAAAATAACTAAAAAAAATGACAAACAAATAGACGAGCAAAGCTACAAATATACGAATAAATGGATAAATATATAGTAGAATGATAAGAAAATATATAAATAAATGGATACATCAGTCAATAAATATATGAGTATGCAATATGTAATTATGTAAGTAGAGAGTTTCTGACTTTTGGTGATCTTATTCTCTTGGGTGTGATTTGCAAACCATTAACCATTTTAAGGCTGAGGAAAAAACTGGGTAAAGTTGGCATTGCAGTGCATTGTGGGACTGTTTTAGTGAACATATTTCCAAGATGGCATCCCTAACATATCACTGCCATGCTTACTTTGGAATGGCTAATCCATGAAAGCATATTTGAAAATCCTGAATTACTGACCATTGGGTTGGCTGTGGAATTGTTACCACAGGGAACCCAAACTAAGGTTGATTAAGGTTGATCACTGACCTGATGTTCTCTTAACTTATCATTAAGCCACTTGTCTAACTTCAGGTATTCTCTTCTGGATGCCAAGGCAGCTAAGTCAATTACAAACAACAGAGGTTTGAAGTTGAGCAGAACTGACAGTGCCTGAAAAAGAAAGCAGTTCTTGTTATTCATCTGAGTCATCATTAGTTCCTGATCATCATGGATGTACTGTAGCAGTGTTATTTTCTTTAACATATCTAAAAATGGCCGCCTGGTTGTGGTGCATCCACCTGAAGGTTATGGGTTTAAACCACATGGCCAAACCATCACTCAAAGTTTTATCTGTCTCCTAAACATCTAAAAATGGTTATCTGCGTGTATTTCAATTGATTTAACATTTGCACCCTATGAGTGAATAGATCATTAATATATACCTTAAGGTCTTGTGCCACATCCAGAATCCTTGATAACCTTGCCTGATCTTGATCTCCCTTCATGTACCAGTCAGCCATGGCCTGCATAATAATTTGACGTACTGCAGAAGACTGACCCTGAAATGAAACCCAACATCAGTATCAGGAACAAAAAGAACTTCAATAACAGACCTCTTTATCTTGGGTTTTCCCATTTTAGACCATGTGTCATTCTCTTGAGAATAAGATTCTTTGTTTGAGTTGTATCCATATATTCATGTGTCTTCTCATGCACAACCGTTAAACAAAGAAATGATACTCCAGAGAATGACGTTTGGTCTGAAATGGGAAAACATTCCCAAGATAGAGGTCTATTAAACTTGTGTGCTTTACAAAGCCCAATCTAAGGACAATAGCTATTCCAGTAACTAGCTATTCCAAACTTACTTGTCCATTCCAGGCATACTGAAGAACACTGGCAGCGTTGGGGTGGTTGGACAGGAATATTGGGACCAACTGCATGAGCAGCTCGTTGTTAAGCAGGTTCCATGTTGGCTATAGTTACAAAATAATCAGTTAATATGAGGGCTGTATTGGACATGCAATATCCCCTCCACAGTTCCCTGCGCCATCTTGAAAGGTAGCCAGGCCTTTGCATTGAAGCAAGACGAACGGTGAGCTTGCAATGAAAGAGACATGTAGTAATTGTCCAAGGCATTAAAAAAAGGTCTCAATCATGGCAAGCTCACAGTTTGTCCTTCTTCGGTGCAAAGGCCCGGCTATCTTTCAAGATAGCGCAGGGAACTGTGAAAGGGACTATTATGAAAATGGGTGAAAACAAACAACTGTGTAAAGTGTGCTTACTTTAGCTTGTAGTAAAGCAAAGACAAGAATATCAGGACAATTCTTGAATGGAAAACTGAAGATATTCTTAACACTCTCATAGTGACCAGCCTCTGATAGACGCAATAATGTTTCCACAAGATTCAGTGACTTCCTGTTATGAAAATTGAACAAAAAGATAAAATTAATGTTAATAACAAGAGTTATAAAAACAATAGATGTCTTTAATAGCATGGGCATAATGTTTTCCCATTTCAGGCCACATGTTATTCTCTTATTTGTTTGAGGTGTATCGATATTCATGTGTCTTCCCACCCACAATTGTTAAATATATTCTCATGCACAACTGTTAAACAAAGAAATGATACTCTAGGGAATGACATGCAGTCTGAAATGGGAAGACATTATGCACAAGCTGAAGAGGTCTATCAAAACTAGAAATGAAAATGAACACAACTGACAAACTTTAATTTTATTTTGCTAATGATAAATTACCAGTTTGATATTTCTCTTGTTTCTTCTTCAGGTAAAATCTTTAATGTGTCAAGCATCACAGCTTCACAGGGATAGTCAGTAAAGCAGAACAAATCTGGATGGGATAACAACTGCAGAATCCATGATAGCTGAAAAGAAGATGATAAAAAAATTCATATTCATTTGATTCATTGACACTAGAACTGCATTATTACATGTAAGTAGAGTTTGTTAGGTCTTAATTCAAGGGTTTTTCAAGGGTTTTTCTCCAAGTTCTTCACTTTTCCTCCCTCTGATAAACCTAAAATGCTAAGTCCCTGTCAATATATAGTTGATCCCCCTCCAGTCCTCTAAAAAACATGTCCCCCCTGAATCCTCCAACCCCCTCTCTTAGGAGATAAATAATGATGGTCCCCAAGATCTCAGTATTGACAGTAGATGAGTAACTCATGGCTCATCTAAACATTATATACAGCTATTTCAAAAAAAGGTTGGTGCAGGTTTTGTTGCATGTCGCATGTTGCTTACCAAGCTTAAAATATATTATATTCACATGCAAATAATGTCAGCGCAGAAGAAAATATGCTGGAAAAACCTGCAGACAAAGTTTGGTAAAATTCCATATCATCTTGACCTTTTGCTGCTTGAATTCACATCAGCCATACTGCATTTCGGGCTTGGTATGCAACAAACAACAAAACCTTCACCAACCTTTTTTGAAATAGCTGTATACTAATTAGCGCTATATGAATGTATTTTTATGTGTTATATTATACCTGTCCCTCAGTATTTGTCCATGATCTGTATAACACTTCAACTGCAAAAACATCCTGTAATCCTCTGGAAACAGCTGTCATGAGTAACTTGAGTCCTTCTAATGATGGTACTTGGAACCCTGGATAATCCAAGTCTAGGATAACCTGCTTCCAATTCAGGGCTGGATACTAAAACAGAAAGTGAAAGAGAAGATTAACAGAGAGATTCTTTAGAGCATGACAGGCAAAAGGCACAATTTTAATCATTCATTCAATTTCAACACTCATTTATTTATTTAATTATTTATTTATTCATTCATTTTTTTTCACATTACCAGTTCCTTGACGACTTGGACAAAAACCTCAATATTCCAGGTAGACAGTTGGTTCTCATCTTCAGGTTTCTTATCAAGTGCACTGGCACTGCTGTTCAGGTTCTGCTGGAAGACACAATATTGGACAATATTATATATTTTACTCATTATGGTGGTTTGACTCTTGCTCCCTTGGCTTTCACAAACAATATTTATAACTTATTGCGATTTTGAGCCACCAATAGACCCCTATAACCCCATGACGTTTATAATAATAATAATAATAATAATAATAATTTATTTAAATTCGATAACGTGGGAAGTGGTCGCCCAATCTTCCGAGCAATGAGGCTCATGTTAAAAATGCTCGACAAAATAACTAATAAAAAGAGTACAAAAACAATATAATAATATCAAGAGTATATAAAGCTTAAGATTAACCTAGCTAAGTTATGTTATAACGGAAACGTTTCATACCTAAACTACCACAATCATTTTCAAAATCTCTTTTCATATTCAAATGTTAAAACTCCTTTGAGAATACCAAGACAATAGTGAAAAGTAGCACAACAAACAATGCTACCGAAAGGGATTCTGGAAGTGTAGGTATAAAACGTCATCATGCTTGAAGCCTATGTGGGTTTATATTGGCAGCTAGTTGAGAGAAAATATATTCTGTATTGGCCGTAGTCATGAAGCAACAAATTCTGGTAATTCTGAGCCAACAATATGGGTTTCTATTGGCGGCTCGATCAAACTTATAGGAGAATTGTGATATTGACCAATATCATGATACAAATTCATAATTTATAAAATTGTTCTACCTGAAGGGGTATATGCTGTGCAAGTCCATAAGCAGTTTTAACCATCATACCTAAAGCAATCAACAACAAACAATGAATTAGAGGCATGGTTTGCATGGGTGGTGTACGCTGCTAATGCATCCCCTTTCACTGCTGAGAATCTAATGGGTTATGTCGCTGGTTTGAGCCCTGCAGAACATGTAAATTAAGTTTGTTTGATGTGTTGTTCTCTCCCTTGCCACAAGGGTTTTTCTCTGGGTTCTACAGTTTTCCTCCCTCCATAAAAATCAACATGTGAGTCGAGCATTGTGTATATAAAATAGTAAATGTAGTGGTAGTGAGTGTGAGTGAAAACAGGACCACTCATTTTAATTAACAAATAAAACAGCTTTTTCCATCCTCTGTTAAGTAATATAGCATGCAGGAAGTGACCTAAGCACAAATAAGTGTGAAAAACAGCACGATCGGTAGGTGAGCATGCGCATGCTCTGTTCACTAAATACAGTACAGTACTTGACCAATCAAAGCGTTCATACTACCTAAGCTATATAATAAACTGGTATAATGGAACAGTAAGCTTACCAATGGCTCTGGCGATAGCAGCAGGGTTAATGTTGAGTAGTCCAAACTGTACTAGTGTATCCCTACAGTCCTCAATACTATAAACAAACAAATTATTAATTAACCAGTGGCATACTAGTTGACCTTTTTCAGCTGCGTTCCCTGACTACAGATTCATTTACACAGGGTTAGTCTTGATTTTACACAGAATATTTATGTGTTCCAGTGAAGGCCCGTGGAATTTCAAAGTGTTTGTATTGTTAAAGTTGTGCATTCTTTACTTTACCGTTGGTATTTATGAATATTTAGACACTGAAATGAGTCTAACCCTGCGTAAATGAGTCTGTAATCAAGGAACACAGCAGTTTTTTACAAATTCGAAAAAGGACTATTGACATTGGAGAGTGATCAGTAGATGATGCTATAGATCAGAGAGTGGCTTTTGATAAAAAACAAGCTGTTAAAAATGACAATAAGGTGCAGACACTCTGTGCAGCATGTTGTGGGCAATTATGCTAGAGTAGGATCATTTTCTACTTCAGCAACACTGCGTGCAACAAATTGTGTCATGTGTCATGACTCACAACATTGATTGCCTGCAACATTGTGTGCAATATACCATCATCTGTCTGTAGCTTTATAGTAATTATAATCCCCTTCCCTCACTGTACCTTGAACAACAGACATAACCAATCTCTTTCATCAACTCTGCAAGGTCGTCCTCCGTCTAGGATAAGAAAGGAATGAAACATTTCAGTAAATAACTACTTTCGGCTGGTTGAAGATACCAATAGGGGAAATAAAGATCTTGCTACAAGTTTATACACTCAGCTTTTAAAATAGAAGCTTATACAGTAAAAGAAAAATTCAATAAAATTAGCATGCTTGTCACATTTTTGATAATACTTACAACAACCTTGGCAGGGGGATTTGAATCAGGGACAAGCCTGTCAGTAACAAACAAACAGACAAAAAATAAATAAATTGAGATTTTAATTTTCAAATTTTGGTCATTTGTGTTATTTTTGTTGTTGTTAACTCTGGCCCAGTTTCATGAGCATGAAGCTGGGTCCAAAATGATATGGTTACAGAGCATTTACACAGGAACAGTATAAAGTACTGTACATGTATTAATCTCCAACAGCATTTTCAAAAAAGGTCAGTGAAGGTTTTGTTGCATACCAATTGCAAGCTTAAAACGTATCATATCTAAATGTAAAAAAATGTCAGGACAGAAGTAAATATAAGGTAAAACAAAGACTTACTTGTCAGCTGGCAAGTCTTGAGCGTTTGGATAAAGCAAAGGAGCAAGCACCACTGGAACCCTTTCTTTAGGGAAATCTCTCCTTAGTGTGTCCAGGAAGGCATTGATTTGGTCTTCACCAACACCAACAAGTTCCCTTGGTCCATGGAGGACATGAGACAGCAGAAAGTGAAGAACCTCTATTGCTATGTCTGACAGACCACCTTCTTGGGTTCCACCAGTATCTGGTTAAAAACAGCATGTATTACATTAATAGCTCCAAGATTGGATAGTTTAACTCTCCCCTCTAGTACCACTCAGTTTGAAACAAATAGACCCTTGCAGCATGTCGGAACACAGCTCAATTTGGAGGACAAAACAATAGTTTCCAATTCTCAGGAGATTGAAATTATTGTTTTGTCTTCCACATGGAACTGCTTTGATGTCACATGAAAGGGGTCTATATGTACCCTGCTTGACTAAGATTTCCTTTATTCCCTACTTTCCTTCTCACTAGAGTAGGTAATAAAGGAAACCTCTGCCAAGCAGAGTACAGTACTTATATATGAGGATCAATCAATGAGAAATTGAATATTATCTTTTATACCTGTATCAATATAGGAACGAAGTAGATCTGGTAACTTCTGTTTCACAAACTGGCCAGCTACAACACAATGAAAGCAAACAAAAATTTAAATTTAGATCATACACAAAAAAAGGTCCAAAATGTTAGTAGAGTTAGTAGCTTTTTCAAATATCAATGGTGTTAAACTCTATAGACCTCTTTAGCTTTGGACTTTGTTTTGCCCATTTCAGATCAAATATTATTCCTTTGAGAATAGTATTGTTTGTTTCATTTACATGCAAACAAAGAAATGATACTCAAGGGAATGACACGTGGTCTGAATAAGCAAAACATTACACCCAAGCTAAAGAAGTCTATAAGAGTGATATTTCACTCTAGACTTGTATTTACAATGCACACAAAACTCAAGGAAAACCCAGAAAAACTCTTCTGACAACAGAAAAAAAAAACAGAACATTTACTCATATCAAAGGATTCCTTCCAGCAAGTTACTACTTACCATGTGTTTTGAGCTCTTCATTTGCTGACTTTAGTAACCCAAGCCCAAAAACAACCTTAACACAAAAACATGAAGATGTTGACAAATTGTTACAGAAAATGGTTAATGCGATTCTCAATATTCAGCAAACTCAGACATTTCAACAGCTTGTTGTGAAATTGGCTTTTGCTGCTGTCAATCAAAACTAATCAGTCGGTACCTTTTACATTTTTGACTGGTGTCAGAGAAAACCTGAATTACAACTGGAAACTGAAAACTACTGAGTTCTCAGAATATTGAGAATCACAGTAAGCATTGACAGAGGAAAACTAGAGAATGAAAAAGCAATTCTTTCATAACATATCAAGTTAGATTGATATACTGCCACATACCTCTTGCACTTTATTAAGTTTCAGAGTTCTGCTGACATTGGGCAAGAGCTGTGTTGAAGGCTTCAAGGTTTTCTGCTTCTGATCGGGATTCTCAAATGTGTAGCATAAAATGGATGGAAAATTTGGCTTGATGATGAGAGTCTGACATTCTTGGGTTAAAAACTGAATCTAAAAGAAAAGGTGAACGAAATTATTTCATTTTTTCCCTATTTTTTCAAAATCATAATAGCAAGGCACTGAGTCACAGTAAGGCAAGTCTGTGTCATATGTTTTTCAAAGTAATATCAAAACTGCTCTATAATCTGAATTAACTATTCCCAACCTACCTGTTGATAATCTTTCCCAGAATTTTTTGGGTCGGCAGAAAAATCAATACATGAAAATAATACTTGGAACAAATACCGCTCTGCTTCAAATCCATGTTTGTCAATCAACTAGAAATGAATTACAATAAAAACTTTGTCAGTACATAAATGACTTAAATAGGTTTGGGAGTCATGTTTTACCGTCACAGGCCATGTGCCCTCTTTTTGAGTATTATTGCTTTCCTTCATTCATAAAACTTTCCATACTTCCCCTGTGGTGTAGACAAGACCATCAAGGGATGGAGGATGGGGACTTTCGGAAGGCTGGGCATTAAGTTTGGGTATAATTTTTCCCATTTTACATCTCTTCCCTTGAGTATTGTTCCTTTGTTTGCTAGTGATCCTTTGGGAGGTAGTTTAATATAGCCAAAACCCAGTGATTTTTTCAAAAACTTCATATTCTTTTTGATAGTGAATAAAAATATCTCATACTTATTTATCAATGAAGAACTTGAAAATATGCCAATGTTATATGAAATGGACCACAGGTAGCCCAACCCTAATAGATGTCAACAATAACCAAGCATCAAATCCGTTAAAAATCGCAAATTTGGAGGCGAGGGAGTTTATATTATTTGCTTCCTTTTTCTTATAAATATCTTATTTTATTTTTTGACATATTCAACAAATACAAAATCATAATTTCTATTGTACATTATGCATGACATAATGAATGTGAATGACAATCGGAGGGAACTCAAACAAAGACTTTTCCGGACAAAAAAAATGAAATTTTTTATAAGATTTAATCTTACAATCAAAACGAATATCCAACCGATAGCTAGGTACAATTTAAGGACTAAATGTAGTTCTAAAATGACTTTGTAAAAGCTTCAATGATCACAAAAAAATATGTAAGAATAGAATTGAGACGCAAGTAGACATGCTAAAACTGTGCCGGAAGAAGTGAACACTTTGATCATTGATCAACGTTTGAAACTACTATTTCTTACCTCATGAATCTCTGTCACAGTTGGCTTGTAGTTCTTTTTATTGAGATCTCTCACGGCAGAGGAGATTTGCCCCAACGCGAAGGACAACGAATCACTGGCGCTCATAATTTTGCGTCGAACGCCGAACAACTTTCAAATAAAATAACGAATCTCAGAATTCAAAAATTAATAAGCGGCTTCGAAGGTGTTTAGATACACCCTTTAGGAAGCCATCAGTGTATATCAAATTATATCGTAATAAAGAAAAGGGAGTCAAAATGACTGATTTTTTAACTCATTTTTCTGCCCACCATACAAAATGGCGGCTCCACGCCGTAAAGAAATCCCGTGGTGCTTTGCGCTGAGTCAGCGGAAGTAGAAAGCGCATGCGTAGTGTCTAGAGGGAGGAGGTCGGAAGTTCAGCCATTTTAAACGAGTCCTACTGAAGTTTCAGCACTTTTACTGCCATTTTTTACGACGAAAAATGGCTGCGACATTAAGGCCTTACCTCAGTGCTGTCCGTTCAACCCTCACGGCTGCGATGTGCTTAGAAAATTTCGGTTCTCAGGTGGTAGAAAGACACAATAAACCCGAAGTTGAGGTGCGCAGTTGTAAGGAACTTCTTCTCACTCCAGTTGTCATCAGTCGAAACGAGAAAGAAAAAGTCCTCATCGAAGGCTCTGTGAACTCGCTACGACTCAGCATCGCAGTGAAACAAGCAGACGAAATCGAGAAAATCCTCTGTAAGAAGTTCATGCGCTTCATGATGATGCGAGCCGAGAGTTTTTTCGTGCTTCGACGAAAGCCGGTCGAGGGATACGACATTAGCTTCCTCATCACTAACTTCCACACTGAAGAGATGTTCAAACACAAGCTAGTGGATTTTGTCATTCAGTTTATGGAGGAAATAGATAAAGAAATCAGTGAGATGAAGTTGACTCTCAACGCTAGGGCACGTATCTGCGCTGAAGAATTCTTGAAAAACTTTTAAATTCACAACCAAGAAAGATAAATTTACAAGTCAAGACGTGTTTATAAATATGAACGAATCATTTACCAGCGGCAAAAAAGGATAAAGAAAAACACACAAAAATAGTAAACAAGAAATAGTAAACATCAAGGCATCGTATGACAATCATACGCTCTCTTCATGGAAGCTCCCAAAAGATTATATTTTCTTATATTATGTGATTAGCAATAAGCTCTAAGAAGTATTTTACTTGAGTAATCATAATTATAAGCTTGGCTTGGTGTTTTCTTAGCACTTAGCTAACTTTCCAATTAATTTTTAAGAATATGAAAAATCTGTATCAAGAATAGGTCCATCATATTCTTCATTTTGTTTACATACTAGTGTGATTCTACTTAGATTTATCAACAGAATGAATATTACTTCCTTGCTTTTATTCATTAGATCTGTAGCTAGCTTTCATTATTATTAAAATTTATATCTTTGTTATTTGTATATGGAATGTGTTATTTTGGTAATAAATGTATTACGATTTCTTATATTTAGATTTTTGTAATACGAAGAATATATGCTGGCAATTTGAGAGAAAAATTAGCAGTTGCAAATATGTTCTCTGCTGCTGAAACAACAGCTTATTGCCTTACCTGTTATTGAAGAGGGATGTTTATCCCTAGCATCACTTATGAATGGGATGAAGAAAGATGAGAGCTACTCCCATAATGATTTATAGGGTATAACTTTGTAGAGGACACAATATAGGGGGATGGAGTACACAGAGTAGTATTGCAATAGAATTAAGCTATTGTATTTTTTTTTAGCTTCGTTATTGTGTAACTTGGAGTCATTCGTTGTGGCTATTGAATTACATAGGTGTCCTCTACATGAAGAAGGAACTAATTTATGGGAATTAAGTTATTCTGATCTCCAACACCAAATACTGCAAAGTGCTTTTCACTGTGGGAATCACTGTTTTGTCTGTGTATAAATTTTTAGGTGCAAATTTAGGGGATGGCCACTATGGGCTTGCTTCCTATCCCACCCCCAAAATTGGTATGGGACTCTTTTTCAAAGGTAATTGACTCTCCTTTACTCTAAGTTGATGAGTCTGTAATCCCATGCTATCTGTGGGATTGTCTCAGCCTCCTTTCCCATCAGAATTTCCTGGATCTACCCCTCATCTTTGTAGTGAACCATTGACAACATGTATGAGACTTGAGGCAGACCTGGTTAGGGGGTGTGCCAAGATACCAATATACCATATACCCAATTCTTTTCGCATTTTCATGTGACGTCATGGCTAATTATGCAAGATCTTATGAACAGACATGCTGACCACACACTCAATAACCCAAAATTCAAAAAACAACATACTTTATACTCACAAATATAGTCAGATCGAGATACCAAATACCAAGGTTTAAAATACCCTGGTACCAATATACCCAAAAACCCTGGCCAGGTCTGTTGAGCTGAGAGGAATATTAACCTTGTTTTTTGTTGAATTATCAGCATTATACTAACAATGCTTTCCAAGATTATGGAGAAGTGAATTTACTTGCTTTTGGCATGCTAAAAAAAAACATCCCCCTTCCAAATTATCTCTTATTCTTCCTTTGTCCTTTCTTAGTTTCAGTAAATTTCATAGAATATTTTTTAATTTATTTCTTATCAATATAGTTTATATTACATTTAACATTTGCGTATATCTTAGAGTGCATTCAGTAAAAGCGTGAAACACTAATTACTAAATTGTGCAAAATAGTGCTAGCTGAACAAAAGAAAACAAAAGAATTAGCATAAAATAGTACAAAATAGTGTTACTAATGTTTCATGCTTTTACTGAATGCACTCTATCTACCAGCTCATAAATGCATAAGTATACATGCACATTATTATTAACAATTTTAATTTTAATTTTAAAAGACCATTAAAACAACACCCATTCAATACTCTTTCCGTCCTCCCTCAAATATGGGACAGGCCAACATCTTTGATGTCTTATACCATCATCACACTTAGTACTTGCAGGGCTCTTCGAGTTTTGAACTTGAGTGCATTTAAAAACTTATGTTTTTGTTTACATTGAGCATTACGTTGAGCAATAGATCAACAACAAGGTTATTGCTGTAGTGAAGTGGCGGATCAAGTGGTGGCTAGTCACCCCCTTTTTTGTACGAAAAAGGTGTTTATGACTGAAAACATTTATCTGGATAAACTTTCACTAGATTTACTTGAAGATATCAAATTTAATTTCTGTCAATTTGAGACACCATTTTTTCCACAATTTTCCCACCTTTTATGGGTTTTCTTTGGTATTGGCATGAGTTACCCTGTAACAGTCACCCCCTTTTTAAAAATCCTGGATCTGCCTGTGTGCTGTTGATACCAATCTCTGGGATTATATTTGGCAAAGGAAGGGAACTTTTACAACTCAGTCACTCTGACAAGAAAATTCAGTGGTTCATTAACTTTAGTGGCATAGCGAGAGTCCAAGAGATGAGGGGCAAATACATGTGCATACATCAAAAGCTTCAACAAACCAACAGGGAATGTAAACTATGGATAGCAATTTAGTGGAGTCCCATTCTCTCAAACCTCCTGGAACAAGGGAAAAAGTTGTAATAACAGGAATTTGAGATAATACAATCCAGGGTAACTTTGTAGTGGTACAAGTCCAGAGGACATGGCCTCAGGCTTTTCTGTAACAAAACTTGAGACAATAAAATAAATAAAATATGAAGATAAGGAATAGGATTTAGCAGTGGCGTTTCTACAGAGTTGCTCTTCAACCACCAAAATTCCAATTAGAATCTCAAAGTTGATTTTTGCGGAGGGAGGAAAACCTGAGAACCTGGAGAAAAACAGTCTTGAAGCAGGAGAGAACCAACAAGCAACTCTGCTTACACATGACACTGAGCCCGGTGGACTCGAATGCCAGGTCACATTTGTAAGAGGCAAGCACTCCACTGCAGCTACACCACCCATGCTTTCCAATATAGGAGTTATCAAACCTTTGGACTTTTTTAATATATTATATTGTAAAATGGAAACCTGAAGTTAAAGAGGTGGCATTTGCTTCCCTCAATCACTCAATCACTTCCCCTCTCCTTGCACCACAAGCCGGGGTACAGTACAGTTGTACAAATTTGGAACTCAATAGAGGGCTAGGCTGCACCTGGAACCCTCCTTTGGCATGCTCCTACAAGTGTATGATTTATAGGTAAGATTTTTTTGACTGTGAATTTTTCACTTGCATTTAATATGTAACTATTTTTTAGCCAAACTCTTATTATCAATACTATGCTTTGAGGAATCTCCAGACTGCAAGAAATACTGTAGATACGGAAAGTAAACTCCCTGGAAAACAAAAAGAAAAAGGACTGCTTAGTTAAATGTAAATGTGATCTAAAATACAGTGTAAGCATGCGCACTTATTAGAACAGTTTTTACACTCAGTGCACGTAGCATAATGATACACAGTTAGAGCATGCCTTGGTGCATATTTTTGCACATACAGATAAAGTGTTGCTTCATTATAATGCATGCAGTACTAAAAACGTTTAACATAATGCACATGTTATAAGGGTTGTTTCATTTCCTGCATGCAGTACAATATTAATGCACGCATTAAAATCAGTTGATGTAAAGCATGTTCTATAACGTGTTTCAATTTACGCACATAGTATAACATTTGTTTCATATGACCCACACACCTCACACACAGCATATATTTCAATGCAATCAGTGTAGCATTAATCGCACATGAGATATAACTTTCCTTTATCATAACTCACTCAGTACGACATCTGCTCTAAATAAAGCATGCAGTAATAAAATTGTTTACAGTTTGTTTACAGTGAACACTTTGAGGTTTTTTTTTGACATTTTTTTTTTTAGGCACCATCCAATCACAACAAACAATAGAAAATCTTTAGAACTTTATTTTTAACTTTCTCATGTGAACTTATGAACTGCTAAATCACATAATTTATTCCTTTGGTTGTGATTGGATGAGGCCTAAAAAATTTTTGATCTCTTTTTCTACGGAGAGTGCTGATTAGATAGTCATGAAAAATGTCAAAAAAACCTTGAAGAGTTCACAGTTAAAGTGTCCACACTGTAACATAACACATACAGTATAATGTTCGTTTCACTTCCTGCACACAGTACAGCATTAGTTTCATAGAAGACATGCAGTATGGCGTTCGTTTGCAGATAACAAATGCAGTATATAACAGTCAATATTATGCACGCTGACATTATATAACAAACATTTCACTCTTACCAACTAAGTATTTAATGAGATCCAACTTTTGTGCTTCCAATTGAGTTCCTAGTTTGGCGATCTGTTCACACAACATAAAAAGGGTTTTGAAAAAAAAAAACAGTTAGCACTTAATTATATATTAGTATAATTATTATTCACTGTTAGTATATTTTTCATTTTTGGAGAAAATGAGAATTTAAACAATTTAAAATACCTCAGTTTCTATTTTGTTCCCATTGTCTTTAATTTTCTGGTCACGAAATGCGAGCTGCAAAAAAAAAATAATATGATCATAAAAACTGGAAGTTCATGGCAAGAGTACTGAAGTGATGGCATCTGAACCCATCAACAGCACTCAAGGTATGGTGAGTGTATTCTTTTTCAGTCACACAAAATCCTTTATAAAAACAGTTTTAAATTGTATGAATTGGGAAGCATTGGTATGAATCCCGCAAGATTGAAGAAGTTTCCAATTCTTAATACACAATTCATCCAATCACAAGAACTGTAGCTATAGTTTGATGACAACATACTATAATATTATATAGTGATATCGCTTGAGGGAGAAGAACACAGTACTGAATAATCACAGTATACCCATGGTATGACATGTCTTAACATTGAAATGGCTTCCCCTTTTCGAGTTCTGAATCATCCAATCAGAACTTCACAATCTTTAAATTCTCAGTGGATGATAAGATACAGTACGGCTACAGTGCAACTACAACTTTGGCATATGCTTGCCCACTCATGTGAAATCCAATCTCTTCCTTTCTCTACCCATACAAAATCTACTCTCCTACTGTACACTGGCCAGACACTCTCAGCACTGTCCTGGTCACAGTCACGGTCACAGTACGGCATGTCGCAGAAACATGAAAAGTGCATTAAGAATAAACTAAGGAACATCAAGAAGTTAAAAGAATAAACATCAAGGAAAATTTCATACCTCTTCTCTTGTTTGACTCTTTTCTAAACTCATGTCCAATCGTACTCCAGATTTTAATTTGCTTACTTCGTCCTGAAAATGTTACAGAATGACTTTAGCAGACTTTAGTTTACAGAACGATTGGCATAGAGGGGGCATGGGGGGAAATAATAATCATAATAATATAATATAATAATTATATCTACTGACTGAGGATTACACACCACAGAACAATATATCAACTGGTAAATAAGTGGTCCTCCTACCTAGAACATAACTCCTTCCTACTTTTTCATTCTGGGTGCCTCACCTCTTTTACCCCCCCCCCCCCCCCCTCCCCCCTGCCCAATTCCTAAGTCCGTGCAAAAGGTGTGGACTAGGGGTAACACTCTGGAAGGTACTAATCACCTTGCCTTGAGTTTTTTCTTGTTATTTTTATTACTAGGTGATTGAGAAACTGCATTGTTTTTTTTACCTCTAGTAGTTTTCCTATTGCTTTGACTTTTTCTTTTAGTCTCTAGTTAAAAACAATATGTCAGGAAACAAATATATAAGTCAGAATATGAAATTAGAGGGGTTTTACTTAACCCATGAAATAATTTCTAGTAAGAGTAACAGAGGTTAGTAGATATTATTTCCATAATTATATGATTGTATTCTTTTGTGTCTGTCTGTTGTTTTACAGGGTAATATCAGGGTTTCAGGGTTCAACCTTTGAGTTAGCCATGCCCTGGCTCAGATCAGCCGAGAGCTTATTTCAAGATGTCAATAAAATTCAAAGGCTTCAGGGCCATGTTTCTGAGGGATAACCAGGGAATAGAGCTTGGCAGCCCAGAGGTAAATTTCTGGGACAAAATTTGCCCCAATTTGAACTATTTTGTCTTCAAATCTTCAAATTTCAATCCTTCAAATTTATCAATACCCTTGCACTATATATAGTCTTAATTTAACAGTATCAAGAAAATCCTTAGAGCGGCAAGGAAGCCTTTGAAGGTCTAAAACATCTACTGGAAAACTGCTGACTGGGAAACTGCTTCAGACTGGGAAACTGCATGCCTACCGGAAAACTACCAACTGACCATACAAGTTTAAGATTGCGTTACAGTTTTGAATGGCAAAAATTTTAATTGAATTGTATGGTCAATTAGTACTTTTCCAGTCGGCAGTTTCCCAGTTGACACTTTCCCAGTCGGCAGTTTCCCAGGTATTTTAGAACTGCCATTTGAAGAAAGTTATTAGAATGCATATGAAATCAATAACCAACTTACTTCATTTTCCTCCTGGATTTGAGAAAATTTACTCTTTTCTAGAAGGAACATTTCATTTCTGAAAAATATCACAATCATCATGATATAAAATAGATATTTCCAATAAAAAATAACTACACAAATAAATAAGAAATAAAAAAGCTTTAAACTGCAAAAATGGTAACTAAGGTTAAAAAATAAATGAGATAGGACATCACTTTGAAAGAAGAAACAATGAAATAAAATCTGAAAGAAAGATAAAAGAAAAGAAAGAAAGAAAGACAACTTATAAAAAACAAAAGAAAGCTACATAAATAGAAAGAAACTTAGAAAGAAAGAAAGAAAGAAAGAAAGACAACTTATAGAAAACAAAAGAATTAAAGCTACATAAATATAAAAAAAGAAAGAAAGAAAGAAAGAAAATAAGAAAGAAAGAAAAAAAGAAAGAAAAAAGAAAGAAAGAAAAAAAGAAAGATAGAAAGAAAGAAAGAATAAACATATGAAAGAATGAAAGAAAGAAAGAAAGATAGAAAGAAAGATAGAAAGAAAAAATATTGATTTGATAATCTTCATAGACTAATCCCAGACATACTTTAGTTACCTTATTTCATCAACTGATGTTTGTACTTTCATTCGTAGTCTTTCCTTCAAAAATAAACATGTAAAATAAGAAATATTATGTATATTGAATAAGGACCACTGCACTTTACATGTTAGGTTATCATTTAGAACTGTTTCACCAAAAGACACCTTTAAAGAAGCATTGGACAGAAAGTAGGGTAAGGTATAATATTCCCCAAACACCTTAGACTATATTGCTATTCTGGGACTATAGAGATATATTATATTTTCATATAATAAATTGATCTCATGCAGTAACCTCCATCATAAAAGAATTCATCAATATATATGAAATAAATGATTCAATACCTGATCAAGTTTTGAAGCATTATTACTACCAATACTCGTAATACAAGAACCCACAATGTCAATTAAACAGGTTGTCATGGTTTCTGCCTGCTGCTTTGTGAAACCTTAAAAAAAACATAAGATATATTTCTACAAAAATTTCTCCACCATACCTCGCAAAAGAACCTTTTAGCTTGGGTGGAATGTTTTTCCATTTCAGACCCCAAGTCATCCCCTTGAGAATAAGATTCTTTATTGGAGTTGTATTCGTATTCATGACTGTGGCTTTTTGTATGCAATCATTAAACAAAGCAATGATACTCTAGGGAATGACATATGGTCTGAAATGGAAAAACATTATGCCCAAGCTGAAAGAGTTTTTTTTTCTACTTTGGTTGAGAAAGTGACCATAGGTTTTGTTCAAGATTTCATACACAACAAATCACAAGATAAATTTTAAGTTTCATTTACACACTCCTTTTGCATTCAATCAACTTTGAAACCTGGGGTGGAGATTCGGAATAAAAACTTATGTTAAAACTTATGTATCCTGGCTACCTGGCTATCAAATGCGCATTTGATCATATTTCAAATGTTAAAATGCGCAATATAAGTATTAAATATTATTATTATTATTATTATCGTTTATCGCAATACAGCCCGAATTTTCCAAAAAATCGAAGAATGATTACCATTCATTCATTATATTCATTTGTAAGCTAATATTTTCTTACCATTCTGTTCCAATGTTATCACAAGTTTATGTGTATCAAAATAAAAACTAACACCGCTAGGACTGACATAGGAAGATACACCTCTAGAAACTGAACCTGTATAGAGAAAAAATAGCAAAAGTCCTATCAATTTTGTACAAAAATATGGGGGAAAATCCGATAAATCGTGCGGTTTTCAGACCTGGATTTGGAGTTGTTTTCCTTGAATTTTCTTCCTCGCCTGCGATAGTCAGGGAATTAGACCATTTTTGGACTCCTCTACGTTTGAATATCGCTAGAGAATTGCTGCTTGAGTAGAAATCTTTGAATAATTGCTTAAATACGTGACTTCTAGTGAACTGAAGCATCTTGAATGTTTGAGGCATCAAAACTACTGAGGGAGGAAAGTGAAATGAGCCCGCGTTGGTTTTGTTGATGATAAGGTAGGTACTTCATGGGTTTATTATGAAGTGTTGTCGTATGACACAGGAAGCCCAAACAAGTTGACATGGGAGAAGGGCCACTCTCGACCCCGCCCAGAACCCTGTCATTCTTACTGCGCAGCCAGTATTTCGTCGAGCATGCGTAGTAAGAATGACAGGGCGCTGTGGTCGAAAGTGGGAAAGTGGGAAAGGAGCCCACTTTATTTTCATCAGGTATCACTCTCAACACAGAACATTGCCATTTTCATTTTAAAAACCCAACACGCTAAATTCCAATTCGACCTATAAGTTAGTCGTGCCCTGACTTAGACCATTCAAGAAGTTTTTCTCATGGTTCGCTAAAATTGCAGTTTTATATAATTTCTATCAGTACGAATAATACATAATTTTGTATTTATGAAAGAAGCGCGCAACTTGTGAATGTTAAAGCTTAGCTTAACTTTTAGTGCTGCGTTTAAAAAAGGCATTCTTCGTGGGGAAATTTGGTTTTAAGAAATTTATCTAGTAGGAAATCAAACAAACAATTTCAGTCTTAAAAATATAACCACATCGATTTAGCACGGAATCTAAAATGAAGATTAAAAAACCGGAACTTTATGTGTCTTTCATCATAGAGCCATTGTACCAAACCGGTAATTAAACACCTTTTAAAGTGAGATCAAAGCATTCTCCCAAATAACTAGTAAAGGGGGATTAGTACGAAAATTGCTTAAAATTTAATTCTGCTGAAACTTTCTTGGAATAATCTTTAAGGGTCAAATAAACACTGGTTAAAGTTTTTTCTTGATATTCCGATGGGAAGTATTATATTTTTACGAATCTTTAACAGAGTCAGTGACGTCATTTACTCAACACCATACATCGCTCCATACATTTCCCTGTATTTTGTGATCAAAATATTCGCTCGTTTCATACTCAATACTGAAAAAAGAGACTTAAAAATCAATTGTAATCACAAGTTATGTCAGTAAAGTCTTTATGCCAACCTTCTGGCTTCATGAAATAAACTGAATAAATCAAAGAAGTTATTTACTAGTGTTTATTAGACCCTTAAAGTCTATTACAAGAAAGTTTCAGCCGATTCAATTTTGAGCGATTTTCGTACGAGTCCCCCTTTAAACGCAAGTCAGTTTCTCAAGAAACATACACCGGTAAGTGAAGCCAGATGGTCTTATTTTTGGGCTTCCTGTGTCAAATCAGGCAACATCTCCAAATGAGAAAACCTCTTCCAAAAAATGTTTTTTTTTCTTGTTTTAAGTAGGCTAAATAAGTTAAATATGTAAAAAAAAAGGTTTTCTGAGACCGGCCTGATTTTATTTAACTATCAAACAGTTCAAACAATCGACAAGGTTCATTTACGAAATATCCGGCTACATACACTCTAGGAACAATGGAAAAATAGTTTTCTAATTTTCCATTTAGCGTAAAGAAAAAAGAAAAAAGTTATTTTAGGAAACGTTATGACCTAACCTGTAAAGCCAGTTTTCCTGTACCGGATTTGTTCTTCCAAAGTTTGGCTCTCTTTTGACCTTCTCCGAGAAGTTTCAGCTCCTCACCGATAAAAGTTAGAGTTCCCACATCCTTTCTTCATTCACGTTAATAACCAAAGATTGCAGTGCCAACAGCTGGATAAGTCGCTTTGAAGGACTACATTTCCTTGACAGCTCCAGCTGAATAATGTCGAACCAAGGAACTTCGAATCAATCGATTCAGCCTGAAGTTTCAGATCCATCGTCGCCTGAAAGCATCATAGAGAGTCTAGCTCTGGTGTTAATTTGTCTAAGTAGTTTGATAGGGAATGGTTGTGTTATTACAGCTGTGGCGAGAAGCGAGAAACTCCGCGAACGTCCTGGTAGTTATCTAGCAGGCAGTCTCGCTATAATAGACGGGGTTTTGATGCCCACTGCTATGGTAATCCACATAACATTTCTAAACGTTTCTTCTGCAGTTTCGAAATCGGGTTGCAGATTTCTTTCTGATTATTTTATCATTCTTATTTACATTGTCATTTGGCATCTCTTTCTCATGTCCTCGGATCGCTTCATAGCTGTGGTCTATCCACTACGCGGCCAGGTTATTCTTTCAAGACGAAAGGTGCTCTATCTTCTGATACCAGCTTGGACTGTACCAGTTTTTTCAATTGGGATTGTTCCGCTATTACTCAACACACACGAACAAGGGATATCCTTCAGAAGCAAGATTCTGGGATGCACCAAGTCGTCTTCGACGGTGGAGTACGGCACACCCCCAAAGTCTCACCAACTTCATATCCTTTTCAATACCCTGCTGTTTGTTGTTCTTCCGTTCGTGGCCATGCTAGTGCTCTATGGCAAGTTGAGTTCCATCTCTTTGAAACAAGAAAACAAAGTTGGCGCAAACGTTGCTTTTGGCGAGATGAGTACAAACGAACGCCGAGTCAAAGCGAAAAAAATCAAGGAAATGAAATGGGCCAAAACAGTTGGTGAGTCTAAAAAAATACTTTTCCAAAAAAATAATTTTGTTTTTCATTTATTAAATGAGTTTCGACTGAAATTAATGCTTACTTAACTTAATTGTATAGAAAAAAAGTAGTTTTATGAATATTTCATGTCACTAACTCAGGAGTTCAAAAGTGGGCGACCGATGCATGTACCAGAGTATGTTTTGAAAAATATGATTCACAATTTTCCATGTAAGACTTAGTTTAGTTTTGAAAACATCTCGGCATATACCGACGCAAACATCGTTCAGTTTCCTTCTCGAAATTATTAGTCGAATTAATGTCTCTGTACAGAAAATATATTTGCTCAAGTAAGTACAAGTGTATGAAACAAGAGTCTGATTCACGTGTATGAACGTGTATGAACGTGAATTAAAAGCACGTGGTCAAGACATCTTTTGAACCGGCGCACGTTTGAACTAAGCATCTGAATATCATATAGTAAATGTATGTAAAATCTCCTGACAATCTATAATTATCTCAGATATAAACTTTTATAAGTGAAATTTCGCAGGTTTCATGACACCTCAGTTTTGCAGTGGCGTCATTTCTTCGTCACTATTTCAAATCAGCTGGTCTTAGTTCAAACGTGCGATCAAATTAAAGGTGCTGTTCACGTGCTGTACGTCATAGCCAAGGTCTCATGCACGTGTACTACGTTCGCGATATGAATCAAAAAAGGTGCCTTTAGTGGATTGCTAATGGAATTTTAAAACAAAAATAAACTTTCATTAACCCTTGCATCAATACGCTTTGAAAATACGTATAAAATTTGAAAAGCCTTAATTAAAAAGATTTAACACTTCCCGCGCATTATGTTGCGGCTGCCCTTTTTCTATGCCAAACTTGTCAAATTCTCTTCTTATTGATTCTAGAAACAATGAGACAACGTTTCAAAGCAATTATTTTACGAAAGGATTCTCAATATAATTTCAATATTAAAGTCTAATTGATTTTGTGGCTCGACTGCGCATGGCAGTAGCCACTGATTGCTATCGTCTGCGTTTTCCGAAAGAAAATAATATTTGAATACTGAATGGATCAATACAAATTGGGAATACAAATTTCGTGGACATTTCGTAATTCCACACTTCACTTCACTTCACTTCACTTCACTTCACTTCACTTCACTTCACTTCACTTCACTTCACTTCACTTCACTTCACTTCACTTCACTTCACTTCACTTCACTTCACTTCACTTCACTTCACTTCACTTCACTTCACTTCACTTCACTTCACTTCACTTCACTTCACTTCACTTCACTTCACTTCACTTCACTTCACTTCACTTCACTTCACTTCACTTCACTTCACTTCACTTCACTTCACTTCACTTCACTTCACTTCACTTCACTTCACTTCACTTCACTTCACTTCACTTCACTTCACTTCACTTCACTTCACTTCACTTCACTTCACTTCACTTCACTTCACTTCACTTCACTTCACTTCACTTCACTTCACTTCACTTCACTTCACTTCACTTCACTTCACTTCACTTCACTTCACTTCACTTCACTTCATTTTGCATATTTTTTTTTACACAATTAATCTTACATTTGGGATTAAATTTTTACAATTGTATTCACCATTTTAATTAAAAAAAATTTGAGACAAGAAGGCAAGATATATTGAGGAACGACTTTCCGTGAAAATTTTGTAAGTAAACGACCACGACCCATGCAGATGATGATGTTGATGGTGGTGATGATCATGATGATGAGGATGATCAAGTTTCTAATTTGAATTGCTCACCGTATTGCGCAATCTGCCATTTGATGCTTGAATTAAATCATTCATTCATGATGATGATGATGATGATGACAATAATGAAGAAGAAGTTGATGATGATAATGGTAGAAATGATGATGATGACGACGACTAATAATGATGATGATCATGATGATGATGATGATGATGATGATGATTAATATTATTATCATATTGTAATTATTACTTTTAGGCATTGTGATTGGTGCGTTTGCTGTAACATACCTCCCCGCTTTTACATGTCTTCTCATCGAAGCCAAGTTCGGACCTGGAATCATCCCTCAGAAAGTGTTCTCCGTTTTCGCTGCTGTTGTCTTCTTGAACAGCGCTATCAACGCTGTTGTCTATTCATTCCGTTCAGCATCGTACAGGAAAGAGTTTAAGAGAATCCTCAGAGATCTCGTGAGGAAGTTTGTCCATGACTTTGGTGCACAGGAAGGCCATCGCTTTTTTATTGGAGACCCCCAGTTTGCTGGCTCTTCTCAGGGTGCCTGAAGCCCAAACTCAATCCACAGAAAACCACAGAAAGCCCAATTTAGAAAAAAGTAAAAGGTGGAGATAAAGATAATTGGGCGCCCTGTGGTAAAACAAATTTAATTGCATATTCGAAAAAATAATAATAATAATGTAAAGTTCTTATATACCGCATTCTACATACGTCTCTCAGTGGTGGACTTAAGGGCTGTCATGCAGTTACAATCACGAGCAGTATTAGTAATTAGTATATTATATATGCCTCCAGCAGGAATTGGCTATTGAACTGGGAAACAATCACTACTCTTATACGACTAGTCCAACAGGTTCTTTAATGTCCCCCAAATACTGCAGGTTAAGGTTGTTAAGAAAGGGTTGGGAGACAGAGCCTACGGTTAAACGTCCTTATCCGAGAAGACTTGAAGGTCTAATTATTTGTAGATGTTATTACAAAGGCAGCAACTTCTCCTCAGTTATTTTAAGACCCCGAGTTTTGGACCAACCGCCGGGGATCGAACCCACGACCTCACGCACGAAAGTCCGGTGCTCGGCTCAACCAACTGAGCCAACCGTGTGGCGGGAGGCTACTTTATTCACTTATTGTCGATGTATAAATCTAAAATATAACTATTATAAGTTAACCATTCTTTCTAAACTACAAAAAATTATATATATATGCGTGATTATTTGCTCATTTATTTCATTTTCAATGTGCAAAGCATGATAGGAAACCGAGTCCTTACGCTTTTTTGGCTCCTCTAAAAAATCATCTGACAATTTTTCCTCCGACATTTTCTATGGAAATGTAAGTATTTCAACAGACGAAAATAATAGAGTAATTTTTTTCTGATATTTCCTTTGATTTCCTTGTTTCATTTTTGCAGCGCTTTGTGAGATTGCTTTGTGAGCTTTTATGCACATTGTCTATTTAACTTTAGAAAAAAACTACTAATGGTACTCTATCACCAATCGAGCCCTGTGATTGGCTGAGCTACTAGGGGTCTATTAGTGATAGACCTCTAGTAGCGAAAAGCGCCGGTTTTGAAAACCAAAAAAATATATTTAAAGCAAAATCCAAAACTTTTTGCATCCTTTTATTGGACCGATTAGTAGGTTTTTACTAAAACAATTAGACCTCTCGCCCTCATGGCCTACGAGTCAATAGCCCATTCGGCCTTCGGCCTCGTGGGCTATTGACTCGTAGACCATTCGGACTGGAGGACTAATTGTTAAATATACCTCCATCCCATCGAAAAGATATATAGATATCAACGTGCATGTACAGAAATAAACATATGAAAAAACAAAATCACCATAAATAAAGACTACAGTATTCTTATTCACAAAAGTAAAAACCGAAGAAACTTGGTGTCCTTAAAGTCTAAAGGGTAAAACATCAAGCGAAGTTCCCGAAGTTCTTGCACATACTACTTAGGTTCTTCCGCATCGAGTCTCTTGCAGACTGGAAGTCAATCAAAGTTTTGATTACGCACTAACCTGTAGGTTGTGATCGTGTCCACTGATGTACCCTGTGACGTCATACTTCTCAAGTACGGGTTTAACTCTTAAGCGTAGTGGCGTGCAATCTAAAGATCTTCGATCCGTCTACTGCTATTTTATAAGACCTTTATTAGAGTACGCCTGCCCCGTCTGGCATCCTTCTTTGACATGTAAACTTAAAGACCAACTTGAAGCCATCCAGCGTCGGGCGCTTCGTATAGTGTACCCTCAATTGTCATATAAGGACGCTCTCAATGAATTAAACCTCACCACTCACTATGAGAGACGAGAACATTTGTGCAGGAAATTCTACAATAACATTACATGTACCGATAATAAACTGAACTGCCTTTTACCTAAACCTATATCTAAAAACTACAGCCTTAGAAATCCCAGGAGAATCCCATTACTCAAGTGTAGGACTAAAAGATATCAGAATAGTTTTATACCAAGTTCAATAAAGAAATGGGACTAATTTTAACTTGTACTTTTACCTAAAATTATATATATATATTTTTTCAATCATGCAAATATTTTAGATATATTTTAAAACTATGTAAATATTGAGTTTTTCAATTCTTTCGAATTGCCAGTCAATTTTATCAATAAAGTTATTATTATTATTATTAAGACTTGACATCAAGCAATCTCAGTTTCCATGGAAACCTGCTGAAAACATAGGATGATGTCCAGCCACTATCAAATAATTTCCACTGTTGGAATAAAAGAGAAGAGAGAACTAAAATTTTCTTAGGCCGTGTTTACGTGTTGATGGCACTCAATCTCCCTGCAATTTCAGCATTTGGAATCCTTACTGCGTATGCCTTAACGAAATGCTAGGACAGCCGAATTTCGTGTTGGCAGCCTGTGCATTACTTCTTTTCTGTGGTTTTTTCCCATAATATCATGATTACCTCGGGATCCATTGTTTCCAGAGGGATGTTTAAGGTCTAACATCCCCCTGGATGAATAGTGATGAGGGATATTTAGTCTAAATATCCCTCATGAATATAATCATGAGGGATATTTAGTAACTAAATATCCCTCATCACTATTCATGAGCCATGGTCCCTCATACGACAATCACCGGGAACATGGCTGGGTAGCATTGACCCAATCGAAAATTTTGCGCAATGACTCTGGACTACACACTATTGAACACCCCAGCACTTGTGGGATCCATTGAACAATGTTTGCGCATACGTTGTCTAGCCGAGAAGTTTTCTTACTATTTGTGACGTAATCAAGACGGTTTTAAAACACTTCATTAATACCGCTCTAGGCCAACCAAAGTGAATTAGAATAAAGCAGCACGAATGAATGAATGCTGGTTCAAATTGGCCATTGTCGCATTTAACAAAGGCAAATTCCCTTAAGTATGCCGCATATCAACAGCTTTGTAAAACTTTGTAATTTATGCATCGTACGAAAGCTAACATATTTCCTAAGAGCAGTTTTATTCCTTGGTAATCATAATATTACAAACTAATAGCATGAAATTTCGGGTGATTAGTGATTAAATGTCCCCTCAAGCCTCGGGAGGTTTAGTTAAAGTCCCTCCGCCTTCGGCGTCGGGACTTCAACAGAACCTCCCTCGGCTTTCGGGGACATTTAATCACTAATCACCCTCAAGTCATGCTATTACTTATAATTAATCTGTTGACTTACTTGGAATTGATCTTCCAGCGTCTTTGTGATTCATTCTAGCTGTTCAGATGCTGAGGGGAATCCATATTCTCTGCAATAAATAAGTGTTATTTTACAAACAGAAAAACGCTGTAGTTGTTGAATACTCGTACATAATAAGTTCATCTATTCTAAAAATATTTTAGGACTTCTTTTTATGAATCATGTATAACCAGGACCATACTTTCAGCCATCGAGTGCTGAATCCTCGAACGTATGGATTATCCCGGGAGGATTTACAGACTGATCAGGGAACTCGGCAGAAGCCTAAGGGAGAGGTTAGTCGGCCCCTAGACCGTAGATGATTAACCCCTTGCTATGACCAGTTAACCCGATATTTGGCATGTGTCGCTAATTACTTATCCCCCATACTCACTCTTTTCCATGTGGGATGTATTTTGTAAAACTTACTCTCGCTAAAATTTCCCCCAGAGAGTACTTTTAACGCGTTTTTTCGTTTCCAAAGTAATGCCTCTTCTTTCTCTTTTTTTCTCGGTTTCATTTTTGGAGGATAGCTTTTTTCCCTTGTTTTGACATAGTGGTTGACTGCATTTGAGGTCTTTTACAAGTTCTGAAGTTCTGAAATTCTGAAGTTTTTGAAGTTCGAGCAGTTTTCGAAGTTCTGACGTCATCAAGCTCGCTGAAGACCCAGATATCCTTCACTGTTGGGATCTTCAAGATCTTCAAGGGTGCGGTCCATGCTGCCCCTCGCCTAGCGATGGACTACGCGGACTACTCGTTGGATCGTCCGAGGACTGTTAAATGTTTTTCCCCCTAATTTTTGCAACTGTATTTCTTTTTTGGATTTGTCTTTTTTTGGGTCAAAAACCATCTTAGCAACGTTTCATGGTTAACTTCTCTTCGCGACATTTCTAAAGGTCAGGCTTTTCTTGCCTGGTTTACCTCCTTGGCCCCTTCACTGGACATTGTCTGCCTTCAGGAGACCCATTCTACATCTGATACTGAACTCAGTCCAATCTTAGTTTGATGGGTCTTCTTTTTCTTTTGTTGGCTCGCATTTATCTAATCACAGTGCCGGTGAATGTTTTCTTTTTAAATCTCGGTTCACTTTGCACAATTTCCATCAGTATCATTCTGGACGTGTCACTGTTGCCTACTTTAAATCTTTTTGTCATGACTTTCGTGTCATCTGTACTTATGCATATTATTCTTCTAAAGCTAAAGCCAGGCGTTCAGAAAGGTCCACTCTTGAAAACAGTGAAGATTCGTGCTCTCCATGTCGAATGGATTGAACGGTTCATCCTTTTCCCCAAAAAATGGGGAACTTTTTTCTCATACTATATGTGCAGAGTTGCTTTGGTACCACTGTCCAATTACGAAGTTCTTCCAGCGTTTTTGTGATCCTGTCTAGCTGTTCAGATGCCGAGGGAAATCCATATTCTCTGCAATAAATAAGTGTTATTTTACTAACAGAAAAAACGCTGTAGGTGTTCAATACTCATACTCATTTTTGAAAATATTTTAGGAATTCTTTTTATGAATCATGTATAACCAGGACCATACTTTCAGCCATCGAGTGCTGAATCCTCGAACGTATGGATTATCCCGGGAGGATTTACAGACTGATCAGGGAGCTCGGCAGAAGCCTAAGGGAGAGGTTAGTCGGCCCCTAGACCGTAGATGATTAACCCCTTGCTATGACCAGTTAACCCGAACTTTGGCATGTGTCGCTAATGACTAATCCCCCATAGTCATTCTTTTCCATGTGGGATATATTTTGTAAAACTTACTCTCCATCATTGCATAGTAACATCGTGTCTGACATAACTATCTGCACCGTCATAGCCGTGTTAGGGATCTTCTTCACCGAAAAATAACAAAATTATTGAAAACTTGAAGTCATTATGAAGTATTGGTGGGATAGGGGCAAAAAATGGATACCGTCCCTATCCATCGCATATTGTTCTTCTAAAGCTAAAGCCAGGCGGTCAGAAAGGTCCACTCTTGAAAACCGTGCTACTCTCCTCAAAAGTCAAATAGACTCTGCAATTTCTTCTTTGCTGCCTAAATACAAGGCGATTCTTCGTAATCTGTCCATTCTTGACCAGATTAAAGCAGAGGGTCTGCGAGTCCGTTCTCGCACCCAATGGGCAGAAGAGGGGCAGTCTTCCACCTCTTTCTTTTTTCAATCATACCAAAAAAAGCGATCTGACAGTACGATCTTCTCTGTCAAAAATAACGCCGGTCAGTATGTTTCTTCATCTTCGGACCTTCTGGGCGCCTGTTAGGAATCCTATGCTGAACTCTTTTCTGCTGGATCCACCGATAGTGATCTTCAAAATATTCGTCTACGACATCTTGAATCTCGTCTGGACCCTTCACAATCCGATATTTGTGATGGGGTATTAATTGGTGATGAATGCCTCATAGCCTTAAAAGGAATGACCCATAATAAAACACCTGGGTTTGATGGTCTACCCATGGAATTTTATCTGTCTTTCTGTGATATTCTTGGACATGACCTTGTTGACGTACGTAATTATGGATTTCCCAAAGGTTGCCTATTTTTCTCCCAATGCCGGGGCACAATTACCTTAGTTCCAAAAAAGGACGACCTACGTGATCGGAAGAACTGGCGCCCAATTACGCTTTTAAATTGTGATTATAAAATTGCATCAAGAGCAATCTCTGGTAAATTATTTTAAAAAGGTTTTATCTCAAGTAATCCCTCCGGATCAGTCAGGTTCTGAGCTTGGCCGGTTCATTGGAGAGACTGTTAATCTTCTGGAAAATATTGTTGACTATGCATCCTTAAATAATATTCCTGCTGTCGCCCTTGCTTTACATCATCACAGCTGAGGTGCTTGCTTGTAATATCCGTGCTTGCCCTCGAATGGAGGGTTTTCTTTTACCTGGTTTTGACTCTTGTAAACCTTTAATCAATCAATATGGTGTTGACACCACGTTGACTGTCACGAACGACGATTCAATACGCGCTATATTGGTTATTTATTGCTTATATGAACGGGCATCTGGTGCTCAACTCAATCCTACTAAATCAAAGGGTTTGTGGCTTAGACCCTGGCCACACCGCTCACACCCCACGGTTCTTCTTGATTGGTCAAGTGAAGCTATCTATCCCATGTCTGGGTACCTTTCTGGGCCCTCATTTACCTTCTTCTTCTAACTGGGACAAACGGATAAAGTCACTCTCTAATGTTCTTGATCTTTGGCAGCGGCGTTGCTTGTCCTTTCAAGGAAAATCTCTTGTCGCCAATGCTCTTGCACTCTCTGGTCTGTGGTATGGCCACAGTGCTGCCATTGTCAGATGGCCTCTTTTCTACTATCAATAATAGGGAACTTAAGCAACTCGAAATCTAGGACGGGGACGTGAGACCCGAGGTTTCAGAACTGAATTTAATGATAGTGGAAGATCTGGAAATAGGTGTTACTTCTTGATCTCAAGACGTGAACGACGTGCAATTGCTGAATATTGCATTCTGGTGAGAACGATATCGTCTTTTCTTGTTCAGATACCGACGTTCCCGTTCTAGATTTCGAGTTGCTTAAGTTCCCTATTAATACTATCAATTAATTCTTAAATTCTTCTGGTCTAACAAAAAAGAGTTGGTGGCTTGTAATACTACACATCTCAGTTGACAAATGGAGTGGTGGCTTTGGAATTGTAGATGTTGTAGATGTCAGTTTGAAGATTCGTGCTCTCCATGTCCAATGGATCAAACGGTTCATCCTTTTCCCCAATAAATGGGAAACTTGTTTCTCATACTATATAAGCAGAGTTGCTTTGGTACCACTGTCCAATTAAGAAGTTCTTCCAGCGTTTTTGTGATCCTGTCTAGCTGTTCAGATGCTGAGGGGAATCCATATTCTCTGCAATAAATAAGTGTTATTTTACTAACAGAAAAAACGCTGTAGTTGTTGAATACTCATACTCATTTTCGAAAATATTTTAGGAATTTTTTTTATGAATCATGTATAACCAGGACCATACTTTCAGCCATCGAGTGCTGAATCCTCGAACGTATGGACTATCCCGGGAGGATTTACAGACTGATCAGGGAGCTCGGCAGAAACCTAAGGGAGAGGTTAGTCGGCCCCTAGACCGTAGATGATTAACCCCTTGCTATGACCAGTTAACCCGATATTTGGCATGTGTCGCTAATGACTTATCCCCCATAGTCATTCTTTTCCATGTGGGATGTATATTGTAAAATTTACTCTCCATTTTTGCATAGTAACATCGTGTCTAACATAACTATCTGCATCGTCATAGCCGTGTTAGGGATCTTCTTCACTGAAAACCTACAAAATTATTGGAAATTTGAAGTCATTATGAAGTATTGGTGGGATAGGGCCAAACAATGGCCGTCCCTATCCATCGCATATTGCTCTTGTAAAGCTAAAGCCAGGCGTTCTGAAAGGTCCACTCTTGAAAACAGTGCTACTCTCCTCAAAAGTCAAATAGACTCTGGAAATTCTTCTTTGCTGCCTAAATACAAGGCGATTCTTCGTATTCTGTCCATTCTTCACCAAGGTTAAAGCAGAGGGTCTGCGAGTCCGTTCTCGCACCCAATGGGCAGAAGAGGGGCAGTCTTCCACGTCTTTCTTTTTTAAATCAGTCCAAAAAAAGCGATTGGACAGTACCATCTTCTTTGTCAAGAATAATGCTGGTCAGTATGTTTCTTCATCTTCGGACCTTCTGGGCGCCTGGCAGGAATTCTATGCTGAACTCTTTTCTGCTGGATCCACCTATAGTGATCTTCAAAATATTCTTCTGCGACATCTTGAATCTCGTCTGGACCCTTCACAATCCGATATTTGTGATGGGGTATTAATTGGTGATGAATGCCTCATAGCCTTAAAAGGAATGACCCACAATAAAACACCTGGGTTTGATGGTCTACCCATGGAATTTTATCTGTCTTTCTGGGATATTCTTGGGAAAGACCTGGTTGACGTACTTAATAATGGTTTTGCCAAAGGTTGCCTATCTTTCTCCCAACGCCAGGGCACAATTACCTTAGTTCCAAAAAAGGACGACCTACGTGATCGGAAGAACTGGCGCCCAATTACTCTTTTAAATTGTGATTATAAAATTGCATCAAGAGGAATCTCTGGTAGATTATTAAAGGTTTTATCTCAAGTAATCTCTCCGGACTAGTCAGGTTATGTGCCCGGCCAGTTCATTGGAGAGACTGTTCTTCCTCTGTACAATATTGTTGACTATGCAACATTAAATAACATTCCTGCTGCCTTAATCTCTCTCAATCAAGAGAAAGCTTTCGACCGAGTTGACCGGCCTTTTCTCTTGAAAACTCTACGTGCTATGGGTTTTGGTCCCAGCTTTCTTCAATGGATCACCACTTTTTATACTGATGTACTTTCAACAGTCCAAGTCAATGCTTCTTTACCCCCTTTTTTACTTTGTCTTGTGGTGTTCGGCAAGCCTGCCTACTGTCGCCCTTGCTTTACATCATCACAGCTGAGGTGCTTGCTTGTAACATCCGTGCTTGCCCTCGAATTGAGTGTTTTCTTTTGCCTGGTTTTGACTCTTGTCAATCTTTAATCAATCAGTATGCTGATGACACCACGTTGACTGTCACGAACTTCGATTCAATTCGTGCCATATTTGATATTTATAGCTTATATGAACGGGCATCTGGTGCTAAACTCAATCCTACTAAACCAAAGGGTTTGTGGCTTGGACCCTGGGCACACCGCTCAGACCCCCCAGTTCTTCTTGATTGGTCAAGTGAGGCTATCCCGTGTTTGGGTACCTTTCTGGGCCCTAATTTACCTTCTTCTTCTAACTGGGACAAACGTATAACGTCACTCTCCAATGTTCTTGATCTTTGGCAGCGGCGTTGCTTGTCCTTTCAAGGAAAATCTCTTGTCGCCAATGCTCTTGCGATCTCTGGTCTGTGGTATGGCCACAGTGCTGCCATTGTCAGATGGCCTCTTCTCTACTATCAATAATAATACTACCAATTAATTCTTAAATTCTTCTGGTCCAACAAAAAAGAGTTGGTGGCTCGTAATACTACACATCTCAGTTGACAAATTGAGTGGTGGCTTTGAAGTTATAGATGTCCGTTTGAAGATTCGTGCTCTCCACGTCCAATGGATCAAACGGTTCATCCTTTTCCCCAATAAATGGGAAACGTTTTTCTCATACTATATGTGCAGAGTTGCTTTGGTACCACTGTCCAATTAAGAAGTTCTTCCAGCGTCTTTGTGATCCTGTCTAGCTGTTCAGATGCTGAGGGAAATTCATATTCTCTGCAATAAATAAGTGTTATTTTACTAACAGAAAAAAACGCTGTAGTATATGATATTTTAGGGATTTTTTTAGTGAATCATGTATAACCAGGACCATACTTTCAGCCATGGAGTGCTGAATCCTCGAACGTATGGATTATCTAAGGGAGAGGTTAGTCGGCCCCTAGACCGTAGATGATTAACCCCTTGCTATGACCAGTTAACCCGATATTTGGCATGTGTCGCTAATGACTAATCCTCCATAGTCACTCTTGTTCATGTGGGATGTATTTTGTAAAACTTACTCTTCATCATTGCATAGTAACATCGTGTCTAACATAACTATCTGCACCGTCATAGCCGTGTTAGGGATCTTCTTCACTGAAAACCAACAAAATTATTGGAACTTTGAAGTCATTACATACTGCATGTGCGTGGTGGTATGTACTGCTCTAATCATCGCTCAAATTTTCCTCAGAGAAGAACGTTTCACGAGTTTTTTCGCTTTCAAGGTAACGCCTCTTCTTTCTCTTTCTACTTTCATTTTTGGAGGATAGTTTTTGTTTTGTTTTCACTCGCTGAGTGCAATTGAAGTCTTTTACAAGTTCTGAAGTTCTAAAATTCTGAAGTTTTAAGTTCGAGCAGTTTTCAAAGTTCTGACGTCATCAAGCTAGCTGAAGACCCAGATATCCTTCACTGGTGGGATCTTCAAGATCTTCAAGACTTTGGTCCACGCAGCCACTCGCCCGCCATGGACTACGCGGACTACTCGGTGGATCGGCCGATGACTGTTACTCTGCGATTGCCTAGGAGATTAGCAGAAGGTGGAGTTTTCCCTCCACGTGGCCTTATTCTTCAGTGTATTTTGGATGTCATTGGCGACAAGAGCAGCGTCCTCTGTTTCCAAAGATTGTCAGCTACTCACTATGATGTCACTTTTAAGCCCAGCGAAGAAACTACGCGTCACCAACTCTTGGAGAATGGAGTCGATCTTAGTGCTTCTCATATTGCACTCTTCGAGTCAGACCCAAAGTCTGTTTTCGTCAACGTTAAAGACCTGCCTACTGAAGTGCCTGATGAAAAAGTGCCTGACGAAAAAGTGCCTGACGAAAAAGTGTTAAACTTAATGTTTATGTTTAAATGTTTTTTCCTCATTTTTGCAACTGTATTTCTTTTTTGGATTTGTCTTTTTTTGGGTCAAAAACCATCTTAATAACGTTTCATGGTTAACTTCTTGACCTTAATGTTTAAAAACATTAATGGTCTTCGCGACCTTTCTAAACAACAGGCTTTTCTTGCCTGGATTACCTCCTTGGCCCCTTCACTGGACATTGTCTGTCTTCAGGAGACCCATTCTACATCTGATGCTGAACTCCAATCTTGGTTTAATGGGTCGTCTTTTTCTTTTGTTGGCTCGCATTTATCTAATCACAGTGCCGGTGTATGTATTCTTTCTAAATCTCGGTTCACTTTGCACAATTTCCATCAGCCCCATTCTGGACGTGTCACTGTTGCCGACTTTAAATCTTCTTGTCATGACGTTCGTGTCACCTGCATGTATCTGGTTAGAGGGCCTTTTTTTGAAGATCTTTACCATTTTTCCAACACTCCTAGTCCTGTTTTTTTGCCAAGATGATTTTAACGCCGTTTTTGATCTCCCCGCAATTTCAGCATTTGGAATCCTTACTGCTCATGCCTTAATGAAATGTTTTGACAGCCGAATTTCGTGTTGGTAGGCTGTGCATTACTGCTTTTCTGTTCCATTAATCTGATGACTTCCTCGGAATCTTCCAGCGTCTTTGTGATCCATTCTAGCTGCTCAGATGCTGAGGGGAATCCATATTCTCTGCAATAAATAAGTGCGGTTATTTTACTAACAGAACAACGCTGTAGTTATTGAATACTCATACATTTTCGAAAATATTTTACGATCTTTGTTTTTATGAATCATGCATGTATAACCAGGACCATACTTCCAGCCATCGAGTGCTGAATCCTCGAACGTATGGATTATCCCGGGAGGATTTACAGACTGATCAGGGAGCTCGGCAGAAGCCTAAGGGAGAGGTTAGTCGGCCCCTAGACCGTAGATGATTAACCCCTTGCTATGACCAGTTAACCCGATATTTGGCATGTGTAGCTAATGACTAATCCCCCATAGTCATTCTTTTCCATGTGGGATGTATTTTGTGAAACTTACTCTCCATCATTGCATAGTAACATCGTGTCTGACATAACGTCATAGCCGTAAGGATCTTCTTCACTGAAAACCAACAAAATTATTGGAAATTCGAAGTCATTATGAAGATTGGTGGGATAGGGCCAAACAGTGGATACCGTCCCTATATCCATCGCATATTGTTCTTGTAAAGCTAAAGCCAGGCGTTCTGAAAGGTGCACTCTTGAAAACAGAAAACTACTCTTCTCAAAAGTCAAATAAACTCTGCAATTTCCTCTTTGCTGCCTAAATACAAGGCGATTCTTCGTAAATTGTCCATACTTCACCAGGTTAAAGCAGAGGGTCTGCGAGTCCGTTCTCGCACCCAATGGGCAGAAGAGGGGGAGTCTTCCACCTCTTTCTTTTTTAAATCAGTCCAAAAAAAGCGATCGGACAGTACCATCTTCTCTGTCAAGAATAATGCTGGTCAGTACGTTTCTTGATCTTCGGACCTTCTGGGCGCCTGGCAGGAATTCTTTGCTGAGCTCTTTTCTGCTGGATCCACCGATGGTGATCTTCAAAATATTCTTCTGCGACATCTTGAATCTCGTCTTGACCCTTCACAATCCCATCTTTGTGATGGGGTATTAATTCGTGATGAATGCCTCATAGCCTTAAAAGGAATGACCCACAATAAAACAACTGGGCTTGATGGTCTACCCATGGAATTTTATCTGTCTTTATGGGATATTCTTGGACATGACCTTGTTGACGTACGTAATTATGGATTTCCCAAAGGTTGCCTATCTTTCTCCCAACGCCGGGGCACAATTACCTTAGTTCCAAAAAAGAGCGACCTACGTCATCGGTAGAGCTGGCGCCCAATTACTCTTTTAAATTGTGATTATAAAATTGCATCAAGAGCAATCTCTGGTAAATTATTTTAAAAAGGTTTTATCTCAAGTAATCTCTCCGCATCAGTCAGGTTCTGAGCTTGGCCGGTTCATTGGAGAGATTGTAAATCTTCTGGAAAATATAGTTGACTATGCAACATTAAATACCATTCCTGCTGCCTTAATATCTCTCAATCAAGAGAAAGCTTTCTACCGAGTTTACTGGCCCTTTCTCTTGAAAACTCTACGTGCTATGGCTTTTGGTCCCCGCTTTCTTCAATGGATCACCACTTTTTATACTTATGTACTTCCAACAGTCCAAGTCAATGCTTCTTTACCCCCTTTTTTACTTTGTCTCGTGGTGTTCCGCAAGGCTGCCCACTGTCGCCCTTGCTTTACATCATCACAGCTGAGGTGCTTGCTTGGAACATCCAAAAACCTTACTCAAAAACCTTACTCACTATTGGTAGCAAAGATATTGGTCTATAGTTACTAACAAGTTTTTTTAAGTCCTTCTTGAAGATCGGTGTGACATTTGCATCTTTCCAATCAGCTGGAAACTTCCCAAGAGTCAAGGACAGATTGAATAGCCTTGTTAGAGAAGGAGCAATCTGGACTGCGCATTCCTTGAGTAAACGTTTCGTGAGACTTTGGCGTCTTTCGTACAACGTTACTAAACCTAATTGATCTAATGCTTTAGCGTACGATATTTCTGGATAGATTATGCGCATAGCACGTCTTTGCAGCCTTTCCAGGTCATCATTTAAATACCTTTCTGGGCCTTAATTTACCTTCTTCTTCTAACTGGGACAAACGTATAACGTCACTCTCCAATGTTCTTGATCTTTGGCAGCGGCGTTGCTTGTCCTTTCAAGGAAAATCTCTTGTCGCCAATGCTCTTGCACTCTCTGGTCTGTGGTATGGTCACATTGCTGCCATTGTCAGATGGCTTCTTGTCTACTATCAATAATAATACTATCAATTAATCCTTAAATTCTTCTGGTCTAACAAAAAAGAGTTGGTGGCTCGTAATACTACACATCTCAGTTGACAAATTGAGTGGTGGCTTTGGAGTTATAGATGTCCGTTTGAAGATTCGTGCTCTCCATGTCCAATGGATCAAACGGTTCATCCTTTTCCCCAATAAATGAGGAACTTTTTTCTCATACTATATGTGCAGAGTTGCTTTGGTACCACTGTCCAATTAAGAAGTTCTTCCAGCGTCTTTGTGATCCTGTCTAGCTGTTCAGATGCTGAGGGGAATTCATATTCTCTGCAATAAATAAGTGTTATTTTACTAACAGAAAAAACGCTGTAGTTGTTGAATACTCATTCTCATTTTCCAAATCATTTTAGGAATTGTTTTTATGAATCATGTATAACCAGGACCATACTTTCAGCCATCGAGTGCTGAATCCTCGAACGTATGGATTATCCGGGGAGGATTTACAGACTGATCAGGGAGCTCGGCAGAAGCCTAAGGGAGAGGTTAGTCGGCCCCTAGACCGTAGATGATTAACCCCTTGCTATGACCAGTTAACCCGATATTTGGCATGTGTCGCTAATGACTAATCCCCCATGGTCACTCTTGTTCATGTGGGATGTATTTTGTAAAACTTACTTTTCACCATTGCATAGTAACATCGTGTCTAACATAACTATCGGCACCGTCATAGCCGTGTTAGGGATCTTCTTCACTGAAAACCAACAAAATTATAGGAAATTTGAAGTCATTATAAAGTGGTGGTGGGATATGGGCAAACAATGGATACGGTCCATATCCATCGCATATTGTTCTTCTAAAGCTAGAGCCAGGCGTTCAGAAAGGTGCACTCGTGAAAACAGTGCTACTCTCTTCAAAAGTCAAATAGACTTTGGAAATTCTTCTTTTCTGCCTAAATACATGGCTGTTCTTCATAATCTGTCCATTCTTGACGAGATTAAAGCAGAGGGTCTGCGAGTGCGTTCTCGCAACCAATGGGCAGAAGAGGGACAGTCTTCCACCTCTTTCTTTTTTAAATCAGTCCAAAAAATGCGATAGTACGATCTTCTCTGTGAAGAATAATGCTGGTTAGTATGTTTCTTCATCTTCGGACCTTCTGGTCGCCTGGCAGGAATTTTATGCTGAGATCTTTTCTGCTGGATCCACCGATGGTGATCTTCAAAATATTCTTCTGTGACATCTTGAATCTCGTCTTGAACCTTCACAATCTGATCTTTGTGATGGAGTATTAATTGGTGATGAATGCCTCATAGCCTTAAAAGGAATGACCCATAATAAAACACCTGGATTTGATGGTCTACCCATGGAATTTTATCTGTCTTTATGGGATATTCTTGGACATGACCTTGTTGACGTACGTAATTATGGATTTCCCAAAGGTTGCCTATCTTTCTCCCAACGCCGGGGCACAATTACCTTAGTTCCAAAAAAGAGCGACCTACGTCATCGGTAGAGCTGGCGCCCAATTACGCTTTTAAATTGTGATTATAAAATTGCATCAAGAGCAATCTCTGGTAAATTATTTTAAAAAGGTTTTATCTCAAGTAATCTCTCCGCATCAGTCAGGTTCTGAGCTTGGCCGGTTCATTGGAGAGATTGTAAATCTTCTGGAAAATATAGTTGACTATGCAACATTAAATACCATTCCTGCTGCCTTAATATCTCTCAATCAAGAGAAAGCTTTCTACCGAGTTTACTGGCCCTTTCTCTTGAAAACTCTACGTGCTATGGCTTTTGGTCCCCGCTTTCTTCAATGGATCACCACTTTTTATACTTATGTACTTCCAACAGTCCAAGTCAATGCTTCTTTACCCCCTTTTTTACTTTGTCTCGTGGTGTTCCGCAAGGCTGCCCACTGTCGCCCTTGCTTTACATCATCACAGCTGAGGTGCTTGCTTGGAACATCCAAAAACCTTACTCAAAAACCTTACTCACTATTGGTAGCAAAGATATTGGTCTATAGTTACTCACAAGTTTTTTTGAGTCCTTCTTGAAGATCGGTGTGACATTTGCATCTTTCCAATCAGCTGGAAACTTCCCAAGAGTCAAGGACAGATTGAATAGCCTTGTTAGAGATGGAGCAATCTGGACTGCGCATTCCTTGAGTAAACGTTTCGTGAGACTTTGGCGTCTTTCGTACAACGTTACTAAACCTAATTGATCTAATGCTTTAGCGTACGATATTTCTGGATAGATTATGCGCATAGCACGTCTTTGCAGCCTTTCCAGGTCATCATTTAAATACCTTTCTGGGCCTTAATTTACCTTCTTCTTCTAACTGGGACAAACGTATAACGTCACTCTCCAATGTTCTTGATCTTTGGCAGCGGCGTTGCTTGTCGTTTCAAGGAAAATCTCTTGTCGCCAATGCTCTTGCACTCTCTGGTCTGTGGTATGGTCACATTGCTGCCATTGTCAGATGGCCTCTTGTCTACTATCAATAATAATACTATCAATTAATCCTTAAATTCTTCTGGTCTAACAAAAAAGAGTTGGTGGCTCGTAATACTACACATCTCAGTTGACAAATTGAGTGGTGGCTTTGGAGTTATAGATGTCCGTTTGAAGATTCGTGCTCTCCATGTCCAATGGATCAAACGGTTCATCCTTTTCCCCAATAAATGAGGAACTTTTTTCTCATACTATATGTGCAGAGTTGCTTTGGTACCACTGTCCAATTAAGAAGTTCTTCCAGCGTCTTTGTGATCCTGTCTAGCTGTTCAGATGCTGAGGGGAATTCATATTCTCTGCAATAAATAAGTGTTATTTTACTAACAGAAAAAACGCTGTAGTTGTTGAATACTCATACATAATAAGTTCATCTATTCTAAAAATATTTTAGGACTTCTTTTTATGAATCATGTATAACCAGGACCATACTTTCAGCCATCGAGTGCTGAATCCTCGAACGTATGGATTATCCCGGGAGGATTTACAGACTGATCAGGGAGCTCGGCAGAAGCCTAAGGGAGAGGTTAGTCGGCCCCTAGGCCGTAGACGATTAACCTCTTGCTATGACCAGTTAACCCGATATTTGGCATGTGTCACTAATGACTAATCCCCCATGGTCACTCTTGTTCATGTGGGATGTATTTTGTAAAACTTACTCTTCATCATTGCATAGTAACATCGTATCTAACATAACTATCTGCACCGTCATAGCCGTGTTAGGGATCTTCTTCACTGAAAACCAACAAAATTATTCGAACTTTGAAGTCATTACATATTGCATGTGCGTGGTGGTATGTACTGCTCTAATCATCGCTCAAATTTTCCCCACATAAGCACGTTTCACGCGTTTTTTCGCTTCCAAGGTAACGCCTCTTCTTTCTCTTTCTACTTTCATTTTTGGAGGATAGTTTTTGTTTTGTTTTCACAGACTCGCTGAGTGCATTTGAGGTCTTTTACAAGTTCTGAAGTTCTGAAATTCTGAAGTTTTCAAGTTCGAGCAGTTTTCGAAGTTCTGAAGTCATCAAGCTAGCTGAAGACCCAGATATCCTTCACTGGTGGGATCTTCAAGATCTTCAAGACTATGGTCCACGCAGCCACTCGCCCGCCATGGACTACGCGGACTACTCGGTGGATCGGCCGATGACTGTTACTCTGCGATTGCCTAGGAGATTAGCAGAAGGTGGAGTTTTCCCTCCACGTAGCCTTATTCTTCAGTGTATTTTGGATGCATGTCATTGGCGACAAGAGCAGCGTCCTCTGTTTCCAAAGATTGTCAGCTACTCAATATGATGTCACTTTTAAGCCCAGCGAAGAAACTACGCGTCACCAACTCTTGGAGAATGGAGTCGATCTTAGTGCTTCTCATATTGCACTCTTCAAGTCAGACCCAAAGTCTGTTTTCGTCAACGTTAAAGACCTGCCTACTGAAGTGCCTGATGAAAAAGTGCCTGACGAAAAAGTGCCTGACGAAAAAGTGCCTGACGAAAAAGTGTTAAACTTAATGTTTATGTTTAAATGTTTTTTCCTCATTTTTGCAACTGTATTTCTTTTTTGGATTTGTCTTTTTTTGGGTCAAAAACCATCTTAATAACGTTTCATGGTTAACTTCTTGACCTTAATGTTTAAAAACATTAATGGTCTTCGCGACCTTTCTAAACAACAGGCTTTTCTTGCCTGGATTACCTCCTTGGCCCCTTCACTGGACATTGTCTGTCTTCAGGAGACCCATTCTACATCTGATGCTGAACTCCAATCTTGGTTTAATGGGTCGTCTTTTTCTTTTGTTGGCTCGCATTTATCTAATCACAGTGCCGGTGTATGTATTCTTTCTAAATCTCGGTTCACTTTGCACAATTTCCATCAGCACCATTCTGGACGTGTCACTGTTGCCGACTTTAAATCTTCTTGTCATGACTTTCGTGTCACCTGCATGTATCTGGTTAGAGGGCCTTTTTTTTGAAGATCTTTACCATTTTTCCATTACTCCTAGTCCTGTTTTTTTGCCAAGATGATTTTAACGCCGTTTTTGATCGCAATTTCAGCATTTGGAATCCTTACTGCTCATGCCTTAATGAAATGCTTTGACAGCCGAATTTCGTGTTGGTAGGCTGTGCATTACTGCTTTTCTGTTCCAGTAATCTGATGACTTACTCGGAATCTTCCAGCGTCTTTGTGATCCATTCTAGCTGCTCAGATGCTGAGGGGAATCCATATTCTCTGCAATAAATAAGTGCGGTTATTTTACTAACAGAACAACGCTGTAGTTATTGAATACTCATACATTTTCGAAAATATTTTACGATTTTTGTTTTTATGAATCATGCATGTATAACCAGGACCATACTTCCAGCCATCGAGTGCTGAATCCTCGAACGTATGGATTATCCCGGGAGGATTTACAGACTGATCAGGGAGCTCGGCAGAAGCCTAAGGGAGAGGTTAGTCGGCCCCTAGACAGTAGATGATTAACCCCTTGCTATGACCAGTTAACCCGATATTTGGCATGTGTCGCTAATGACTAATTCCCCATGGTCACTCTTGTTCATGTGGGATGTATTTTGTAAAACTTACTCTTCGCCATTGCATAGTAACATCGTGTCTAACATAACTATCTGCACCGTCATAGTCGTGTTAGGGATCTTCTTCACTGTAAACCAACAAAATTATAGGAAATTTGAAGTCATTATGAAGTATTGGTGGGATATGGGCAAACAATGGATACGGTCCATGTCCATCGTATATTGTTCTTCTAAAGCTAGAGCCAGGCGTTCAGAAAGGTGCACTCGTGAAAACAGTGCTACTCTCCTCAAAAGTCAAATAGACTTTGGAAATTCTTCTTTGCTGCCTAATTACATGGCTGTTCTTCATAATCTGTCCATTCTTGACCAGATTAAAGCAGAGGGTCTGCGAGTGCGTTCTCGCAACCAATGGGCAGAAGAGGGACAGTCTTCCACCTCTTTCTTTTTTAAATCAGTCCAAAAAATGCGATAGTACGATCTTCTCTGTGAAGAATAATGCTGGTTAGTATGTTTCTTCATCTTCGGACCTTCTGGTCGCCTGGCAGGAATTTTATGCTGAGATCTTTTCTGCTGGATCCACCGATGGTGATCTTCAAAATATTCTTCTGTGACATCTTGAATCTCGTCTTGACCCTTCACAATCTGATCTTTGTGATGGGGTATTAATTGGTGATGAATGCCTCATAGCCTTAAAAGGAATGACCCATAATAAAACACCTGGATTTGATGGTCTACCCATGGAATTTTATCTGTCTTTATGGGATATTCTTGGACATGACCTTGTTGACGTACGTAATTATGGATTTCCCAAAGGTTGCCTATCTTTCTCCCAACGCCGGGGCACAATTACCTTAGTTCCAAAAAAGAGCGACCTACGTCATCGGTAGAACTGGCGCCCAATTACGCTTTTAAATTGTGATTATAAAATTGCATCAAGAGCAATCTCTGGTAAATTATTTTAAAAAGGTTTTATCTCAAGTAATCTCTCCGCATCAGTCAGGTTCTGAGCTTGGCCGGTTCATTGGAGAGATTGTAAATCTTCTGGAAAATATAGTTGACTATGCAACATTAAATACCATTCCTGCTGCCTTAATATCTCTCAATCAAGAGAAAGCTTTCTACCGAGTTTACTGGCCCTTTCTCTTGAAAACTCTACGTGCTATGGCTTTTGGTCCCCGCTTTCTTCAATGGATCACCACTTTTTATACTTATGTACTTCCAACAGTCCAAGTCAATGCTTCTTTACCCCCTTTTTTACTTTGTCTCGTGGTGTTCCGCAAGGCTGCCCACTGTCGCCCTTGCTTTACATCATCACAGCTGAGGTGCTTGCTTGGAACATCCAAAAACCTTACTCAAAAACCTTACTCACTATTGGTAGCAAAGATATTGGTCTATAGTTACTCACAAGTTTTTTTGAGTCCTTCTTGAAGATCGGTGTGACATTTGCATCTTTCCAATCAGCTGGAAACTTCCCAAGAGTCAAGGACAGATTGAATAGCCTTGTTAGAGATGGAGCAATCTGGACTGCGCATTCCTTGAGTAAACGTTTCGTGAGACTTTGGCGTCTTTCGTACAACGTTACTAAACCTAATTGATCTAATGCTTTAGCGTACGATATTTCTGGATAGATTATGCGCATAGCACGTCTTTGCAGCCTTTCCAGGTCATCATTTAAATACCTTTCTGGGCCTTAATTTACCTTCTTCTTCTAACTGGGACAAACGTATAACGTCACTCTCCAATGTTCTTGATCTTTGGCAGCGGCGTTGCTTGTCGTTTCAAGGAAAATCTCTTGTCGCCAATGCTCTTGCACTCTCTGGTCTGTGGTATGGTCACATTGCTGCCATTGTCAGATGGCCTCTTGTCTACTATCAATAATAATACTATCAATTAATCCTTAAATTCTTCTGGTCTAACAAAAAAGAGTTGGTGGCTCGTAATACTACACATCTCAGTTGACAAATTGAGTGGTGGCTTTGGAGTTATAGATGTCCGTTTGAAGATTCGTGCTCTCCATGTCCAATGGATCAAACGGTTCATCCTTTTCCCCAATAAATGAGGAACTTTTTTCTCATACTATATGTGCAGAGTTGCTTTGGTACCACTGTCCAATTAAGAAGTTCTTCCAGCGTCTTTGTGATCCTGTCTAGCTGTTCAGATGCTGAGGGGAATTCATATTCTCTGCAATAAATAAGTGTTATTTTACTAACAGAAAAAACGCTGTAGTTGTTGAATAGTCATTCTCATTTTCGAAAACATTTTAGGAATTCTTTTTATGAATCATGTATAACCAGGACCATACTTTCAGCCATCGAGTGCTGAATCCTCGAACGTATGGATTATCCCGGGAGGATTTACAGACTGATCAGGGAGCTCGGCAGAAGCCTAAGGGAGAGGTTAGTCGGCCCCTAGACCGTAGACGATTAACCTCTTGCTATGACCAGTTAACCCGATATTTGGCATGTGTCACTAATGACTAGTCCCCCATGGTCACTCTTGTTCATGTGGGATGTATTTTGTAAAACTTACTCTTCATCATTGCATAGTAACATCGTGTCTAACATAACTATCGGCACCGTCATAGCCGTGTTAGGGATCTTCTTCACTGAAAACCAACAAAATTATTCGAACTTTGAAGTCATTACATACTGCATGTGCGCGGCTGTATTACTGCTTTAAGCATTGCTAAACTTTTCCCCACAGAAGAATGTTTCACGCGTTTTTTCGTTTCCAAGGTAACGCCTCTTCTTTCTCTTTTCTTCCTCGGTTTCATTTTTTTAGGATAGATTTTTTCCTTGTTTTCACAGAGTCGCTGAGTGCATTTGAGGTCTTTTACAAGTTCTGAAGTTCTGAAATTCTGAAGTTTTCAAGTTCGAGCAGTATTCGAAGTTCTTACGTCATCAAGCTCGCTCAAGACCCAGATATCCTTCACTGGTGGGATCTTCAAGATCTCCCAGGGTGTGGTCCGCGAGGCCCCTCGCCCAGCGATGGACTACGCGGACTACTCGGTGGATTGGTCGCAGACTGTTACTCTGCGATTTCCTAGTAGATTAGGAGAAGGTGGAGGTTTCCTTCCACGTGGCCTTATTCTTCAGCGTATTTTGTATGTCATTAGCGACAAGAGCAGCCTCCTCTGTTTCCAACGATTGTCAGCTACTGACTATGATGTCACTTTTAAGCCAAGAGAAGAAACTACGCGTGACCAACTCTTGGAGAATGGAATATTTGGCGTACTTTGCAACCTGTTTGTAAATCTTTTACATGGACACGTGCAGATGGTTCAATATTGTCTCGTATTGATCTTATCGGTCGGGTGTTGCTAATGTGTGGTCTTATTTTGCTGTATCCTCACAAATCGTTCTTTGTCCACACTCCGACCATTGTGCTGTAACCTTGCAAGTAAATATTCCTAGTCTAGTGAAAAGGGGCCCTTGCCGTGTTAGGGATCTTCTTCACTGAAAATTAACAAAATTATTGGAAATTTGAAGTCATTATGAAGTCATGATTCTTAGGATAGGGGCAAACAATGGATACCGTCCCCATCCATCGCATATTGTTCTTCTAAAGCTAGAGCCACACGTTCAGAAAGGTCCACTCTTGAAAACAGTGCTACTCTCCTCAAAAATCAAATAGACTTTGGAAATTCTTCTCTTCTGCCTAAATACATGGCTGTTCTTCATAATCTGTCCATTCTTTACCAGAGTAATGCAGACGGTCTGCGAGTCCGTTCTCGCACCCAATGGGCAGAAGAGGGGCAGTCTTCCACCTCTTTCTTTTTTTAAATCAGTCCAAAAAAAAGCGATCTGACAGTACGATCTCCTCTGTCAAGAATAATGCCAGTCAGTATGTTTGTGCTAAACTCAATTCTACTAAATCAAAGGGTTTCTTCTTGATTGGTCCAGTGAGGCTATCCCATGTCTGGGTACCTTTCTGGGCCCTAATTTACCTTCTTCTTCTTCTAACTGAGACAAACGGATAACGTCACTCTCCAATGTTCTTGATCTTTGGCAACGGCGTTGCTTGTCCTTTCAACTGAGGAAAATCTCTTGTAGCCAATGCTCTTGCACTCTCTGGTCTGTATGTGGCCACAGTGCTGCCATTGTCAGATGGCCACTTGTCTACTAAAATTAAATATCCTTATCAATTTTTCTGGTCTAACAAAAAAGAGTTGGTGGCTCGTAATACTACACATCTCAGTTGACAAATTGAGTGGTGGCTTTGGAATTGTAGATGTTGTAGATTTCAGTTTGAAGATTCGTGCTCTCCATGTCCAATGGATCAAACGGTTCATCCTTTTCCCCAATAATTGGGGAGGTTTTTTCTCATACTATATGTGGAGAGTTGCTTTGGTACCACTGTCCAATTAGGAAGTTTTTCCAGCGTCTTTGTTATCCTGTCTAGCTGTTCAGATGCTGAGGGGAATTCATATTCTCTGCAATAAATAAGTGTTATTTTACTAACAGAAAAAAACGCTGTAGTATATGATATTTTAGGGATTTTTTTTATGAATCATGTATAACCAGGACCATACTTTCAGCCATCGAGTGCTGAATCCTCCAACGTATGGATTATCCCGGGAGGATTTACAGGCTGATCAGGGAGCTCGGCAGAAGCCTAAGGGAGAGGTTAGTCGGCCCCTAGACCGTAGATGATTAACCCCTTGCTATGACCAGTTAACCCGATATTTGGCATGTGTCGCTAATGACTTATCCCCCATACTCAGTCTTTTCGATGTGGGGTGTATTTTGTAAAACTTACTCTTGCTAAAATATTCCCCAGAGAAAAACTTTTAACGCGTTTCCAAAGTAATTTCTCTTCTTACTCTTTTTTTCTCGGTTTCATTTTTTGAGGATAGCTTTTTTCTCTTGTTTCCACATAGTGGTTGAGTGCATTTGAGGATTTTTACAAGTTCTGAAGTGCTGAAGTTTTCAAGTTCGAGCAGTTTTCGAAGTTCTGACGTCATCAAGCTCGCTGAAGACCCAGATATTCTTCACTGTAGGGATCTTCAAGATCTTTAAGAGTGCGGTCCACGCGGTCCCTCGCCCAGCCATGAACTACGCGCGGACTAGTCTTTGGATTGTCCGATGACTGTTAAATGTTTTTTCCCCTCATTTTTACAACTGCATTTCTTTTTTGGATTTGTCTTTTTTTGGGTCAAAAACCATCTTAATAACGTTTCATGGTTAACTTCTTGACCTTAATAATTAAAAACCTTAATGGTCTTCGCGACCTTTCTAAACGAAAGGCTTTTCTTGTCTGACTTACCTCCTTGGACCCTTCACTGGACATTGTCTGTCTTCAGGAGACCCATTCTGCATCTGATGCTGAACTCCAATCTTGCTTTAATGGGTCTCCTTTTTCTTTTGTTGGCTCGCATTTATCTAATCACAGTGCCGGTGTATGTATTCTTTTTAAATCTCGGTTCACTTTGCACAATTTCCATCAGCCCCATTCTGGACGTGTCACTGTTGCCGACTTTAAATCTTCTTCTCATGACTTTCGTGTCATCTGTATTTATACCCATAACCAGATACTGGTGAGAGGGCCCTTTTTTGAAGATCTTTACCATTTTTCTAACAAAGCTGAGGTGCTTCCTTGTAACCTCCGTGCTTGCCCTCGAATTGAATGTCTTCTTTTTCCTAGTTTTGACTCTTGTCAATCTTTAATCAATCAGTATGCTGATGACACAACGTTGACTGTCACGAACTACGATTCAATTCGCGCCATATTTAAGATTGATAGCTTATATGAACGGGCATCTGTTGCTAAACTGAATCCTACTAAATCCAAGGGTTTGTGGCTTGGATCCTGGGCACACCGCTCATACCCCACTGTTCTTCTTGATTGGTCAAGTGAAGCTATCTATCCCATGTCTGGGTACCTTTCTGGGCCTTCATTTACCTTCTTCTTCTAACTGGGACAAACGTATAACGTCACTCTCCAATGTTCTTGATCTTTGGCAGCGGCGTTGCTTGTCGTTTCAAGGAAAATCTCTTGTCGCCAATGCTCTTGCACTCTCTGGTCTGTGGTATGGTCACATTGCTGCCATTGTCAGATGGCCTCTTGTCTACGATCAATAATAATACTATCAATTAATCCTTAAATTCTTCTGGTCTAACAAAAAAGAGTTGGTGGTTCGTAATACTACACATCCCAGTTGACAAATTGAGTGGTGGCTTTGGAATTGTAGATGTTGTAGATGTCAGTTTGAAGATTCGTGCTCTCCATGTCCAATGGATCAAACGGTTCATCCTTTTTCCCCAATAAATGGGGAACTAATTAGGAAGTTCTTCCAGCGTCTTTGTTATCCTGTCTAGCAGTTCAGATGCTGAGGGAAATCCATATTCCATGCAATAAATAAGTGTTATTTTACTAACAGAAATCAGTATCAGTATCAGTTTTATTCCACTATAAAACGATTAGTTAATCAGTGGGGACATATTACTACAGAGAAACAAAATTCTGTTGTAGTAGTCCATTGAAGGCTTTTCTGTCTTGTGTAGATCTTTTAGCTTGTTCTTTATCAACATTTAAAAGTTTCTCAATCTTGATCCAAGGATCTCTTACAAATTTGGCTGATGGATTTATGAATAGTAGTTGTTTCGTCAAGTGTGAGTTCGCTCTTCTGCACATGTGTGCGATATACTTCAAATATCTTATGTATATGAAATCTCGTATTGATGAGGTTCCAACAATTCTCTCCAGATCCGTATTTCTGTATTTAAGTGCATAAGTTTCTTCTCCTTCGCTGTTCATTTTCCTTTCCCATCCTTTCCTTACCATTCTTCTCAGGAAACCGTAAAAAAAAACGCTGTAGTTGTTGATTACTCATAATCATTTTCGAAAATATCTTAGGAATTCTTTTTAAGAATCATGTATAACCAGGACCATACTTTCAGCCATCGAGTGCTGAATCCTCGAACGTATGGATTATCCCGGGAGGATTTACAGGCTGATCAGGGAGCTCGGCAGAAGCCTAAGGGAGAGGTTAGTCGGCCCCTAGACCGTAGATGATTAACCCCTTGCTATGACCAGCTTACCCGAAATTTGGAATGTTTCGCTAATGACTAATCCCTGATACTCACTCTTGTTCATGTGGGATGTATTTTGTAAAACTTACTCTTCATCATTGCATAGTAACATCGTGTCTAACATAACTATTTGCACCGTCATAGCCGTGTTAGGGATCTTCTTCACTGAAAACCAACAAAATCAATTGAAATTTGAAGTCATTATGAAGTATTGGTGGGATAGGGAGAAACAATGGATACCGTCCCTATCCATTGCATATTGTTCTTCTAAAGCTAAAGCCAGACGTTCAGAAAGGTCCACTCTTGAAAACAGTGGTACTCTCCTCAAAAGTCAAATAGACTCTGGAAATTCTTCTTTGCTGCCTAATTACATGGCTGTTCTTCGTAATCTGTTCATTCTTGAGCAGATTAAAGCAGAGGATCTGCGAGTGCGTTGTCGCACCCAATGGGCAGTAGAGGGGGAGTCTTCCACCTCTTTCTTTTTTAAATCTGACCAAAGAAAGCGATCTGACAGTAGGATCTTCACTGTCAAAAATAATACTGGTCAATGTTTCTTCATCTTCGGACCCTCTGCGCGGCTGGCAGAAATTCTATGCTGAACTCTTTTCTGCTGGATCCACCGCTGGTGATCTTCAAAATATTCTTCTGCGACATCATGAATCTCGTCTGGACCTTTCACAATCCGATCTTTGTGATGGAGTATTAATTCGTGATGAATGACTCATAGCCTTAAAAGAAATGACCCATAATAAAACACCTGAGTTTGATGGTCTACCCATGGAATTTTATCGGTCTTTATGGGATATTCTTTGACATGACCTTGTTGACGAACTTTTAAATTATGGATTTTCCAAAGTTTGCCTATCTTTCTCACAACGCCGGGGCACAATTACCTTAGTTCCAAAAAACAGCGACCTTCGTCATCGGAAGAACTGGCGCCAAATTACTCTTTTAAATTGTGATTATAAAATTGCATCAAGAGCAATCTCTGGTAGATTTTTTTTTAAATGTTTTATCTCAAGTTATCTCTCCGGATCAGTCAGGTTCTGTGCTTGGCCGGTTCATTGGAGAGACTGTTCTTCTTCTGCAAAATATTGTTGACTATACAACCTTGAATAACATTCCTGCTGCCTTAATATCTCTCAATCAAGAGAAAGCTTTCGACCGAGTTGACTGGTCTTTTCTCTTGAAATCTCTACGTGCCATGGGTTTTGGTGCCTGCTTTCTTCAATGGATCACCACTTATTATACTGATGTACTTTCAACAGTCCAAGTCAATGGCTTCTTTACCTCCTTTTTTTCTTTATCTCGTGGTGTTCGGCAAGGCTGCCCACTGTCGCCCTTGCTTTACATCATCACAGCTGAGATGCTTGCTTGTAACATCCGTGCTTACCCTCGAATTGAGGGTTTTCTTTTGCCTGATTTTGACTCTTGGAAATCTTTAATCAATCAGTATCCTGATGACACCACGTTGACTGTCACGAACGACGATTCAATTCGTGCTATATTTGATATTTATAGCTTATATGAACAGGCATCTGGTGCTAAACTGAATCCTACTAAATCAAAGGGTTTGTGGCTTGCACCCTAGGCACACCGCTCAGACCCCCCAGTTCTTCTTAATTGGTCTAGTGAAGCTATCTATCCCATGTCTGGGTACCTTTCTGTACCCTAATTTACCTTCTTCTTCTAACTGGGACAAACGTATAACGTCGCACTCGAATGTTCTTGATCTTAGGCAACGGCGCTGCTTGTCCTTTCAAGGAAATTCTCTTGTCGCCAATGCTCTTGCACTCTCTGGTCTGTGGTATGGTCACAGTGCTGCCATTGTCAGATGGCCTCTTGTCTACTATCAATAATAATACTATCAATTAATTCTTAAATTCTTCTGGTCTAACAAAAAAGAGTTGGTGGCTCGTAATACTACACATCTCAGTTGACAAATTGAGTGGTGGCTTTGGAATTGTAGATGTTGTAGATGTCAGTTTGAAGATTCGTGCGCTCTATGTCCAATGGATCAAACGGTTCATCCTTTTCCCCAATAAATGGGGAACTTTTTTCTCATACTATATGTGCAGAGTTGCTTTGGTACCACTGTCCAATTAGGAAGTTTTTCCACCGTCTTTGTGATCCTGTCTAGCTGTTCAGATGCTGAGGGGAATTCATATTCTCTGCAATAAATAAGTGTTATTTTACTAACAGAAAAAAACGCTGTAGTATATGATATTTTAGGGATTTTTTTTATGAATCATGTATAACCAGGACCATACTTTCAGCCATCGAGTGCTGAATCCCCGAACGTATGGATTATCCCGGGAGGATTTACAGGCTGATCAGGGAGCTCGGCAGATGGCTAAGGGAGAGGTTAGTCGGCCCCTAGACCGTAGATGATTAACCCCTTGCTATGACCAGTTAACCCGAAATTATGCATGTGTCGCTAAGGACTTATCCCCCATAGTCACTCTTTTCCATGTGGGATGTATTTTGTAAAACTTACTCTTCATCATTGCATAGTAACATCGTGTCTAACATAACTATCTGCACCGTCATAACCGTGTTAGGGATCTTCTTCACTGAAAACCAACAAAATTATTCGAACTTTGAAGTCATTACATACTGCATGTGCTTGGCGGTATTACTGCTCTAAGCATCGCTAAAATTTTCCCCAGAGAAGAACTTTTAACGTGTTATTTCTTTTGCAAGGTAATGGCTCTTCTTTCTCTTTTTTTCTCGGATAGTTTTTTTCCTTGTTTTCATAGAGTCGCTGAGTGCATTTGAGGTCTTTTAAAAGTTCTGAAGTTCTGAAATTCTGAAGTTTTCAAGTTCGAGCAGTTTTCGAAGTTCTGACGTCATCAAGCTCGCTGAAGACCCAGATATCCTTCACTGTTGGGATCTTCAAGATCTTCAAGAGTGCGGTCCACGCGGTCCTTCGCCCAGCCATGAACTACGCGGACTACTCGTTGGATCGTCCGATGACTGTTAAACGTTTTCCCCACTCATTTTTACAACTGTATTTCTTTTTTGGATTTGTCTTTTTTTGGGTCAAAAACCATCTTTATAATAATAATAATAATAATAATAATAATAATAATAATAATAATAATAATAATAATAATAATAATAATAATAATAATTTTTTTTAAATAATAGATAATTTAACTTTATTTCACAATAATAATGAAAATAGTAAAAAAGACACGAAAATATTAACAGTGATTTTGAAGAATAATAAAGATACTAATGATTTATAGAATCTAAAAAAAAGAATTAATGCTAAAAAATATCTATTTACATGTAATATTAAAAGGAAATATATAAATCATGAGAATATATCCTAAGACTATAACATAAATCATAGAAAATGTATAAAAATCTTATATATATGGGGGGGGGGGGGGGGGGAACTAATACAAAAAGTTCCAGGACCTAAATTTTAGCACGAAATCTATCTAAATCAAAGTCTGTTTCTTGAATATTTGTAGTTCTCCTAATTGTTCTAGATCCTCTAAGGCAGAGTAGAGCTGATCGTAGTATCGCAAATGAGACTTTGGATCTTATCCAAGACATTGTTGTAGCATAGTTCTCTCCTTTCTTTGCTGCGATTAGTTCTGCCAGTCTACTGTGAAATCTTTTACACTCTTCACCCATTCCTCCAGTAGTTGTAAAGACTAATGGGGTGAAAGTTCCGTGTTCTATATCCATGACTCTTTTGGCGTATGCCCTCTTCTTCTCATTTTCATGTTGACGATATATCCGCTGGGGGGTTTGTTCCTTGTAGGAATCTGCGTTGGGGTGGCATACCCTTACGTCAAAGAACGCAGACCTCTGCTTTTCCCAGAATCCCCGGGCGTGTATGTCAAGGCGAGCATCAGGCGCTTTGTTAGCTCCGTTTGGTAGCCTCTCGCCAGTAAGTTCTTGAAGGACGGGTTCTATCTCGACATCCTTGCAGACCATCGTTAGCATGTCTGCTTCGAGATCCCGAAGCTCATTGTGTCGCTGTATTATGAACCCACCTCGCCTGCAGATCATGGCGTGGTCGATATTGAAGGTGTCACCACACACGCATACTGAAGGCTTGTCAGCGATTTCCCAGTCGTATCTGAGTTTTAGAGCGTCCCAGAATTCACCTTTGTTCAGATCAAAATCCATGTCCTTGATCGGGATGACCGTAAGCCAATTCGAAGCACCTCTTTCTGTAGCAAGATCTACAGCTCGCTGTGTCTTCTGGGGTAGAGAGTTCTTGACTTCATCAAGCTTAGTCTGGAGCGCTTCGTTTGTTTTTCTTCGTGCGCTCTGTTGCAGTGACTTTACAGAGGCATCATCTGGTGGTTCATGAGCTTGTGCAATTATATTATTGACCAGTGGCTCTGTGGTCTTGATCGACGCTTCAAAATGCGACGCTGCATCCTGCCTTGGATTTATAAGTCCGAGCCCCCCTAGTCGCACTGGAAGTGCGACAAGGTCCCTTTCGTTCTTGGTGCAGTGATGGTCTGTAATTGATGGTATAAGAACATCAGCAATTGCACGCTCTAGGGGTTCTAGTAGCTCTTCTATATCTGGAAGTGTTCGGAGATAATATGTCCAACGGTGCCGTAGTCCAAAAGTGAAGGCCGCATAACATGCTTGGGGATATGTTGAGCCAAATTCTGCTAGCTTTACCACCTGGCTCACCCAGTCTTCTACTTTTCCTTCAACGTACTCTTCCAGGTATGCTTTAGAGCCCAGGACTGCGCCTAAATGCTTTTGACCCTGCGTAGAGATGTTAATCGCAGTCCCTTTAAAGATAGCTCGAGCATGCTCTTCCTTGTCAGGTTTTGTAATAAGCCAGCACTTTTTGGCATTAGGGTAATACCCAAGATTAGGCCCAGCCTCAGTCAGTTCGTCCCACCACAGCTTAGTCTCCTCCAGTGATCCGGAACCACTTGCGTCATCAGCAAACCAACACTGTTTCAAATTACTTAAAGTACTCAAACGAGATATTAAAGGTTGTAAACTGATGGCGTACATCGCCATCGCTAGAGGATCCCCTTGTGTTGTGCCCTCTGCAGACTTGAGTTCTTTTCTTATAATAATAATAATAATAATGATAATGATAATGATAATGATAATGATAATGATAATGATAATGATAATGATAATGATAATGATAATGATAATGATAATGATAATGATAATGATAATGATAATGATAATGATAATGATAATGATAATGATAATGATAATGATAATGATAATGATAATGATAATGATAATGATAATGATAATGATAATGATAATGATAATGATAATGATAATGATAATGATAATGATAATGATAATGATAATGATAATGATAATGATAATGATAATGATAATGATAATGATAATGATAATGATAATGATAATGATAATGATAATGATAATGATAATGATAATGATAATGATAATGATAATGATAATGATAATGATAATGATAATGATAATGATAATGATAATGATAATAATAAGGGTTAGTTTATATAGCGCCAATATCCTTTAGTTCAAAGACGCTTTACAAGCAGTATAAAAAGAAAGTTTGTTGCTGGTATATAAAAATTGGATTAAAAGTACAGAAATAATATTTATAATATTTAAAAAGAATACACTATACATTATAATTTCAATTTCAATAAATATAGACAATATCAAATAATGCAAACAAATTATATATTTTTTATAATTTTATATTTATTATATTATTTATAAAATCCAAATAAGAAAACATTTTAAGGTGTGTAAAATGATAAGACTAATCAAAAGCACAAGTGAATAAGAATGTTTTAAGACCTCTTTTGAAATGGGAAAAATCATCACAAGAGCGAATTGATTGAGAGAGACGATTTCATAGCTCAGGAGCAGCAACTGAAAAGGCTCTTCTTCCATATTGTTGAAGTCTGAAAGAGCCTTTCGTCAGAAACCTTATAACGTTTCATGGTTAACTTCTTGACGTTAATGTTTAAAAACATTAATGGTCTTCGCGACCTTTCTAAACGTCAGGCTTTTGTTGCCTGGCTTACCTCCTTGGCCCCTTCACTGGACATTGTCTGCCTTCAGGAGACCCATTCTACATATGATGCTGAACTCAGTCCAATCTTGGTTTAAAGGGTCTCCTTTTTCTTTTGTTGGCTCGCATTTATCTAATCACAGTGCCGGTGTATGTATTCTTTTTGAATCTCGGTTCACTTTGCACAATTTCCATCAGCACCATTCTGGACGTGTCACTGTTGCCGACTTTAAATCTTCTTGTCATCACTTCTGTGTCATCTGTATTTATGCCCATAACCAGTATCTGCTTAGAGGGTCCTTTTTTGAAAGATCTTTACCATTTTTCCAACACTCCTTACTCCTGCTTTTCTGTTAGGTGATTTTAACGCTGTTTTTGATAGTTCTCTTGATCGATCGTCTTTATTTTTCTTGGACACGTCCATGGCCAGATGGTTCAATGTTGTCTCGTATTGATCTTATCGGTGTTCCTAATGTGTGGTCTTATTTTGCTGTATCCTCACAAATCGTTCCTTGTCCACACTCTGACCATTGTGCTGTAACCTTGCAAGTAAATATTCCTTGTCTAGTGAAAAGGGGCCCTAAATTTTGGAAATTAAACATCAGCATTCTTGACGACAACGAATACTCTTTAATCATTCGTAATTTTTGGCAACGGTGGGTCCAGCAGAAAAATAATTTTCGTCAACTTTCTCTTTGGTGGGATAGGGGTAAAAAATGGATGCGGTCCCTATCCATCGCATATTGTTCTTCTAAAGCTAAAGCCAGGCGTTAGAAAGGTCCACTCTTGAAAACAAGAGAAAGCTTTCGACCGACTTGATTGGCCCTTTCTTGAAATCTCTACGTGCCACTACGTGTTTTTTCGTCAGCTTTTAATAAATAAGTGTTATTTTACTAACAGAAAAACGCTGTAGTTGTTGAATACTCATACTCATTTTCGAAAATATTTTAGGGATTTTTTTTTATGAATCATGTATAACCAGGACCATACTTTCAGCCATCGAGTGCTGAATCCTCAATCGTATGGATTATCCCGGGAGGATTTACAGACTGATCAGGGAGCTCGGCAAAAGCCTAAGGGAGAGGTTAGTCGGCCCCTAGACCGTAGATGATTAACCCCTTGCTATGACCAGTTAACCCGAAATTTGGCATGTGTCGCTAATGACTAATACCCCATAATCATTCTTTTCCATGTGGGATGTATTTTGTAAAACTTACTCTCCATCATTGCATAGTAACATCGTGTCTGACATAACTATCTGCACCGTCATAGCCGTAGGGATCTTCTTCACTGAAAACCAACAAAATTATTAGAAATTATGAAGTATTGGTGGGATAGGGCCAAACAATGGATACCGTCCCTATCCATCGCATATTGTTTTTTTAAAGCTAAAGCCAGACGTTCAGAAAGGTCCACTCTTGAAAACAGTGCTACTCTCCTCAAAAGTCAAATAGACTCTGGAAATTCTTCTTTGCTGCCTAAATACAAGGCGATTCTTCATAATCTGTCCATTCTTGAGCAGATTAAAGAAGAGGGTCTGCGAGTCCGTTCTCGCACCCAATGGGCAGAGGAGGGGGAGTCTTCCACGTCTTTCTTTTTTAAATCAGTCCAAAAAAAGCGATCTGACAGTACGATCTTATTTGTCAAAAATAATGCCGGTCAGTATGTTTCTTCATCTTCGGACCTTCTGGTCCCCTGGCAGGAATTTTATGCTGAGCTCTTTTCTGCTGGATTCACCGATGGTGATCTTCAAAATATTCTTCTGCGACATCTTGAATCTCGCCTTTACCCTTCACAATCCGATCTTTGTGAAGGGGTATTAATTGTTGATGAATGTCTCATAGCCTTAAAAGGAATGACCCATAATACAACACCTGGGTTTGATGGTCTACCCATGGAATTTTATCGGTCTTTCTAATTTATTCTTGAAAAATATCTGGTTGACGTACTTAATTTTTGCCAAAGGTTGCCTATCTTTCTCCTAACGCCAGGACACAATTACCTTAGTTTCAAAAAAGACCGACCTACGCGATCAGAAGAACTGGCGCCCAAGTACTCTTTTAAATTGTGATTATAAAATTGCATCAAGAGGAACCTCTGGTAGATTATTAAAGGTTTTATCTCAAGTCATCTCTCCGGACCAGTCAGGTTCTGTGCTTGGCCGGTTAATTGGAGAGACTGTTTTTCTTCTGTAAAATATTGTTGACTATGCCACATTAAATACCATTCCTGCTGCCTTGATACCTCTCAATCAAGAGAAAGCTTTCGACCGAGTTGACCGGCCTTTTCTCTTGAAAACTCTACGTGCAATGGGTTTTGGTCCCAGCTTTCTTCAATGGATCACCACTTTTTATCCTGATGTACTTTCAACAGTCCTAGTCAATAGCTTCTTTACCCCCTTTTTTTTCTTTGTCTCGTGGTGTTCGGCAAGGCTGCCCACTGTCGCCCTTGCTTTACATCATAACAGCTGAGGTGCTTGCTTGTAACATCCGTGCTTTCCATCAAATTGAGGGTTTTCTTTGGCCTGGTTTTGACTCTTGTCAATTTTTAAACAATCAGTATGCTGATCACACCACGTTCACTGTCACGAATGACGATTCAATTCGCGCCATATTTGATATTTATAGCTTATATGAACGGGCATCTGGTGCTAAACTGAATCCTACTAAATCAAAGGGTGTGTGGCTTGGATCCTGGGCACACCGCTCAGACCCCCCAGTTCTTCTTGATTGGTCAAGTGAAGCTATCTATTCCATGTCTGGGTACCTTTCTGGGCCCTCATTTACCTTCTTCTTCTAACTGGGAGAAACGTATAACGTCACACTCGAATGTTCATGAACTTTGGCAGCGGCGTTGCTTGTCCTTTCAAGGAAAATCTCTGGATGCCAATGCTCTTGCACTCTCTGGTCTGTGGTATGGCCACAGTGCTGCCATTGTCAGATGGCCTCTTGTCTACTATCAATAATAATACTATCAATTAATTCTTAAATTCTTCTGGTCCAAACAAAAAAGAGTTGGTGGCTCGTAATACTACACATCTCAGTTGACAAATTGAGTGGTGGCTTTGGAATTGTAGATGTTGTAGATTTCAGTTTGAAGATTCGTGCGCTCCATGTCCAATGGATCAAACGGTTCATCCTTTTGCCCAATAAATGGGGAACATTTTTCTCATACTATACGTGCGGAGTTCCTTTGGTACCACTGTCCAATTAAGAAGTTCTTCCAGCGTCTTTGTGATCCTGTCTAGCTGTTCAGATGCTGAGGGGAATTCATATTCTCTGCAATAAATAAGTGTTATTTTACTAACAGAAAAAACGCTGTAGTTGTTGAATACTCATTCTCATTTTCGAAAACATTTTAGGAATTCTTTTTATGAATCATGTATAACCAGGACCATACTTTCAGCCATCGAGTGCTGAATCCTCCAACGTATGGATTATCCCGGGAGGATTTACAGACTGATCAGGGAGCTCGGCAGAAGCCTAAGGGAGAGGTTAGTCGGCCCCTAGACCGTAGATGATTAACCCCTTGCTATGACCAGTTAACCCGATATTTGGCATGTGTCGCTAATGACTAATCCCCCATACTCACTCTTTTCCATTAAGTTTTTTTTGTAAAACTTACTCTCCATCATTGCATAGTAACATCGTGGGCAAACAATGGATACCGTCCCTATCCATCGCATATTGTTCTTTTAAAGCTAAAGCAAGACGGTCAGAAAGGTCCACTCTTGAAAACAGTGCTACTATCCTCAAAAGTCAAATAGACTCTGGAAATTCTGGGGATGATGAGGAATCTCTGGTAGATTATTAAAGGTCTTGTCTGAAGTAATCTCCCCCCGGACCAGTCAGGTTCTGTGCCTGGCCGGTTCATTGGAGAGACTGTTCTTCTTTTGCAAAATATTGTTGACTATACAACCTTGAATAACATTCCTGCTGCCTTAATAATCTCAATTAAGAGAAAGCTTTCTACCGAGTTTACTGGCCTTTCCTCTTGAAATCTCGACGTGCCATGGGTTTTGCTGCCTGCTTTCTTCAATGGATAACCACTTATTATACTGATGTACTTTCAACAGTCCAAGTCAATGGCTTCTTTACCCCTTTTTTTTCTTTGTCTCGTGGTGTTCGGCAAGGCTGCCCACTCTCGCCCTTGCTTTACATCATCACAGCTGAGGTGCTTCCTTATAACATCCTGTCTTGCCCTCGAATTGAGGGTTTTCTTTGGCCTGGTTTTGACTCTTGTAAATCTTTAATTAATCAGTATGCTGATGACACCACGTTGACTGTCACGAACACCGATTCAATTCTTGGCATATTTTATATTTATAGCTTATATGAACGGGCATTCTGTGCTAAACTCAATCCTACTAAATCAAAGGGTTTGTGGCTTGGACCCTGGGCACACCGCTCAGACCCCCAGTTCTTCTTGATCGGTCAAGTGAGGCTATCCCATGTCTGGGTACCTTTCTGGGCCCTAATTTACCTTCTTCTTCTAACTGGGACAAACGTATAACGTCACTCTCGAATGTTCTTGATCTTTGGCAGCGGCGTTGCTTGTCCTTTCAAGGAAAATCTTTTGTCGCCAATGCTCTTCCACTCTCTGGTCAGATGGCCTCTTGTCTACTATAAATAAATCTCTTTTTAAATTCTTCTGGTCCAACAAAAAAGAGTTGGTGGCTCGTAATACTACACATCTCAGTTGACAAATTGAGTGGTGGCTTTGGAGTTGTAGATGTTGAAGATTGAAGTTGAAGATTCGTGCTCTCCGTGTCCAATGGATCAAATGGTTCATCCTTTTCCCCAATAAATGGGAAACTTTTTTCTCATACTATATGTGCAGAGTTGCTTTGGTACCACTGTCCAATTAAGAAGTTCTTCCAGCGTCTTTGTGATCCTGTCTAGCTGTTTAGAAGCTGAGGGGAATCCATATTTTCTGCAATAAATAAGTGTTATTTTACTAACAGAAAAAACGCTGTAGTTGTTGAATACTCATTCTCATTTTCGAAAACATTTTAGTAATTCTTTTTATGAATCATGTATAACCAGGACCATACTTTCAGCCATCGAGTGCTGAATCCTCGAACGTATGGATTATCCCGGGAGGATTTACAGACTGATCAGGGAGCTCGGCAGAAGCCTAAGGGAGAGGTTAGTCGGCCCCTAGACCGTAGATGATTAACCCCTTGCTATGACCAGTTAACCCGATATTTGGCATGTGTCGCTAATGACTAATCCCCCGTGGTCACTCTTGTTCATGTGGGATGTATTTTATAAAACTTACTCTTCATCATTGCATAGTAACATCGAGTCTAACATAACTATCTGCACCGTCATAGTCGTGTTAGGGATCTTCTTCACTGAAAAGCAACAAAATTATTGGAAATTTGAAGTCATTATGAAGTATTGGTGGGATAGGGCCAAACAATGGATACCGTCCCTATCCATCTCATATTGTTCTTGTAAAGCTAAAGCCAGGCGTTCTGAAAGGTGCACTCTTGAAAACAGTGCTACTCTTCTCAAAAGTCAAATAAACTCTGCAATTTCCTCTTTGCTGCCTAAATACAAGGCGATTCTTCGTAAATTGTCCATACTTCACCAGGTTAAAGCAGAGGGTCTGTGAGTCCGTTCTCGCACCCAATGGGCAGAAGAGGGGGAGTCTTCCACCTCTTTCTTTTTTAAATCAGTCCAAAAAAAGCGATCGGACAGTACCATCTTCTCTGTGAAGAATAATGCTGGTCAGTATGTTTCTTCATCATCGGACCTTCTGGGCGCCTGGCAGGAATTCTATACTGAAATCTTTTCTGCTGGATCCACCTATGGTGATCTTCAAAATATTCTTCTTTGACATCTTGAATCTCGTCTGGACCCTTCACAATCCAATCTTTGTTAAGGGGTATTAACTCGTAATGAATGCTTCATAGTCTTAAAAGGAATGACCAATAACAAGACGCATGGGTTTGATGGTCTACCCATGGAAGTTTATCTGTCTTTCTGGGATATTCTTGGACATGACCTTGTTGACGTAGGTAATTATGGATTTCCCAAAGATTGCCTATCTTTCTCCCAACGCCAGGGCACAATTACCTTAGTTCCAAAAAAGAGCGACCTACGTGATCGGAAGAACTGGCGCCCAATTGCTCTTTTAAATTGTGATTATAAAATTTCATCAAGAGTATTCTCTGGTAGATTATTAAAGGTTTTATCTCAAGTCATCTCTCCGGACCAGTCAGGTTCTGTGCTGGGCCGGTTCATTGGAGAGACTGTTCTTCTTCTGAAAAATATTGTTGACTATTGAAAAGTAAATAACATTCCTGCTGCCTTAATAATCTCTCGATCAAGAGAAAGCTTTCGGCCGAGTTGACCGGCCCTTTCTCTTGAAAACTCTACGTGCCATGGGTTTTGGTCCCAGCTTTCTTCAATGGATCAACACTTCTTTTAACAGTCCAAGGCTATGGCTTCTTTGCCCCCTTTTTTACTTTGTCTTGTGGTGTTCGGCAAGGCTGCCCACTGTCGCCGTTGCTTTACATCATCACAGCTGAGATGCTTGCTTGGAACATCCGTGCTTGCCCTCGAATGGAGGGTTTTCTTTTACCTGGTTTTGACTCTTGTCAATCTTTAATCAATCAATATGGTGATGACACCACGTTGACTGTCACGAACGACGATTCAATTCGTGCCATATTTGATATTTATAGCTTATATGAACAGGCATCTGGTGCTAAACTCAATCCTACTAAATCCAAGGGTTTGTGGCTTGGACCTTGGGCAGCCCGCTCAGACCCCCAGTTCTTCTTGATTGGTCAAGTGAAGCTATCTATCCCATGTCTGGGTACCTTTCTGGGCCCTAATTTACCTTCTTCTTCTAACTGGGAGAAACGTATAACGTCACTCTCCAATGTTCTTGATCTTTTGCAGCGGCGTTGCTTGTCCTTTCAAGGAAAATCTCTAGTTGCCAATGCTCTTGCACTCTCTGATCTTTGGTATGGCCATAGTGCTGCCATTGTCAGATGGCCTCTTGTCTACTATCAATAATAATACTATCAATTAATTCTTAAATTCTTCTGGTCCAACAAAAAAGAGTTGGTGGCTCGTAATACTATACATCTCAGTTGACAAATTGAGTCAATCAAACGGTTCATCCTTTTCCCCAATAAATGGGGAACTTTTTTCTCATACTATATGTGCAGAGTTGCTTTGGTACCACTGTCCAATTAGGAAGTTTTTCCAGCTTCTTTGTGATCCTGTCTAGGTTTTCAGATGCTGAGGGGAATTCATATTCTCTGCAATAAATAAGTGTTATTTTACTAACAGAAAAAACGCTGTAGTATATGATATTTTAGGGATTTTTTTTATGAATCATGTATAACCAGGACCATACTTTCAGCCATCGAGTGCTGAATCCTCGAACGTATGGATTATCCGGGGAGGATTTACAGACTGATCAGGGAGCTCGGCAGAAGCCTAAGGGAGAGGTTAGTCGGCCCCTAGACCGTAGATGATTAACCCCTTGCTATGACCAGTTAACCCGATATTTGGCATGCGTCGCTAATGACTAATCCCCCATAGCCACTCTTTTTCATGTGGGATGTATTTTGTAAAACTTACTCTTCATCATTGCATAGTAACATCGTATCTAACATAACTATCTGCACCGTCATAGCCGTGTTAGGGATCTTCTTCACTGTAAACCAACAAAATTATTCGAACTTTGAAGTCATTACATACTGCATGTGCGTGGTGGTATGTACTGCTCTAATCATCGCTCAAATTTTCCCCACATAAGAACGTTTCACGAGTTTTGTCGCTTCCAAGGTAACGCCTCTTCTTTCTCTTTCTACTTTTATTTTTGGAGGATAGTTTTTGTTTTGTTTTCACAGACTCGCTGAGTGCATTTGAGGTCTTTTACAAGTTCTGAAGTTCTGAAATTCTGAAGTTTTCGAGTTCGAGCAGTTTTCGAAGTTCTGAAGTCATCAAGCTAGCTGAAGACCCAGATATCCTTCACTGGTGGGATCTTCAAGATCTTCAAGACTATGGTCCACGCAGCCACTCGCCCACCATGGACTACGCGGACTACTCGGTGGATCGGCCGATGACTGTTACTCTGCGATTGCCTAGGAGATTAGCAGAAGGTGGAGTTTTCCCTCCACGTGGCCTTATTCTTCAGTGTATTTTGGATGCATGTCATTGGCGACAAGAGCAGCGTCCTCTGTTTCCAAAGATTGTCAGCTACTCACTATGATGTCACTTTTAAGCCCAGCGAAGAAACTACGCGTCACCAACTCTTGGAGAATGGAGTCGATCTTAGTGCTTCTCATATTGCACTCTTCGAGTCAGACCCAAAGTCTGTTTTCGTCAACGTTAAAGACCTGCCTACTGAAGTGCCTGATGAAAAAGTGCCTGATGAAAAAGTGTTCAACTTAATATTTATGTTTAAATGTTTTTTTCCTCATTTTTGCAACTGTATTTCTTTTTTGGATTTGTCTTTTTTTGGGTCAAAAACCATTTTAATAACGTTTCATGGTTAACTTCTTGACCTTAATGTTTAAAAACATTAATGGTCTTCGCGACCTTTCTAAACGACAGGCTTTTCTTGCCAGGCTTACCTCCTTGGCCCCTTCACTGGACATTGTCTGTCTTCAGGAGACCCATTCTACATCTGATGCTGAACTCCAATCTTGGTTTAATGGGTCGTCTTTTTCTTTTGTTGGCTCGCATTTATCTAATCACAGTGCCGGTGTATGTATTCTTTTTAAATCTCGGTTCACTTTGCACAATTTCCATCAGCACCATTCTGGACGTGTCACTGTTGCGGACTTTAAATCTTCTTGTCATGACTTTCGTGTCACCTGTATCTGGTTAGAGGGCCTTTTTTTGAAGATCTTTACCATTTTTTCAACACTCCTAGTCCTGTTATTTTGCTAAGATGATTTTAACGCCGTTTTTGATCTCCCCGCAATTTCAGCATTTGGAATCCTTACTGCTCATGCCTTAACGAAATGCAAGGACAGCCGAATTTCGTGTTGGTAGGCTGTGCATTACTGCTTTTCTGTTCCATTAATCTGATGACTTACTCGGAATCTTCCAGCGTCTTTGTGATCCATTCTAGCTGCTCAGATGCTGAGGGGAATCCATATTCTCTGCAATAAATAAGTGCGGTTATCTTACTAACAGAAAAACGCTGTAGTTATTGAATACATTTTCGAAAATATTTTACGAATTTTTTTTAATGAATCATGCATGTATAACCAGGACCATACTTCCAGCCATCGAGTGCTGAATCCTCAATCGTATGGACTATCCCGGGAGGATTTACAGACTGATCAGGGAGCTCGGCAGAAGCCTAAGGGAGAGGTTAGTCGGCCCCTAGACCGTAGATGATTAACCCCTTGCTATGACCAGTTAACCCGATATTTGGCATGTGTCGCTAATGACTAATCCCCCGTGGTCACTCTTGTTCATGTGGGATGTATTTTGTAAAATTTACTCTTCATCATTGCATAGTAACATCGAGTCTAACATAACTATCTGCACCGTCATAGCCGTGTTAGGGATTTTCTTCACTGAAAAGCAACAAAATTATTCGAACTTTGAAGTCATTAAATACAGAATGTGCGTGGCGGTATGTACTGCTCTAAGTATCGATAAAATGTTCCCCATAGACGAACGTTTCACTCGTTTGTTTCGTTTCCAAGGTAACGCCTCTTCTTTCTCTTTCTACTTTCATTTTTTGAGGATAGTTGTTTTCCTTGTTTTCACGAAGCCGCTGAGTGCATTTGAGGTCTTTTACAAGTTCTGAAGTTCTGAAGTTTTCAGTTCGAGCAGTTTTCGAAGTTCTGACGTCATCAAGCTCGCTGAAGACCCAGATATCCTTCACTGGTGGGATCGTAAAGATCTTCAAGGGTGCGGTCGGCGAGGCCCCTCGCCTAGCGATGGACTACGCGGACTACTCACGGTGGATCGGCCGATGACTGTTACTCTGCGATTGCCTAGGAGATTAGCAGAAGGTGGAGTTTTGTCATTGGCAACAAGAGCAGCCTCCTCTGTTTCCAACGATTGTCAGCTACTCACTATGATGTCACTTTTAAGCCCAGCCAAGAAACTACGCATGATCAACTCTTGGAGAATGGAGTCCATCTTAGTGGTACTCGTATTGCACTCTTCGAGTCAGACCCAAAGTCTGTTTTTGTCAACGTTAAAGACCTGCCTGCTTAATTAAGTGCCTGATGAAAAAGTCATGGCAGTTATTCTGAAATATGGCGAAGTGCGTGCCTTTCAACATGTCTGTGATGAGGATGATATTTGGAATGGCGATCGAAAAGTCGAAATGATCTTAAAAAGGATATACCTTCACTCATTGGTAAATACCCGGTAGTTATCCGGTAGAAGGGCCAGTGAAACTTTGTTGCCATTTTTGTAATCGTTGTAATCTTTACCTTTTTTTATACATTGTGGCAAGGCTGGGCACTCTGCATGTTATTGCTCCCAGCCTTGGACCTTAGATAATAGTCCGGTAGGTTTTGATCGTTTTGAGATGGTTCCTACCCAGGAGGAGTCTTCTGAAACTCCTATAAATTGTTCTGAAACCCCTATTAATTCTTCTTTAGTCTGAAGGGTAAAAAATCAAGCGAAGTTACCTCTCCTGGGGCGCCAATTTGAATCAGCATGAAAACGATACTGACCATCGAGCTTCCTCGTTAGCCCAATGTATAAAACAAGGCCTTTATTTCCTTTGTTTTTGGTTCTTTTGTTTTCATGTGTCTTAGACTTTGTGAAAAGTTCCAATAAAGTAAAGCAATGTTTTTCCCCTTACTCAAGGTCGGCCTCGTTTTCATGCAAATCCAAAATGGCGACCCGTGCCTTCGTGAAGTCGAAAATTATTATCGTCATCATTCCCTCAAAAACATTGCATGTTTTCGAGTGTGCTAGTTCATTTAATTTTAAATCATAGCATTCTCTCTGTCGTCCGGGTTGAGTGTCTATTTGTTCTTCTGACCGACTATCGTCTATCTGCCCACTATGATGACAACCAATGCTTTATTTACCTAATATACCTTATATACACCTCAAAGACTTATATTTTGAAGTTAATGCTAAAGATTGCAATGTTCACCGCTGACCTTGAAAGTGCGAAGGCTCCTGATACAAGATTGAAAAGACTAATGTGACAATATCCAGGACAGATGTATCATGCTTAAGTCGATACACAATCGAAAAGCAATTAATTTAGAAAGCCCTGTGGTGAAAAGTTGAGTGGGCCTGGAGCGACAAGGCGCAGAAAAACCCGAGAGAGGCTGGGACGTAGCTATTGTTTTTTTTGTACATACTTGTTTTGAAAGAAAATGAATTCGAATCAAAAGAGAAGAGAAAGACAGAAACATAAATTAAGCATTGAGCGGACAAAGAAGAAGATTCTTGGGGAAATTGCAGATAAATGGAGCTCAGAATTTGTTCTGAATTCGTGATCACAGGAAGATTGAAATAAGTTATTCCTTTCGTGTGCCCGTGGTTCTCACAAGCACAAGTTACGCAGTTCAAATGCCAAACCATTATTATCATTACTCAGTTTTCTTTTCTCGGAAAAAACAATGGCTTAGTCCAATCCTCCCTCGGCTTTAAATCCGACAATGGGAATGCTTTCAGATGGAGGTCTCCATTATTGATTGACTGTGTTAAGCCTTTTTTGACCTCTAAGCATCGCTAAAAGTTTCCCCAAAGAAGAACGTTTCACGCGTTTTTTCGTTTCCAAGGTAACGTTAACGCCTCTTCTTTCTCTTTTCTTTCTCGGTTTCATTTTTGTAGTGTAAAGGTCTCTACCAATATGGTTTATTTTTGTCACTTTTAAAGATGAAGGCGTCGCATCAAACGCGGTAAATCCTCCAGTCATACCGTAAAACAACCTGGAAGACAGTTAAAAGAAAATCTCACTTTCGTTAAGTTCCCGTTTTACGACACGTTTTTTAGCGATTAAAACTAAAATCTTGTTAATTTACCCATTCATTTGGACTTAGTCGCTTAATAATCCATTAGACTGATATGTTTATATGTTTTACTATGAGTCACTGAAGAATGTGCAGAAAGGATCCAACCCCCCCCCCCCCCCCCCCCCCAGATATCAATATAAGGGTTTCACGCTCGTACAGCAGCCATGTTGCAGGGCAAAGTATCAGAAATTTTTCTCCTTTGAGAAAATAAATCTCTTGCCAAGCAAAAACATTGCATAGTAAGAATTAGTGGTTCTTGGGACGTCCCCCCCCCCCCCCCAAATCAACAGAAGTTGATTTCATAGTTTCCTTACTTACTTGAGTGAGTTTTTTGGCAGAGTAGAATAACTCATTGGAGCATGGATGAAGAAGTTACTACTACCAGAAATGAAGTAATGCACACTGGAATTATCTTCTTTAATATGCTGAAGGAAACACAGAAAAAAAAGGCAAATATCAGTTGATGGTTTGTAGTCATTCCTAGAACGAGCTCAATAGGCAATGTGCATCAAAGCTCACAAAGCACTCTGGGAAAGTGAGTTCTTTAAAAATGTCACAAGGAAATCAAAGGAACTATCAGAAAAAAATTACTCTGTTATTTTCGTCTGCTGAAATCCTTTTATTTTCATAGAAAATGTCGAAGGAAAAATTAACAGATGAATTTTTAGAGGAGCAAAAACAGCGTAAGAACTCACTTTCCCATCATTCTTTGTGATATAATTTCGAGCTCATGCACATTGGCTATTTGGAGGGCAAAACAAAAGGTTTCAATTCTCAGAAGATAATAATTCTTTTGTTTTGTCCTCCAAATTGAGCTGCTTTGACATCATGATCACGTGAAAATGGTCTATAATATTAAGGTTTCATAAATTATGTCGCACATGTGCGATACTACCTAGGTTCTTCCTCAGGTACCTTAAGAAGCTCCAGATCGAGTCTCTTGCAGACTGGAAGTCATTCAAAGTTTTGATTACGCACTAACCTGTAGGTTGTGATCGTGTCCACTGATGTACGCTGTGACGTCATACTTCTCAAGTAGGGGTTTAAGACTTGACATCAAGCAATCTGAGTTTCCATGGAAACCTGCTGAATACATAGGATGATGTCCAGCCACTATCAAATAATCTGCACTGTTGAAATAAAAGAGAAGAGACAACTAAAAAAATCTCCCTGCAATTCCAGCCTTTGGAATCCTTACTGCGCATGCCCCAACAAAATGCTAGGACAGCCGAATTTCGTGTTGGTAGGCTGTGCATTACTGCCTGAAAAATTTCGCTAAGGGCATAAGCGTTTACACAGCTTTTCTGTGAATTTTTTCCATTACTGTAATCTGTTGACTTACTCGGAATCTGCCAGCGTCTTTGTGATCCATTCTAGCTGTTCAGTTGCTGAGGGGAATCCATATTCTCTGCAATAAATAAGTGTTATTTTACTAACAGAAAAAACGCTGTAGTTGTTGAATACTCATACATAATAAGTTCATCTATTCTAAAAATATTTTAGGACTTCTTTTTATGAATCATGTATAACCAGGACCATACTTTCAGCCATCGAGTGCTGAATCCTCGAACGTATGGATTATCCCGGGAGGATTTACAGACTGATTTACAGGCAGAAGCCTAAGGGAGAGGTTAGTCGGCCCCTAGACCGTAGATGATTAACCCCTTGCTATGACCAGTTAACCCGATATTTGGCATGGGTCGCTAATGACTAATCCCCCATAGTCACTCTTTTCCATGTGGGATGTATTTCGTAAAACTTACTCTCCATCATTGCATAGTAACATGGTGTCTAACATAACTATCTGCACCGTCATAGCCGTGTTAGGGATCTTCTTCACTGAAAACCAACAAAATTATTCGAAATTTGAAGTCATTACATACTGCATGTGCGTGGCGGTATGTACTGCGCAGTCGCATTGGGAAAATAGAAATGTGCCATAGGCATGCAGCCCAAGCAAGGTTCCGGTGTGTGTTAATATATATTACTCTTGTCCCAAGAGGATTGTCATTCCTACTGCGTATGCTAGAAGAAATGCCAATTTGTCGAGCATGCGCAGTAAGAATGACAATTCTCTGGGGTCGAGAGTGGTTTATAAGGCTATAAGACAGTGTGATGAGGACATATAGAGGGACCTTATTTGGGTTAATTGTCTGTGGACGCACTAGCCTGCGTAGCAGACCCTCGTGTGGGGAGGGGGACTAGGTGGACGCACAGAACCTCCACTCTGTTATTCCCCCATCATAAGCGGTGGCGTAGCGAGGGGGTTAAAATTTTCGGGTAGAACGTTGGTTTTCCGTTTGATGGATGATGAAGATGCCACTTGCGTAAGGAGGGGGCGGGCACGTGTCCCCCCGCAAAGTTTACGTTTTCATTCTAGGTACGCCCCCATGATCCTGGGTCCTCGCTACGCCTCTGATCATCAGCATTCATTCATCATGCCTTATATGGTGTTGTTTATACCCAAGCTAAAACAGAATCAGATACTAAAAAAAAGCCTTTTCTTCTTCCATGCACATACGATCGGGCGCGTGCGTGCATGACGTCTAGTATTATAACCCAACGACTTCCTGGGAATGAACAACTAATATCTTACCGGTAGTATGATAATAATATGGAAAATGCCATCGAGGAGACTTCTTTGTGTACGCAATCTGAGCCGATACGTTCGAGCGGTAGTCATGGTTACCAGCGATCATAAGCCACTTGGCGCGTTCTAGTGCAGGCGCAGTGTAGACGTCTTCAAAAGTGGTCTTGAATCTTGGATCATCGACTGATTGCACGCCATCAAAGTAAAAATTGTCACCCAAGCCGAGAATCATTGATATGTTTCCAAGATCTGCTAACTGTATGATGATAGAAGCAAATACAAAGAAAGAAATCACACGTAATTTTATGCTTTGCCGCATGAATGACAATCTGCTAACTGTATGATGATAGAAGCAAATACAGAAAGAAATCACACGTAATTTTATGCTTTGCCACATGAATGACAATCTGCTAACTGTATGATGATAGAAGCAAATACAAAGAAAGAAATCACACGTAATTTTATGCTTTGCCGCATGAATGACAATCTGCTAACTGTATGATGATAGAAGCAAATACAGAAAGAAATCACACGTAATTTTATGCTTTGCCACATGAATGACAATCTGCTAACTGTATGATGATAGAAGCAAATACAGAAAGAAATCACACGTAATTTTATGCTTTGCCACACGAATGACAATCTGCTAACTGTATGATGATAGAAGCAAATACAGAAAGAAATCACATGTAATTTTATGCTTTGCCACACGAATGAAAATCTGCTAACTGTATGATGATAGAAGCAAATACAGAAAGAAATCACATGTAATTTTATGCTTTGCCGCATGAATGACTAATCGCGCGTAAAATATATACCACTTATTAGATATTTTCTTGTGTATTACGGGCTGATATTTTACGAGTTGCGTACGTATTTTGGAGAGCCTTTAGACGAGGCAAAATATCTAATAATGAAACGCTGGAGTGAGATTAAATTCAAATAACCTCTGGACCCCTGATTGTATATCCCATACAACATTGCCACGAATATTGTATCTATTACATAATGTAGTCGTAGGAAAGGGGTAACCATGGAATCAAGAAAAATTGATGGTCTTATAATTGAAAACTAAAAAGTAATAAAGGCGACAATATAGAGTCATTACAGTGTGCTAAGAGACCAAACGAAAGAAAGAAAGATTTAATAAGAAACCATGAATACGATGAATGAAAGGAAAGGAAAAAGAGAACGAACGAAAGAAGAGAAGATTTCCAAGAAAGGACAACATTATTTTTTTCTCATAGTTACGATTTTTTCGGGTTTTTTTTCTGTAATTTTTGACTTATATCAAATTTAAATGGTTATGACGTTATCAAGCATTGTCGACAATATTTATCGTCTATTATTACAAGTAATTACAACAAAATATAGACGTTTTTGAAATGTCGTCAGTCACTGTCTCAGTCTGATGATGCCGCGATGAGTGCAGCGCTCTTTAATATTTTTGCTCTCATAATCGCCTGGGGACAGTATTGCTTCTACTTTTTTGCATCATTACTAAAAAGTTGTATCACAGCGCAGCATAAGCGGACAATCTCACTAAATTGATTTTTGCAGATGGAGGAAAACCGGAGAATCTGGAGAAAAACCTCTGGAAGAACAGGAAATAATCAGCGAACAACTCCACTCACGTACAGGACCAATATAACTGAGCTCGTTAAGCATAACTGACATAAAGCTTGAATTATCTCCGGACATATTTTATGGTTTCCAAGAAGAAAATTTAATAGATTGATAGCCTGCGTTGATATTCTCGCAATTCCTTAGGCAATTAAAAAAAAAAAAATGTTTTTTTTTTTTACAAAAAAACTACATTTTTAACAATAGAACTTTTTCTAATTACTTTATTAAAAACTAATAGACCTAATCGGCTAACGCGTTGCTATGTATGTTTCCACCAAATTCAAAACCTCTGGGAATAAGAACTTTCGTTTAAAAAATTTTCAACGTGATACAAAATACAAAAGACAAAGAATCTTATTCCCAGAAGTTTTGAATTGGGTGGAAACGTACATAGCACTTACGCGTTAGCCGATTAGGTCTATTAACTGTCAATTAAGAAAAGAATAAAAACGAAATAAGCCCTCGACAATAAGAAATAAATTTATTTTTGCCGTCTTTCCTTGAAAAGAGAGACTTATTTATTCAAACTGAACCAAAACAAACCGGTCAAATCAAAAAGCTGAATTCAAAAACCAGTTCAAATCTCAATTTTTTGTATAAATTATTTAACGAAAATCCCACAACAAAACAAATCCGTTTTGACCCGAAGTTAAGATTATTTTGAATTCTGAGATAAGATCAAGTTTTGCTACTAGAAACCTTCAACAAATTGCTATCATGAAGTATTAAAAACGAGTATAAATATCTGACAAATTAGCGGTGTGAAAGTGAAAATTATTTTCTCCAAATTACCAGTAAAGTTTGAAATGTTTTGCAGAACTGGAACATTCAAATGGCTTCAATAAATCTCGCGAACTAAAAACTCAATATATTTTGATAATCCATTAACACTAACCTTTCCCATCGTTTGAGCGACTCTCTTCTGTGTGTACGTATAAAAAGGGAACAAGTCAGTTCCTCCAAAGTCCCCTACAGCAAAGAATGATAATCTCTTGTCTTTATGATGTCCTTTACAGAATACTTCAAGAAACAACGACAAAGCCACACAAAGAAGAAAAAAATTCACTAGAGCCATGAATACAGCCTTCCATGTACACTACAGTTCGGCTTTTCACATTTTTGTGTAGTCGGTTTTTGGTTATCTTGGTTTTTTTAATAATCTTTTGAAAGTGTATGTAAATTTAGGTAATTGATTTATTAATTCATTTAGCTGAGTTTTACTGCGCATGCGCAAGAGATGAATGCGCTCGCACGCGATCGAGAACAAGATTTGAATGAATCGAATGAATAAAAGAATGCAGAGAAAAATAATGCTTTGTTCCATCTCACTTCGTGGATACTTATTTCACTGTTTAGAAAATGGGTTCCCAGTACCCTTCCTTTGCATGTTGACTCATCTACGTAATTATAAACAGATTAAATGTTCGCTCGCTTTAAATCACAGGTCGCCCAAGCTATGGTTCTGAATAGCTATATATAGAGAATGTATGGCAGATCATAAAATTTCTTCGAAAAAAAATAATATTCATTATTTATCGTTTTCTTAACTGTATATCAATGTTTTATTGCATGCTTTGTGGTTTCCTGACGATTTAGTTGTATTTTAAGGCGATTTTAGGAAATTTTAAGCTCCTCTCTTCGTATTTATAGAGTGAGAAACTCTCAGAGCTCACCCGTCTGTTTTTAAACGGCTGTAACTCCAGTTTTAGACATCTGTTAGACTAGTCACTTTTGTGAACGACTACCAATTCAATAAATTTTGACTAGATATGAATTTTGAGGAGATCGGAGCTATTGGGGCCACGCCCTAGTGACGTCACTAAAATTCTTTACGGAATATTTTCTCGCTACCCAGATTTGATCACGAAAAACGAATAAGTGTACACAACATTTTTAGGCTTTACCTACAGACATGCAAAGTCTTAATAAAATCTATGAGAGCATTTTCGATAAATCAGCAGCTAAATATTTTGATGCGGAAATAATTAAATTATTGTTTGTTTTGCTTTGGACGCCAAAAAACGAAGGATAAAAGTTAAAATCACATGATATTTTTAGCCATTCTCATAAATACAGCTTTAAACTACGAATTACCAAATTCGTAAGCAAATCCCGTTATTCTGTAAACAGATGGGTGAGCTTCTAAAAAAAACCCAGGTCAGCGTCCTTTTAAGGATTTAATTTTAATTAAAAATTTTTAATGAAAAAAATAGCCTTCATTCTTTTTGACGTAGCGTTGCTATGGTAACATTACACCAGATCAGTTCCTAAGCTAAGAAAATTATCTCTTTGCTTATGATCTTTGATGTGACTGGCGTGTCGGGTATCAGTGTGTCAGCCATAAAATTTCATTACCCATTGTTTCATGATGACCTTAATTTAAAAGCCTATCAGGAAGCTACCTTAGTTTATTCCAGAACACCGCATTCCTTGTGTATGCAGTGTAGTCTCTCTGGGTTCTTATATAGACGAAATCTATCGACACTACAAAAAGAAACATCAGTACTGTCCAAGGCCACTATTAGTACTGTTAGTATTTTGAGTAACTTCAAGGAGCAGTAGCGATGGAAGAAACACGAAGAAGCCAAGGCGGAAGTACGTCTGGTGACATTCAACGATAGCTTTAAGAACGGTAAGAATTCATGTCTTGTATGTTATTTGCCGCTGGAAATAAGCGTAATTCAAGGCATTCAATACGTGATTACCGTAAAAAAGGCTCAGTTTGATCGACAAAACTGAGTCAACTGAGAACCTTTGAGAAACGAAAGCGAAAATAGCTGGCTTTTACTAAGCCACCGTTTCAAGCGAGCATAGATGCCTTACTAAAGATATCGATAAACAAACCTCAAAAATGTGAATTAATTTACTTTGAACATTTTTTAGTCTTTTTAACAACTCAAGACTCTTTTCTGGCCTAACATTGTAAATAATTTTTGTGGGTAATTGTGTAGATCAGTCTTCCAGCTGTTACAATTAACCAATGTCCATAAAATATGTAAATTTATTCCTTTATATGTAAATGTAGTAATCTGTGACGATCTGTGACATGATTAAAAGAATCTTGAATCTTGAATCTTAGAAAAGAGTATTATAAGGTTATTGTAGGTTGGAAGTTGGAGAACACTTATCAATGTTTACGTAAAATGTCCATGGGAGGCGAGTCAAAAATTCTTACACAGACGATCAACAATTATTTACAGAGAAATTAGTACAGAAGACATTTTCCCAAAGTATTTGCTTTATATTATCATCTTATTGCTTCATAATATTATCGTAAAAGGGCTTACACTACTTTGCGGAACGAAACGAAACGAAACGAAATGGAATGTTGGAGTCTACTTTGCGGAACGAAATATTTATAAATTAAATTCATAATAATATACTTTCAATATACAATAATATACCTTCAAGTGTAGCGTCTTTTACTTCACTTTCTCTGCAATAGTTCACGTTCGCTATACGCAAAATAGGGTTCTTCCTGGGTTCTTGTACATGCGGCTTTCCAAGGCACTTTCGAGGCCATTAAAACACGTTTCACAATGAATATCCTTCTGTTTACCCACTCTTAGTGCTAACTTTGCAACTCTTTGGCTATATCTCTTGAATAAGCCGAATAACTTGACAAATAAAACAGATATAGCTTTTTCCCTGGGCTGTTAGCAGGCGCCATTTTGAACAACACAGGGACCCCAGCAATGAGCTTTTGCAACACAGGGAGCACAACCTATAAATGCATGAATAAATATACCGGCAATATAGACCATTTGCAAAAATAGTTTGCATAATTTTCATAAATCAAATGCTTACTGAATATTGTGGAATTGTTTTGAACTGTAAGATCACTAGTGAATTAATGGACTTTTCGCGCCAAAGTTGTCAGTCGCTTTTGCGTTACAAAAGCTCATTGCTGGGGTCCCTGTGGTATTCAAAATGGTTAAAGATGGTAGGGAACACACATGGAACGCCTGGTTACGCATGCTAAATTGAAAACATAGAATATCTGAACTATCAGGTCAGGGAAAATCATATTTTAGTCAGGGAAAAGTCAGGTAATTTTTGTGATTCAATTATTGTGGCAACCATGTTTAAGTTCCGCATGAAAAAAGAAGAAATTATAGTTATTTATCATTCAAATTATTTTTCCCGTCGCTTTGAATGGCCGAGAAAACTGGAAATAACTGCCTACAAATAATGGTCTGCTCATGCGCATTACCGTGCAAAGCCGTTTTGCTGCAAATACTGGTCTGCTCATGCGCAGAAACGTTGCATTTGTTAACATGGATGGCTTCCCTGAGCTGTCAGAAAATGACTTGGCATGTTTGATAGACAGCAAAAACAGCCAAAACACACAAAAAAAATGTTCATTTGAATGATAGAACAATTATTGAACTCGGTTATCACAAAGTTATTATACGTCACTCAGTATCTCAATTCTGATTGGTCGAAAGCCCTCAGGCAATCCCTAATGATATCGTGTGAACTGGACATCATAAATGTATTATCTGTAGGTTTTTATTAGATTATTTATTATTATTATTATACATTTTACTCACCGTCTATCTCGCTTCTGATTGGCCGAGAGCCCTCAGCCAATCCATGATATCGTGTGAACTGGACATGATAAATGTATTATCTGTAGGTTTTTATTAGATTATTATTATTTTTTTTTTACATTCAAGTATGTGAGAGGGGTGACTGAGGGGGGGATGAATTGAAGTAGGTCAAATATACGTTCTTTGAACTGAACTGATGGAGCCAGATATAAGAAACATGTGATTGAAGAACGTTTATTCCCCAAAATTCTGGCTTTTGAGGGATAACCGGTCAAAACGCGGGGGGAGGGGCCGGGTACTCCCTATAGTGGACTATACGGGGATGCTCTGCCCGAAAGGGGTAATTTTTGAAATGTGAAAATGGCGAATGTTTGTGGAAGGTCAAGATTATTTGATTTGCATAATAATCTTTTAAATAACATTCTAATTATTAATTTCTTTTGTTTTAAAGAAAAGAAACAATGTTTACGATGGAGGTCTGGAAACTCAGGCTCTTTATTCACACTTGTGTACTATGTGCAGCTTTGGATTGTCTTCAGTTAAAAGAAGATGAATTGATTTGCTTAATTGAAGAATGCTTGGCAGTGGCTATTTTTCTAGAGGATGTCGTCACTCAGAGAATCAGTTATAGAATACTTGGTACATTATATGAACAACTTCATCAGATAGGGAAAGCAACTGAATATTACAAAAAGCAGTTACACTTTGCTAATGAGGTGGGCGATGTAAACGAAGAATTTGCGGCATACGAAAATTTAGGAATTGGCTATTACTTACTTGGTAATTTCCACGAGGCGACTAAATATCATAAAAAGTGTCTAAGCGTCGCTAAAGAGAGAGGCTATAAAAAAGGAGAAGGAGTCGCTTACGGAAACTTAGGAAATGACTACCAGGCATTCGGGAAATACCACAAGGCAATAGAATGTCACGAGAAATGTCTTAACATTGCTATGGAAATAGGAGACCGAAAACAAGAAGGAATATCTTACGGTCATTTAGGAAATGCCTACCAAGCACTTGGAAAATATCAAAATGCAATAGAATATCAAGAAAAACTTCTAGGTATCGCAATGGAGTTATCGGACAGAGATGGAGAAGCAGGCGCTTATTTGAACTTAGGAAACATTTACCAATTGTTAGGGAATTACCTATTGAATATTGAATATCAAGAAAAGAGCCTTGGTATCGCTCTTAGTATAGGTGACAGGAAGGGAGAAGGCGCGGCTTATGGAAACTTAGGAACTGCCTACCAGTCATTGGGAAAATATAAAAAGGCACATGAATTTCACGACAAGTGTCTCAGCATAGCTATGGAAATAGAAGACAAACAAACAGAAGGAACTACTTACGGGAACATAGGGAACATTTATCAGTTACAAGGAAAATACCAAGAGGCAATAGAATATAACGAAAAACACCTGAGCATTGCCATTGAGATAGGTGACAGAAAGGGAGAAGGGTCAGTTTATGCAAGCTTAGGAAATGCCTATCGGTCATTAGGGGAATATCAAAAGGCAAATGAATGTAACGACAAGTGTCTCAGCATAGCTATGGAGATAGAAGACAAACAAACAGAAGGAATTACTTATGCGAACATAGGAAACACTTATCAGTCACTAGGGAAATACCAAGAAGCAATTGATTACAACAGAAAAGCCCTCAAAATTGCTATGGAGATAGGTGACAGGGAGGGCGAAGGAGCGGCTTACGGCAACATAGGGAGTACCTATCGGTTATTAGGAAAATATCCAGAGGCAACTGAATATCACACAAAATGTCTTAGCATCGCTATTGATATGGGTGACAGAGAAGGAGAAAGATCAGCTTATGGAAACTTAGGACATGTATGTTTCTTAATGGGTAAATACCAAAAGGCAATTGAATATCTCGAAAAAAGCCTCACCATCGCCATGGAAATAAATGACAAACGCGGAGAAGAAGTGGCCTATGCAAACTTAGGCAGTTACTATCAGGCATTCGGGAAATACCACGAGGCAAAGAAATATTATGAAAAACGGCTTAGCATCGCTCTGGAGATAGGTAATAGAGCAGGAGAAGGAGAAGCTTACGTAAGCATAGGAGCTATCTATCAGTTATTCGGTGAATACCAAAAAGCGATTGAATATCACAAAAAGTCTCTAAACATCGCTGTTGAGATTGGTGACAGGAATGGAGAGGGGACTGCGTACTGGAGTTTAGGAGTTGTCTATCGGTCATTGGGAAAATATTACGAGGCAATTGAATATCAAAATAAGTGTCTTGGCATTGCTAAGGAGATTGGTGACAGAAAGAAAGAAGGAGCGGCTAATGGAAGCATAGGAAATGCCTACCATTCACTAAAGAAGTACCAAGAGGCTATTGAGTATTATAAGAAGTACCTAAGCATTGCTGTGGAGATAGATGACAGAGATGGACAAGGACAGGCGCATTTTCATATCGGTAAGTGTCGTAGAATTAAGGCAAATAAATCTATACTGTAAGAACTTTAACACGCGTATCTTTATAATTATAAGATACAATCTTGGATAAAAATAGCTGAGAATTAGACTTTTACTTAACGAGGGACTAAAAGAATCCTCCTCCAGGAAATTCAGCGAGAAGTTTGAATGTTATACAAGCGTTATTGAATTAAGTTTGAAATACCAAATATGGTCAGAAAAATTCAATTTGCATATTCGAATATTCTGGAGCATGGTTATAAGCCAGTTCAAAGTTTAAGAATCGTTTTCAGTGCGCATGCGATTTTATCCCGAAATTCTCACCTTCTTTTGTTTGATTAGCATCAGGGTTGTAACCAAGCCTTGAAAAGCTTGGGGGACACAAAGTCTCTTCGCAACACGTGATCACGAAAAATGAAAATTTAATTCCATAGTTGCTTTACTTTTCTGGGGAAAACTGGGGGATGGGGTGCGGTGCAGGGCTCCCCGGCCTCCGTGGGCGCTACGGCCCTGAGCATGTTATATAGCTTTACACGTTTCAACCCCCTTATGAGTTTCTGCCAAAATATACCAACTTGCGTACTATGTATAATATTCAGAATTCAGAAAAAAACAATCATCCTTATGTTTAATATCTACTAGGAAGTTCCTTTGGATCACTGGCAATAGAAGAGCAAGGGAGCGATCAACCTAGGAACACGAAAGAAGCAGAAAGTCACTTTAAGAAGAGTATACAATCTTTTGAGTCGTTGTTTGATGACCTGGAACAAGACCAGTACAAGATATTAATTGTCGACACGTACATCGACGCATATAGGAGACTGACAGTTATTTATCTTCATGCTCAACAGACGGAGGAAGCGCTACTTGTATCAGAGCGTGGACGAGCCCGTGCTTTGGGGGATCTTTTGACTTTCAAACACAGCATGAATAAAGAAACTACATCAAAAAGTGGTCCCATTGAAGCTTCTGACATTGAGATGATTTTGTCGACTTGTAATTTCGGCATTCTGTTTTATGCTCTACAACGACATGAAATAGGTGCTCATATTTGGGTTCTAGCAACTCAAAGTCCACTATATTTTCATCATAGTGCGATGAAAGGATTTAAATCTTCAATAAAACATTCCTCTTTGTTTGAGGATAAGTCAGAAGAAATTGACAAAAAATCCATCTTCAATCTCGTGAATAAAAGCTACGACAAAATGAAGGTCAGGGAAGGAGTAGTAAAGTGTGAGGACAGGTCGCTGGGATTAATCGAGGTTGAAGACCAAGATATTGAAACAGAGTCTCTGTCATCACAATTTGCAGAGCAGAACACCACGAAAGAAAGAGAAATTGGCAAAGAAGTCAACAAAACGGATACTAGATGTATATACGATGGAGATCATGATCATGACGAGAAACCGTTGGAATTGCTATATGATGTGTTAGTTGCTCCAGTACAACACAAGCTTGTCCAGGATGAGATTGTCATTATTCCTGATGGAGCTCTGTACACGGTGCCTTTCGCAGCTTTCCAGGATCCCAAGACAGGAAAATTTCTATCGGAAACTAAGCGCATTCGCCTCGCCCCTTCTTTAACGACTTTAAAAGTTCTTCAAGAATCTTCAGATGATCAGCATTACAAGTCAGGCGCATTAATTGTTGGAAACCCTAAAATTGGGAAAGTCAAGTTTCAAGGCCGTGAAAGATCGTTTACAGATTTACCTGGTGCAGAAGATGAAGCTAAAGAGATTGCCAAACTACTTGGAGTGGAGCCACTGATAGGAAGACAAGCAACCAAAGAAGCAGTCGTCAAAAATCTACAGGTTGGGGTGTCTGTCATTCACTTTGCAGCACATGGAAGTGAAAATGGACAAATTCTTCTTGCTCCATCTGCGTCGACAGCAACGAGCAGCATTCCAGACGAGCAAGACTTCGTCTTGACAATGAAGGAAGCACAAGAAAGTGGTATCCGAGCACAACTGGTTGTGCTGAGCTGCTGTCACAGTGGTCGTGGTGAGATCAAGTCAGAGGGAGTGATAGGGATGAGTCGAGCGTTTCTTGCTGCGGGAGCTCGTGCTGTTGTAGCGTCATTATGGGCCATCGATGACAACGCGACTAAAGTATTCATGTTGAAGTTTTATTCTCATCTAAAGAAAGGAGAGAGTGCAAGTAAGAGCCTGCAGCAAGCAATGAAAGAAATGCGAGAAACAGAGACATACAAGGAACCAAGGTACTGGGCTGCCTTCTTTCTTATTGGTGACGATGTCACCATCAGTGTTTAAATTTCTGTTTGAGTAGAACAGTAAAGACTCGCTTAAATAGAAGACAAATTAAATTAAGAAACTATTGAATAAGAAGTAAACTTAAAATCGTGTAAAAATTTTTGGTAACAGTACTGATGCTTCCGATATTAATCCTTCGTCGGAGCTTTTTTCATTATCTCTTTAAGAAATAATTTATAGTGTATGATTTCTATTTGCTTTGTTGATTATTAGATTACACGTGTACAATGTCGCATTTTCATAGAGGAATTAACTTTGATAATACTTTACTTTACTGACAGCCTAGTTTAATTTTTAGTTTAACGATCAGTCCGAAAAGCTACTCGCGGCTCAGGAGCCCGGGGGGTGGCTCCGATGTCAAAGGGGCGGGGATGCTCGTCGTACCTTTTAGGGGTTAACTTTCGTTATTTGGTACCTTTTAGGGTGTTCAAACGAAAAACCTGATAAAAATGGGTAAAATTTGCTTCATTAGGTACCATTTAGGGGTAAAATTTGCGATTATCATGACTACGAGAAAGATATTTTGATACCTTTACGGGTCATTTTCAAAATTTCCGATAAGCATCCCCGCCGGCCTTTCTAAATATGAGAGTCTTCCCCAAACACATTGAAAAGTGACAAAAATGCACAATTAAATCTATTTGTCTACTACAGAGAGTCAAAGATTAACTTCCAATCAAATTTCGGTTGTTGTATTTTAAGACCTTTGTATTCACCACACACAGGCTACTGACTACTGTAGGACTACTGATATGGGACCAGTCAAGTCACGTAAAGAGAATGGAAAAACTCAACATGACCATACAATTTGAATTATCTTTGATCGACTTGTTCAGCATCCCCTGAATTTTGCTTACTTTTCCAGTTCGCTTAAAAAACTTATTTTTTTACAACCATCACTCCCACACGTACTACCACAGAGGGAGGAAATATTTTACGAAGGGAGGAAAACCGGAGAATCCAGAGAAAAGTGAGAGAACAACCAACAAACGAACTTAACTCACATATGATCCAGTCGGACCACATCGGTAAGTTGCAATCCTTCCCAAGGGAGTCAAAATGACAAAAACATGTAAGTTGTATTATTAAGTAACCACCAACATGGCCGCGATGACGTAATAACATGCATTCGAAGAATATTGGTTATATATATATATTGGGCTCCCTGTGGTGGTTCTTTACAGCATTGACGTCATCGGTTATAACAATCAAAGATGGCGACCGACAGTGATGCAGAAAAACTAAGAAAACAAATCGAAGTTCTCTCGAGTAAGAACGTTTCTTTTCATTACATTATTGACTTGCTCATTTAATGAAATTATATATTTTTCATTAAAGCTATAAAGTTTGACAGAAATTTCAATTTTTGCGATGTATCTGCGTATCTGCGTATCTGCGTCCAAACATTTCAGGAAAATATTGCGTTTATTGTTGACTTTTTGTTTTTCGTTATTTCAGTCGTATATTTTATTTTTTATTTCTTCAGGTCTTATAAATACTCACAAGGAATTAAAGAGTAAAGATAACAGCACAAATAAGCAGCAAAGTAGCGTAAAATGTAACTGGAAAAAGGAGAGTTCCGACAACGAAAAGGAAAGTGAAAGTTCAGCACGAAATGAGCTGAGTCATGAAAGACAGTACAGGAACTCAAGCACTTCCTTCACATTAGATCGCCGAAAAGATGGAAACAGCGGAGAAGTCAGCACGAAAACGTCGGCTTCAAACCCTTTTCCACGAACAGGAGCAACAAAATCTTACGAAAACAATAATTCGTACGAGAAAAATAAACAAACTATTCCTTTGTTAAAACCTTCTGTGGGCAGTTCTAAACAGTTTACCAAACCAATATTAGCCAGTGTTGATAAAGATGCGAAACATTCTCGGATATTCAATAAAAATGATGATAAAACTAAACAGGATAAAGTATGTGAGATTTCAAATTGTGAAACATCGAAGACTAAAGATATAAAAAGTTTAGCTACATCAAAATCATTACTGTCGGCACGATTGTCATCATTATCATCTTCTATTGCTGCAGCAAAATCAAAATTGAATTTGGAATCAAGTGCCGTCAGCAATACAGGTTCCAAGAAATTAACAAGATTACCTTCAAGCACGTCTAATACATCCTCAAAAGTATTTGTGAAGTCATTGTCCTCATCTTCAAAAACAAAATATAAAATAAGTCAGCCATCATCAACTTCATCATCATATTCATGGAGTAAGCTACAATCTTCAGCACCAAGAACTTCAATTTTATCTAATGTGAATAAACCTTCAACATCGTCGTTAAAATGGACCAAGCCAGGCACCAGTAAAAATCAATGTACACTGCGAAACAAACCCTTAAATGCTGTAAGGGTATTGGTTAAGCCCTCTCGAGGTAGCACCCATGTATGGAGGTCACGGCAGAGCCTAAAGTTGGATAGAAGAAAAAGGAAATCAATCAACTTGGAAAATAAAGGATTTATAAAAAGGCAAGAATTTATTGGTTTTGTGGCTGAAATCTCTGTATTTGTAAAAGTTTCAGATCTCCTTTTGATAACAAAAGCTTTTGTTGTCCCTTGGATTGAGGGTTTAGATCAGCCCAAACATTTTTTTCAGGGTTCAATCTGAATTATGGCTGATTGCACAGCTAAGTCACAGATCCAACTCTGAAACAACCTCAGTGAAGTGGAAAAGTACTCATTGTTTTCTTGCTAGGCAGTAATGTTTTGTATGTTTTGTAATTCTTACTTTGATCTTAGGAGGCAGAAAGTTGTTCTCAAAGATGTACCTAAGAAAGCACTTCATGTTTCAAGGTAAGTTAAACTTTTGTAACTTGTTCTCTGGTGTGGAAGAAGGAGAAGAACTTAAAAGGGTAACAGGGTGGAAAAAGGGGGGCTCCCATCACGCGTCACTGAATTTGTAAAATAAGATCATACATCATAGAGAATATGTTTTGACCTATTACGTATCACTCATAACATCGCAATACATCATCATACATCACACAGCTTTGAGAATATAATCACTAATCACACCTGTAGCTAATTTTGGCACTCTCATTCGTCACGCAGAAACCCTTTGCCACCCTGGGGTAGCAGTAGTATATTTGTCATGAATAATAATCACATTATTTTTTGTAGATATTCCCTTGTAAATAATAAGAGAAAGAAGCCGATCAAGGCAGAGGTACGAGAATTTGAAAAAGTCCTACTTGAATGTTCTTATAATAGACGTTTCCCAAATGCGCTTGAATGACCACAGAACAATAGATTTAACGCAGGGTTGGAGTAGACAATACATTAAATTTATGGATAGAAAACCCAGCCTCGACTTGAAACTATTGTTCTGTTGTCATTCAAGTGAATTAGGGAAATACATTTATATGTGTCAATGAAAAAATGCTTAATCAGCTCATTGATTGTATAATGGAGAGATTATATCAGATATTGATGTGGCTGTCATTGAAAATAAATACCTGACAATCTACATCATTCTTCATCACTTCTACATCTATTCTGCTGTTATGGTAACCTATAGTCCATGGTAACCATGGTAATATGTAGCAAGCAGTCAAGCAAATTGTTGTCTTATCATTGTAGAAGTCCAACAAAGTGGTCATAATTGGAGGAATAGCATACAAATCTTCAGCCAATAAGCTGCAAAAAACAAGTCAAGAAAAAACTGGGATAAATCTGAAAAAAGGTAGAAAGAATTACTTAAAATATTTTTTTAATGATAGAAAAGATATTCAAAAGACACTAGCTTGTGCAGGCTAGTGTCTTCTGAATAACATTTCTATCGTTTCTATCTTCCTAGCTTCTCATCTTTGATCATGATTTTTTTAGCTCCCCCAAAAAAACTATTTGTGTTCGGTTTCTAATTTTCAATTCTCCATGTGAAAAAGATTTATTCTAAAAATTAATTTAAGAAGCTACATGTAATATTTATTTAACTTTGATTTCTTTTTCTTTTAAGCTAAGAGAAGATCTTCTTTGACTCTAAACATCAGAGGTGAAAAATTTTTGATGGATGTCTCAGGGAAAACCCTCACAAGAATCAATCCAGGGAAAACCCCTATAGGAAAGGGTCCAAGAACAGAGACTTCAAGAGAGGCAGCATTGAATTCAGAGAACACTAAGGGGAAACATGCAAAGAGAAGGTCATCTGTGAGTAAGGTATCTATAGGAGGAGTGACATTTGTACAGACTGCACCTGGTGTATTGGTCAGGAGTAATGACGCAGTAAACAAGAAAATAGCAAGGTAAGGAGAGCTTAGAGCAGATTTTGTTTCACTGTGAAAAGCTCATGGCACTAACTCTGTCACTATGAAAAGTCCACCAATCAAAAATTTAGAAAAAAAATTGGTCACAGCAAGGCATGCTTTCTTCATCCAATCAAATGCTTAAAACACAGCACAAACACAGTATGGACACTGTCATGGCAAGGTCATGGCACAGTGAAGTTGACAGTGAAAAGCTCACTGCACTAATGCCGTCACTACAAAAAGTCAGCCATCAAAAATCTAGAAAAAACCTTGGTTGCAGCAAGGCATACTTTCTTCATCCAATAAAATGCTTAAAACACAGCACAAACACAGCATGGACACTGTCATGGCAAGGTCATGGCACAGTGAAGTTGACAGTGAAAAGCTCACTGCACTAATGCCGTCACTACAAAAAGTCAGCCATTGAAAATCTAGAAAAAATCTTGGTTGCAGCACGGCATATAATACTTTCTTCATCCAATAAAATGCTCAAAACACAGCACAAACACAGCATAGACACTGTCGCAGCAAGGTCAAGGCACTGACTAAATACTCCAGACCAATCACATTGTGCAAGAATAAAAATCACCAAATTGTCTTGGAAACTCCTGGAATTGGAATATATTTTGATGTCCCTGATCACACCTTGGACCCCCTGATGTTAATTAAAGGTTATTATTTCAACAGTCGAGTGGTGCGCAGAAGTGTACAGAATGCAATAGTGTATAAGTACAAGAAGAATGTCAAGACAAAACCTAAGTCAGAGCAGTACTGCATGTTTTACAACAGATTTGGTAAATACTCCTTTATTGATAATTTGTAACAGAAAGGATTTCATACTAGGGGATCTCAAGATAAACAGTTTAAAAGGAATGTTGTGCTACCATTAAGCCTGGTGTCCTAATTAGCAACACAAGAATAACCGTATTGAATAAATAATTTTTATTTTATTGTCTTACATTGTCCCCTTAAGATGGGACCCTTGAATTTAATTTTTAAAGTCATTGGTTGATGACTTCAGGACATCTTTAAAGATTTTTCAATTCATACTACAGGAAAGTGTAATAAAGGAGAAAACTGTCCTTACATTCATGACTCAACCAAGATTGCAGTTTGCACAAAGTAAGTACACACTAGTATAAAGTGCAAGAGAATGACCTATTTGGAAGATCAGCCCTTTACAATCTTTCTGAAATAGCAGATTAAAGAGTGGGTGAGAATTGGAAGTTAGCATGAAATTTTGATGCAAAGCAAATTGAACTCCATCAAAATAGGCCATCAAAAAAGCAATTTAGTTTGTTATCCTGATGTGGAACTTTATAGAATTTCTTCTTATAGAGCATCATGGACGTTCCTTGACAAAACTAATACAGAGAATGAAAACATGAATCTCTTGCCTTTTCACTTTTTCACTGTGTCCTGACACTGGAGAAAAACGTTTGCGCATGCGTGCCTTTCCGCACGCTTTCCAAGAATTTGCAAGAGTTTAAGTGAGAAAATATATTTTTGTTTTCTCCAAGTATACAAAAAAATTCGTGGGTATACTTTTGTGAGACCAAGATAATGTGTTAATAAAGACAATATGAAAGAATTAGCCTTAAGTTTCAAGAACTGACTCTAAGTTTTGACATTTTGTAAAGACTATTTTTCAGGCCAGTGTGAAAGTCAAATTTGCACAATTTTACAATAGCAAGAAGATGCTTTTGACTGATTTGCATACGGACGCATGTCCTGTGTCCTGCAAAGTGGATTTTGACTTTTTAAAAATACTATTACTTTTCTTTTATAATCAGGTATATGTTTTTCATTTCATAAGGTTTCTCCAGGGTAAATGTAAAAAGACTAATGGCACTTGCTCATTCTCTCACAAAATAGACAAAGACAAGGTTAGTAACAGAGTTTGACACATGCAATGACCAATATTTGGGGTTGAACAACATGTGATATTCAGACCACCTCAAACAAGACACGAAACATCCAGAAGAAGCCATTGGGTTTCCTTTAGCCATAGGTATCCATCAGCTAAATGAATCTCACTGTCACTGAAGGGCAAACACTGCCCAACACATACCATCAACTAGAGAGTATTTTATTGCAGCTTGTTATCTATCAGCTGAATGAATATCATTATCTCAAAGAAGGAAATTAGGACCACTTAGACAGTGAGAACCCGAGAACCAATGAAAATGTAGAATGAAAACAATGCATTCCAACTTTGGGTAGTTGAGCTAATCAGAACGAGTTGTTTACACTATCATCTTTAACAGTGGCTGTGTAGGAGACTATTTCTTATGGGAATCGGAATAAATTTATTGCATTGAATGTACTCAATGTAGAAATGCAATTTTTTTATGGTCTCTGATTGGCTCAACTACCCAAAGTTTGAATGCATTGTTTTCATACTACATTTTGATTGGTTCTTGCTATCTAAGTGGCCCAGGTTATAGTAGTTGCACTGTAATTCTTTGCTAATAATAAGAAGTCTGTTTTACTCTCATTGAACACAACCTGTCATCTCTCTCATCTACAGATGCCTGTATGCCAGTTCTTCTTAAAGGGCAACTGTAATAATGATGACTGTCCATACTCCCATGTTAATGTCAGTAGCAAAGCAGCTGTCTGTCAAGACTTTATCAAGGGTTACTGTCTGAATGGACAACAGGTATCTCATGATTATATTTGCTACCATTTGCTATTATTCAAGAAACTACTTGGCAGGGGTAGCCACATCATTTGCTTCATCTATGTTTCTAGAGACTAAGGGAGGGGGTTGGGAATGCTTATGACCATTTTCATTAAGTGCAACCTGTGAAGTTTGATATCTTGTTTGTCAACTAGCATTGCAATGGCTGTCAATCAAAGAGCTAAATTAGAAAAACATTTTTGAGAGCAATTTTAGACTGAATTAAGGATTTTAGAGGATTAAGTTCTTTAATCAAGATCAAAATCTCCCTCAAAAATGTAATTTTTCTCATTTAGTTCTTTGATTGACTGCCATTGAAATGCTAGTTGGCAAATGAGACATCAAATTTCGTGGGTTGCACTTCCACGAAAACAGTTATGAATTGACCTGTTTAGCTAAGTTGATAGATAAGTTTATAACAGTCATGAAATTTTGAGAAGATCTCAACTGCAAGTCCCACTTTTTCCTCCAGACTCAGTAAAGATGAGTTTTTAGGATTCCTGTGGATGGGCGGAAAGCTCTCTACTTGGCTCCAATCTTCGCTCTTCCACAGGAATCCTCTTTACTGAGTCTGGAGGAAAACGTGGGACTTGCTTGCAGTATAGAGAAAATCAGACTAAATTGATTTTATATTTCTTTATTCTTCCTCTCCCTTTCTTTCTTTCTCGCTTCCTTCTTTCCTTCCTCCCTTCCTCTTTTTTTCCTTCTTTATCTTTTTTTGTTTTTGTTCACTTCTTCTTTCCTTCCTTTTTTCTTTCCCTCCTCCCTCGGTTCCTCTCTTTCTCCCACACTCCCTGCCATCTTCTTCTTCCTTCCTTTCTTCCAATTTCCACTTATTCATTCCTTTGTTCCCGGCATTTTCACTTCAATTGTTTCCTTCTTTTGCTTCCCTTTCTTCCATTCTTTCTTCTTCGGTTCTCAGTGCAAGAAGAAACACATCCTGGACTGTGAAGAGTTCTCACGCACAGGTAAATGCTCCAAGGGTAAGAAATGTAATCTGATTCACCGAAAAGCCAAGAAAAGAAGAAGAAAATCCTCCACCAGCAAAGAACCCGAACCAAAACGAGCAGCTCTAGAACAGATGACCGAGGAAGATGGATTCCTACCTCTAGAACAAATAGATGGTAAGTTGTGACATGATATGCCCTGCCCTGCGTGCAACAATTTTTTTTATGTGTCGTGTCTTCCGTTTGTTTTTCTATTAATATGCATTGTTTAGTATCAACAGAGAAAAAATCAAGCCAACCAGATGATGCCACACAAAAACCACCAGGTAAAACTGAGAAAAAAGACGTAGGAATATTTTGAAAGAAAATTTGTCATTGTACGCTGAAATATACTTCAGTAATTTCTGCAGATGAGAGGCAGAAAGGAAGAGAGAGAAGGAAAGAAGGAGAGAAGGGATTGGTCATAAAGGGGAGAGGAGGGAGAAGAAAGGAAGAATGCAACTGAGAGGAACAGAAGGACGCAGCAAGGAGATGAAATTTGTAACGTTTTAAAATGGAATATAGATTGCTCTTGTTTGTTCTTCAACAGACCCAATTGCAATCAAGCCTCGATTTCTGATCAACAAGGACAAATCAGGATAAGTATAGTAGAATCGAGTGATTGTGGATCGTGATCTAATGCCAAAGCTGCAGGAAAATATTTTTACAAAATGTTTTTTTTAAATCGTTAAAATGAGGTTAATTTTTTAACTCAAAATTTACTGTCTATAAATTAATGTATTATTATAAACTATTATTATTATTGTAGTAATACAAATTGATTAGCCCCGCATTGGCTAAGCTGAATCCAAAGGGCAGTATTTTCTAGTGTTTTGAACCTTTTTGCTTGGGCATTAGATCACTGTTTATACGTCTTAGTGTGACTGCAGATTTGATGTTGACGTCTTGTCTCATTCACGTGTGTTGTGTAGATTATAATGTAAAACGAGAGCAACAACAACGACAAAAGAAACAACGAAAAAATGTCAAATGAAAAAAAGAAGGAAAATAGGAAAGAAAATAAAATGTTTTTACCAACAGTGTCGCGTTTGAATGTGAGTCAATAAATAATCTTATTTTAACAGATGTCTTGCATTATGTGCAAAACAATAGTATCCCTTTATTCTTGGGAACTTTAATAATATACCTTTCACGAATTCGCTTGGATAATCACGAAACAATGGTTTCAAGTCGAGGTTGGCCTTGATAGAGAAAAGAATCAAGTTCAGTCTCGACTTGAAAACATTGTTTCGTGATCATCCAAGCAAATTCAGGAAAGGTTTATTCTTTATGTTAAACGTTTGTATTTCTCCACTAGTACTACTCAACATGGCTGCGTTCATGTCATCATGCAAAACATCTATACATTTGTCTTCCTTGGGGGAGGGGGCACGGGAGTGTTCACATATACTAAGGAGGGGAGGGGAGAGTGAAATGTGCCGTTCACACACATTCAGTAGTAGTGTCACTGTTTAATTGTTAAATATCCTTTGGATATTATTTCTTTTATTTCCGATCAAAAATACGCCATACCAAATTTACAAAAATATTCTTCTTACGATGTCATTTCATGACTGCTAGACAATATCAAATACTTTGTACATTAGAAAGAAAGCAGCTAAAAAAACAAGTGCTATCTTTATGGCTCCTCCCTTATCAAATACCATCACCATTACCGCTCGCTTAGTGAGAGAAAATCCCACCTTAAGCTATTTAAAGGCTTGAGTTAATTATGGAACATTCTTTGACTTGCTTTCGTGCAGTCAAAAAGTCTTGCAAATATCAGGCACAGCTTGTATGACGCCAGAAATCTAGCTCGTCTTTTCTAAGCGAGCACGGCAAAATAAATTTATTGATTGGTCTTCCTGTGGTATTGACGTGTGCTGAATGCGGTTTTCCACGAATACAGCGTGGGCTCAAGTAAATATTAAAGATAGCCAATCAATAACTGCATTTCTGCCGTGCCCCCTTGGTCTTCTCCTGCCCCCTTTTAAACTTTAATCTTTGCCTAGTAACGCGCATGCATGGCATTTTATGTTCCTCGATGTTTACTTGGGCTTCCTGTGCAAATGTTGATCATTTCGTTTTGTTTCTGGATAATATCTATGCTAAGTAACCAGGACTGTGAGGTTTTTTTTGCACTTTAACCTTGAAGCGATCGCTCAGACATTACAAGGCGGTGGCTCTCAATACCTCAACAAACCACGAGTATCATGCGCCTCTTATCTAGCCATTTATTCCCGTATACTTTTCTCTTTGAGGTTGCCTGAGTTCATTTTCTTCTTGTAATCCAAAAAATGCGTCAAGCACAGAATCCTCGAAGTCTTCAATAACAAAAGGTGCTTTGGTTTTCTTAGAACACGATCGTCCTCTTCTCGGTGAAATTCTCTGTTTGTGAAGTATTTGACCATTACTGCTGATGAACGATACCGTCAGGTGTCGAGGTGTTGCTTGAAGTAGTGTGAAACCACCGGTCTTGCCATTGAAAAATCTGGAAAAATTAACTAACTAATTAGATAATTGTTAAAAAAAATAGTGATACACCGGGAGAGGCGTTACCATCGGCTTCAACTCTGATTGAACAGAGACCGCTCCGTAACTGCTCGTGGTTAAAAAAAGCCGGTAATTTCTTGATCCTAGAGTCTGCGTTCCTCATGGTCAGCAATCTCGTCTCCTAAGTTCTTTTGGTCAGCGGGTTGGCGCTGACGAGAAAACAGTATGACCACGAAGGACACTGGGTATGAGATCTTGAACGCAGGCCTTGGAGAAGAGATTGCTGACCATGAGAAACGCAGGTTCTGATTACGACATTGTGCTTAACTCCGAGTTTTCGTATGCACACTTTTACATATTTTACAGCCCTGTAATAAAAGGTTCTGTAACATTCTCCCGTTCAAAGTATTATGGATTTCAAGCCCTCCTAAGCCGGAGTGAAATGACAAAGACATGTCGGCCAAGTTGGTGGTTTTAACAATGGCTGCTAATGAGTATTTTTTTTGTCAAAAAGCCACCAACATGGCGGCGGTGACGAGCGTTGGAAGAATAATTATCTTACCTAAGCGAGTTTTGCGGTACTTTTACTTTGTTGTATTGTAATTGATTGTGGTTTGATGCGCTACCACTCACAAAATAATGTACATTAGAGTTCAAAGGTTTGATGTGCTGAAATGAAATCCAAACATTATGTCAAATACAAATCAATTTGAACACAGGGAGCCCAGTTAACCCAAAAATGCAGGACGAACAAATTACGTTCAACATACCTGCATATTGTGATCATGGCCGCTCAAGTACGCTGTGGCGCCATACTTTTCCAGCAGAGGTTTCAGTTTGTCATTCAAGCAGGGGGTGGAGCCATGCATTCCAATGGAGTATACAGGATGGTGTCCCGCCACCACAAGATAGTCAGCACTAGAGGAAGACAAGCAGCATCATCACTGTCTTAGTATTAGATTGGTACATCCTGACTACAGTAAAAATCGAAATGTGTTGTTACACTACCCCTATAATGCTCCCAAAATTGGCTGTGTGAAATGACTGATGTGGACTGTACGCTCCCCCTCCCCTCCCCTTGCAATGTTGTCTAAATGGCCAAAGTTGGGTACCGTTAGCTATCCACATTCTCAAGGAACAACATTGAATGGGGGAGGGGGGATTTAGTTTATATACGATTTTTAAAGCGCTTTTTCTTACACTGCATGCTTAATTTTTCCAACATTATAAGGTAGTGTATCAACACTTTTGAGTTTTACTGTAGCTTACAGCATGTACACAGTACGACATGCCGTAACAGTGAAATGGTACATTCTGGTCTAGCTTGGGCACAAACATCACCTTATACGGCATGATGAACAAAAGATGTTGGTACCCAAGCTAGACCACAATGCACCATGTTCGTTATATCACAAAAGGTCTATTATGATATCATCATTTTACTTACTCGGAGTTTGTCAGTATCTCCTTAATCCAACGATATTGTTGTCTCTTTCCAGGATATATTCCTCCGCTGTAAATGTCACAAAACCACGTTATGATTAAATTTGCGGTCTAGGTTCTCTCGCCTGGCAAGAAACCAGTGAAGAGGATCTTGGGGGAGGTGGGACAAACTGGCTGAAAAAGCCAGGGAAAGATTACTATTTTTTTAGGCGTCGGGTCTCGTATGTGCCAGGTCTCGTGCAAACAATCTCAAACAAAAGGTTGGCTCGTTTGCGTTGGATCCGGCGCATGTGGGATTCGGCGCCTAAACCAGGCCTAACTTCCTTGCCTCTAAGGGAAGTTGAAGCATATCATATCACAATTTATATCTATATTTATCACATTCTATTTAGCTATGGGATTTACATAATTTAGTGTTTTCAATTTTTCCATTCTTCTCTTTATATATATTGCAGTACTTGTAAATTAACTCTTAAAATCCCCATGGGGATAGGTTAATAAAATGTATTGTATTGTACAACAAATATTGGATGAAAAACATTTTTTATGTTTTTTTTAGGCTGGAACTCCCCTCGCTTTTTCTTTTTCTTTTGGTCCGGTAGTCAAACCCCCCTAACCAAATCTTCGAACCTTCCTAGTGAGAATCCTGGATCCACCCCTGAAGAGAGCCTGCTACTGATGAGGAAGGTGTGGAATGCTATTCTTCAGTTTGGTAGATGATGCTTATTCAACTTACAATAGAATCCTTACCCTTTATAGCACAGTAAAACCGTATCTATCGTCACTATCTGAACCGTCTTACAAGACCCTGGGATTTTATGAACTGAAAAATGTTACAAAGAGCGTGTTAATATGTAATAAAATTGAAAAGAAAAAATATGTACAAATATAAGGCTAGACTAAATAACGGGAGAGATACATATAGCAACCCAAGAAAAAGTCAGACACGGCCAGGGTGTTACCGAGATACCAATATACCAGAGGTATTTTCCCTCTATGATACAAATTTATTTTCGCGTTTTCAAGCGACATCAGAGCCATTGGATAATCCAAAAATTCCAAACATATCCATAAACTAACATCAGTAAAACCGAATACCGAGGTTAATAACGCATGCCCTGATACCAATACACTCGAAAACCCTGGCCAGGTATGAAGAGCAATCCCAGAACATTTTAGATATGACTGATAGATATGAGAATCCTAATTACGAGGTTGGTACAACATGAATTTTTCTCTTGACTTTAAATACCTGTGGTGTAATAAAAATCCGGAAAATGCCATCTTCTTGAGACTTTAGTATAAGCTATCTGGGCTGATACATTGCCCAGGTAGTCATGGTTACCAGCCACCATGTACCACTGGGTCCTGTGTAGGGAGGGCGCATGGAAGATATTCTCAAACGTCGAACGAAATCGAAAATCGTTGACGTTCTTCACGCCATTCCAGTAGAAGTTGTCACCAAGACCAATGACAAACTTAGCGTGGGTCTTCTTGGCTGTCTGTGGAGAGAGGGTAGGGTAGGGTAGGGGAGGGTGATATTAGTACTAGTTGCCTGTAGGGGTGGTGGTGGTATTAATATTAGGCCCAGTTTAGACGTCGAACTTTTGCCGCGTCGAATCTAATTGCCTTTGAGGTCGAGCGCTGTTTTCCCTTAAAGTAGTAGAAGTATGTAGACCAAAGTCGTCTCCTGGCGCTATGTCTGATGCTGATGCCTTATATGGTTGTTTTCGGCGTTTTCTTAGTCGCTGTCTTCAAAGGGTATTAGATTCGACGCGGCCGGAAACTCGTTACTACACCTATTAAAGCGCTTGACGCCAGATCGAATTGGAAATTAGAAGTTGCTTTTTGCAGAGCTAGGTAGGAAAAACGGAGAACCATTGGTGTGCGCTGCTAATGCGCTTTCTCAGTCCACCGCTGTGGTCTTGGATTCGACACCCGGACCCGCTATCATATATGAGATGTGCCGGAGAGCTGAGCACAGTTACCCTGCATGTGCGTCGAGGGTTTTTTTCCGGGTTCTTCCATTTTTTTCCTCCACAAGAATCAACTTCTAAATTCCAATTCGTTCAAGTGTTATTCCTCGCAATACAAGGAAAATTTTTGTAGTCGTGGATAGACCTTTTTAGCTTTTCAGACCATGTGATGCCACTCTTGGGAGAAGATTCTTTCATGTGTAAATATTTCTCAAGGGAATGTCTGATGTGGTCTGAAATGGTCAATTTGCATACGAAGCTAAAGAGGTCTATTGCATGAGTAAAGCATATTAAATATTCTTTTCTACGACAAATCACGAACCAATTCCGTTAATCTAATGCTAGTATTCAAAAAACATTCCGTAAATGTGGGCGTGGTCCCAGTCTGCCGGGTTCAACCGTGACTCACTGACCACGATATCGTCTACTATCATGAATAAACCACAATAATACGTCTAAAACACTTGAAACAAGGGGCATAATCCCTAAAATGATTTGAACCTGGGTTATATTAGAGGGAAACGATTCATCCTATTATGAAAAATGCTTCAATAAACACAATGTCTTCTGAATCAAAAGTAACTATTTTGGTCTCAAAACAATGCTCTTACAACATAAGAAAACCGGTGTTTACAATCCTAAAATCTAAACAACTCATAAAATAACTTTAAAGAAATGAAAAACAAATGAACGCGATGACTTCATTTGTAACGTTTGGTGCTGATTTGTTTTTTGTAAAATTCTAGTCGCGAGTCTCTGGGGCAAAAAAAAACATTTACTGAGGAATCTTACCGAGGAAAATCAAATTACATGTTGAGATAAAACTTTCAATACTTTTACTGTCACCAAATTAAGTTCAGTGTTTGCAGAAAGCCGTAAAATTTGGTCCAAAGTGGATTGTAAGGCGATTGACGGCTTTCCCTCAGGATTAGAATAAAGTCCGTATTAAGATGATCATTGTAGAACCTCTTGTCTTGACTAAGGTCAGATTTTTAATGAATCGATCCTCGAACCAGTAACTATGAAACCGAGACAGCTTGTGGCAGCAGAGATGTCAGTTCGAATTCTTGGCATTATTGAACAGCATAACCATGTTTTTTAGCATAATATATATAGCTAGAATGATAGATACGCCTTTTACTGGCTTGAAGGAAAAAGAATCGAAAAAGTAGAATTGGAAAAAATATAATTTTTTTCCACATGCAAGTTATCGCCAAAATCATCAGCAAATAAGAGCCTTTATTTTAATTCTCAACTCGTTAGAAGTGATGAATTCGTAAGTTGGAAATTAGTAATATAGATGCTTACCTTTCCCATTTGTTTAGCAACATTCTCTAGGCTTTTAGAGTAGTAAGGAGCGTACTCTAATCCTCCAGCATCTCCCACAGCAAGAAACGACAACTTCCCATCTTTCTCGGAGTCTTGTCTTTGACCAACACACCAACACGTCAAAGAAATCAAAACCACGAGAAGAGGGATAAAACTGTCCATCTAGACCCAGCCATGCAGACTGTCGCTTCCAGTATCCAAGATAACGAGGGCCAGAAAATACGGATATCCAAGGTTAGATTGAGTGCTTGGTAGAGGGATGTTGTGCGCATGCGCGGTGCTGTCAGCAATCGATATAGTCAGTGACCAGTTCTATTATAACATCCACAAGCAAGCTGGGCTGTCAAATAACGGGTGGCTTTATTCAACATCGCCGACCTAACTTGTAATGCGATTAGAATTGCTTCAGGAAACTGAAAAACGCGAGTATTTTCTGCCTTAAATTCTTTATTTTAAAATTCTAAGTGTACGGAAGCTTCTAGGGGACATGCGAGATGCGAGTTGATTAAAATACGAGATGCGGTTGATTAATATGACGTCATTCCAGCTCGCTGTCGCTCGCTGTCGCTCGCTGTCGCTCGCTGTCGCTCGCTGGGGGGAAGCAATTTGCCCCGGGTGGATGTGGAGGCCCGAAACCGCGATACAAAATAAATGTTCAGCGGTATTACCCATCTTAGCTAGGCGACTTCCGGTGGTAATCCAAGTCTCGTAGACTAGTGATACCAGTCACGATATTAGCCTAATCTAATCGAAACTCCCTTGATATCAAGATGCGCAAACGATTTTCGTCATAATAATTCCGTAAGATAAATAGACTACTGATGTAATAATTATTCCAAAATTTCTACGTCATTTCTACGTCACTATTTTAGATCAGCTGGTCGCAATTGCTTACTCATTTTCTTTGTCTACACATAGTTAACTGACTAAATAAAGCTTATACTTTGTATTAACGAACTGGTCTTTTCTTGATTTTTAAAAATAGAACGTGTATAACGACAAACGTTTATTGCTGCGAGCGTATTTAGAGGAATCTGGCTCAATTATTACTGGGTTAATTAACTCATCAGTGTGATCACCTGTGTCTTTACAGACAGGATGCACTTGTGGATTATAATGATTAATACCACATATGAAGTAGTGGAATAACTTATTAGTCTATGAAGAATCACCCAACAAATATGTATAATGAGTCAATAAATATTTTCTATTTGTTAAATATAAATATATCAACAAATATAAAATGTCATGATGGACATTTCCATATACAGTCTGTACAAGACACCTACATTTTATCATTAATTGGAGAAACTGAAACTTTAGTGGCTTGATGTCTACATTACTGTAGCAGTGCAATGTTAGATTACAGTGCATCTTAACACAGCCTCATAAATTTTTTATGATTTACGTTCTCTTTCATTGATACTTAATAGTGCCGCTACAACTAAGCAAAAAGGCACTAGATCGCAGCAATTCACTTCCATAATGGAATCGCTAGTCTAAGAGTTGCCATTCATGGTAACTAACAAGAATATCGTGACTGGTATCACTAGTCTACGAGGCTTGGATTACCACAGGAAGTCGCCTAGGTAAAATGGGTAATACCGCTGAACATTTATTTTGTATCGCGGTTTCGGGCCTCCACATCCACCCGGGGCAAATTGCTTCCCGCTCGCTGGTCATAGTTGCACAACATGGCGTCGGTGGACTTAATGGCGAAAGGACACGAAGGAAAGGTAAATTTCTTTGCTTTTAATCGTCTGAATCTATCTGACTAGTTGCGAGGTAGAGATTCCTAGAAATTATCTGACACTGTAGCGAGATAGAGAAATAGAATATTGCTTTCACGGTAGCTACATATAGTCAGGTCTGTTAGCGACAAAAATAGCAAAGATCGTGCACTTTTGAGTACAAGCCCCAAACTTGGCACAAATGTTCCTTGGGGCATACCAAACAGATTTAGGGGTGGGTGCCAAAAAATGGCGGTCGGGGGGAGGCACACCACACTCTCAATTAGATGGTTAAATTTCATCAAAATTTATATGAAACAAAAAACTTTCCTTCACGTTTTAACTCTAATATGGAAGAGTTGTTTAAGAAAGTCAGAATGACGTTTACAGTTTTTTGATATCTCTTTTTGTTGCAGAGATATTAAAAGTTTTCCAAATATGCAAATTAGCGAATGATGACGTAATCAGTCATAAAAATGATGTATATATCGGTAGAAATAAGACTGAAATGATCCACTCTATGACCATAGGGGATGATTCTTACAGCCATTTCTTCATCAATTCTAATAAGAAAGAGGTATTTTGTAATTTTGTTTAAAATAGCTGTCTGGGCACAGTTTTCTTTCAATTGTAAGTACTTTTAAGCTTTAAAAATCTTCGCTCATGTGTCTATTTTAAAAGGTATATTAAATATGTGAATTTTTAGTCATTTGTCTTATTTTTACAGAGAAATTCTTTATTATATGTTTTGTAAACTGACTCTGTCCAGCCAATGAAGTCATCAGTTGCTAATTTGCATAATTGTAAAACTTTTGATATCTCCGCAACAAAAAGAGATATCAAAAAACTGTAAACGCCATTCTGACATTTTTAAACAGCACTTCCATGTTAGCGCTAAAACATGAAGGAATTATTTTTTTTTCATATAAATTTTGATAAAAATTTATCCATCTAGTAGAGAGTGTGACGTGCCTCCCCCCGACCACCATTTTTTGGCACTCACCCCTAAATCTGCTAAGTATGCCCCAAGGAACATTTGTGCCAAGTTTGGTGCTTGTACTCAAAAGTGCACGATTTTTTCGCTAACAGACCTGACTAATAGTATAGTTCGGGTAACTTTCGCGACCCTAAAGAGACCTTAATAGGACCTTAATGATTGCTATAGTTATTGAGGTACTTCATATTCTTTATATTTACTTATTATCACTACATAATTAGATCCAATTATTTCAATATTGTACTCTACATACAGTGACTTTTCAACCGTGATAAAGATATTTGTTCCTTTGTGTTCTTTTGTTTCTATTTGATTACACGTGTTTCACGGATTAAATAATAAGGTTAATATCTAACTCTAACATACTGCAAAGTACGTAACTCTGATCCTTAAGGTTACTGGAGACCTTCAGGGGTATCTTTCGTTTAAAACTCTCTCTACGCAACACTTTCAACAAAACCCTATAAAACTATATATCGTTTTAAAGCTCATATGATAACGATTACGAAAAAAATATTTTTGGAAAGCAATTTATTAAATTGAAACGATGCCGGGGCCTTAAACACAAAACGGGTACGTTCCGTAAATGTGAATTAATGGACATGGCGTTAGCGCGTATATCCAAAAAAACTTCACTAGGTGAATTAGCGAAAGATAAACTACAAAAAGGTGTGAGCGTTTTTTGATTTTTTGATTTGTTTAAAAGATATTAAATATTTAAGTTGGAGTGTCGAAATATTTCCATGTCGGCTGACGTTTTACCGCATAAAAGACGAAATAATCAAAATATCAAAAATCGCTCACACCCTTTTGTTTATCTATACTTATTCATACTTTTTGCCAAATTTTATTGAAATTGAACAAAACTATATACCCTATTAATTCTTTTAAAGATAGGGAAATGTTGTAAAATCGATCATGGAGATTTTAAGCTCTTAAGATTTGGGCAAGTTTCACACCTCGTTAAGACATCTGTCAACAGAGAGATACCACCAGCCAACCAAAAACAAGGAACGACGGGACCAACGGAGTGTTGACAAACACTTCGAACTACGCGGGAAATCATCTAAACATCGAACACTTCGTTTCTCTGGTAAACTTCTAATAAGGACACAAAACGAATGTAGAATTCCCAAAGGTATCGAAAGTATAGCGTATTCAAAACGAAAAAGAAATCAGAAAGCGCCAGAGTTTCGAAACGTGGTAGGAAACGAATTTCATCACGCGGGAAAATCGAAAGAGTAACCGACTCAAGTATAATAGGATTAACAAGGATCACGACGCCTTCGGTTTTAATTTATTTTCCCTTCAAATCATGTTTTTTTAAATAACTAACAAACTTTCAAAAATTTCGAAACAATTTTTGTTCAAAAAGAAAGATTAATATAACAATTTTTAATTAGTGAAATAATTTTTTTTTAGAAACATTTTACCCGCGAAGGTCTCCAGTAACCTTAAGCATTAGCTAATATTTTTTTCTTTGTTTTTATCAGCTGGCATTTCAATTTGGTTCGAATATTGAGTTGTTTTCGAGTTCTTTTATTTCTCGTGGCATGGCTTGATTACGTCATTCTATTGTCCATACGACGACGTCCCTGTACCACCATGCACAGGGTTCCCGCGCTCTTTGCTTACTCGCAAATGCACAGAAAAAATCGCAATGTAGTCAAAGATGGATCAAGAAGTATATTATATATAAGCGAAAAATACGAATCGAAGTCATGTCTGTCTTAAAGTGAACAAAAACAATTTTTCGACTTTAGCGACTTGCTAAAGAAGATTTAGCAAGAGATGAAGTTTCGTGACTGAAACTCAGAGAGAGAAAAAGTGGCCTGTAGACCAGAAAAACCTGATTACACTGCAAAAATAATATTTCAGTTCCGTAGAAAACACTTCATAAAACACTTCATAAATTCTGATGTCAAAACAAGATTCCACATTTCATAATCATATGGATATTTTGACATTTCTATAGATAATTTATTTTAATGTTGAATGAAATATGAAAAAGGAATACATATCACACCAAATATTTGCTATTTATTGAGGATACTTTTCAATTAAAAATGATTTTCAAAAAGGACCTCTAATACATATACTAATGCAGTAATTGATTTATTTTTTTGTGTGTTTCAGCTTATAAACTTTTTGAGAGAAACCCTTAAAGTGGACAATAAAGTAATTAACTGTTTTGTTCAAGAGAAGGTACAGAGATATATTAGGGATTTTGAATGTATTGGGATATATTAGAGATTTGGTGTGTGTATACATACAGCCAGCTATTTCAAAAAAAGGTTGGTGAAGGTTTTGTTGCTTGTTGCATGTTGCATGTTGCTTACCAAGCCTGAAATGTATTATTCATATGTAAATAATGTCAGCACAGAAGAAAATATGCTGGAAAAACCTGCAGACAAAGTTTGGAAAATCCTATATTGTTGTGAATCTTTCGTTGCTTAAATTCACATCACCCATACTGCATTTCGCGCTTGGTCATATGCAACAAAACCTTCATATTTGCAAAAAATATGGCCGTTTCAAATATTTATACAAGTATATCAAAAGTATATCGAAAATTATCGGGTATCATCTCTGATATTTTTCAGAGAGCCCAAGTTATAGATAACTTGAAACAATATCAAGGATGATATCTCATAATTTATATACATGTATATACCTCTTTCAAAAAAGGTTGTCTGAGCCGGGAGCCAAAGGCGATAGGCGATAGGAAATAGGTCACTCCAAGGTCTAAGAATAGCTGGAATAACGTGTGTTTAGAACTGCTTCTTATTCTCGTCAAGAACACGGAGGTTAGTGTTGTAGATATTCCGTGTTATCATTCAAATTATTTTTTCCGTCATTTTGATCGGCCGAGAGAACTGCAAATAACTGCCTGCAAATAACGGTCTGCTCATGCGCATTACGGTGCAGAGCCATCTTACTGCAAATAACGGTCTGCTCATGCGCAGTAACGCTGCATTTGACAATGGCTCGCTTCCCTGAAAAAATGAGCTGACTTCTTTGTTATTGTTTGACTCGCACTGCCCCTCAAAGATTAGAAAAAATAATTTGAATGATAAAACAATTATTGAACTCGGTTATCGCAAAATTTCGAGATTTATTTGCCTCTGCCTTCGGCATCGGCAAATAATTGCTTGCTCGCCACTAACAAATAATTGCTTATTGTTTGTAGTCCACGAAACCATTTTAAAGGGCTCGATTATTCGTGTTTAGTTGTATACCCATAATTCCTTTCCGTCTTGGAATGACCTATCGCCTATCATCGCCTTTCGCCTTTGGCGATGACAACCTTTTTTGAAATAGGTGTATATACACGAACTTACGAACTAACTTCTAATTACAGATTAACGAAAGTAATGTCAAATTACTAACCGACAATCAATTGAAAGAACTCGGAATTACCGCTCTTGGCGATCGAGTTTTACTGAGGGATTCCTTCAGCAACAGCGAAAAAACAGAAGTTTCTCGCGAAGAGAAATTAGAGAAAATACGAATGCCAATAGAGGAGGGAGGTGCAGCACGACGTTCAAAAAGATCAAAGGAAGAAGCGGAAGATGAAGATGAAGATGAAGATGAGGATGAAGATGAAGATGCTCCTTTAACCAAGAAGACAAAACGATCAGAGAAGGAAACGTTGAAGTTTCAGTTTGAGTGGAAGCACTGGGATGGAAAGAAATATGTCCGAAAAAAGTTGCAACAAGGCGGTGGTAGTCGACAATTTGATGTACCAAGAAATGCTTCTTTCGATGAATGTAAAGAGATCGCTCTTGATTTTTTTTTTCCTGACGGAGAAAGCGACGAGGGTAGCCAAACATCTATGACATTTGAATTAGCCAATTTCAAGGGAGATGAACTTGAAGAACCCTTCATAGCATCAGAGTATAAGCGTTCGAGTGGTCTAATCATTCCAAGAATATACCTACTGTCTGAAAAGGTTGAAGGAAAAGGAAGTTTTATTGATCTTCTTTTTCGCATGTTGTTCATGATGATATCAGGTGCGTACCGGTCGTGGAATACAGGATCAACCAGGGACAGCGAGATGGGCGCGAATGCGGAGGACCCCAGCCCACCTCCAAGGTGAGCAAAATGGCATCCACCACACCTACTGAACTCCCGAATCCCGCGCAGTGTGATTAAAAATGGTCATATAGATAAGAAAAATGATCAATCAGTACATACATACGTAGATAGTAAGCTATAAAAGACATAATAGGTAATATTAAAAAAGACTAGGTTATCACATAGGATTATAATAGAAACTAGCGGTTCCATTATGGAAGTGAATTGAGGCGATCTAGTGCCTTTTTACATGTTTATAGCAACACTATTCAGTATCGATGAAAGAGAACGTAAATCAATCACAAAATCTAATATATAGATTTAGGCACTGCCTAAAAGCGGAGCTCCCATAAATATAGTATATATAGTGCTAAAAACGTGACAATTGTGTGACGCGGCATAACGTCGGTTACAGCGTTACCACTTATTTTGATTTTACCAGAACCCGAAGGAAAAACTAAAAAAAAAGCCATTATTTTAAGCCTTGTGAAAAAGTTCAGAATCAATTTTGGACAAAATCAGCATCATTGGAGCATTTTTTTACGGGCGGAGAAAACACGGGACCGTGACTCGCAAATGGCTTCCACGCTCAACCAATCACAGTGCGCTAAAGCGCAACATGTCCAATCAGAATCCTCGGAAAATAAAGCCATTTAAATGCTAGAAAGCTGAGCTTCCTTATCTAATGTCTACTGAATGTCAGCGTCAAGGCTTTTTTAAAAAGACAAATAAACTTGAGATGAAATTTGAACTAATTTTGCTTGTGAGGAGAAGGCTGTAGGCATGTTGAAGGTCAAGGTCGCGACAAAAACTTTTTTTTAAATCGGACCTTTAAACCTAATTTGGTAAAGGATTCCAAAGTACAACGAATTCTGCATAAAAGAGCAATAATCTTTCTTCAAAATTTTGCGCCGGAATTTTGCGTGTGCGTCTAGTCAAGAATTCCGCGTTGGGTTGCCAGGCAACGAATCAAACTTCCCGCCTTTTTTAAAAACGAAGAACGCGCGCGCGCAACGCGAAGCAAAACATTGACCAACGTGTCCAGCTTACCACACCTTTGTTCCTTGATAAACATGGATGAAAATCAAGATAAAAGACTGTTAGGAGAATGGACAATAAATTCCAACAAAGTCTTGATCCGTGAATTTCGCTACAAGGAGAAAAACCGTATCGGAATCCAGATAGACTACAAACCCGAAAACCCAGATGACCTCCCGAAACTCTTCGGATATCTTACTGTGGATTACATCAAATCGCGCATAGAACCGGGGGAGTTCGTGGTTAATAACTACGATGATATGAAGAATATCTGGAGAGAACTGAAGGATTTTCCGGAATTTCAAGAAACGAGAAAAAAAGCGCTCTATCGAGAATCTCCTGGAAGACAACTGCGGATTTACCCGATATGGAGACTCACTGGATACGACTACGAGGATGAAAAAGACGAAGATCTACCTCTACCAAAGGATAAAGGCTTAGACACGACCTGTGTTGCCGAGTGTACGTTCAAGGAGATCAAAAATATGGTGAAACAAGTGCCGACGAACAAACATATAGCAGACATGTTGATTGTATTGAGACGGTTTGATGATTATTTGACCAGAGATGTTATCAGTTCAGTCGACAGAGAAAATACGTAAAAAATATTTGAAATTTTCTTCAAGTTTTTTTGATTTGTTGATTAGAAAATGAATAAAATTTGTCGCAAGAAAGCAATGGAAGTTTCTCCCCTTTGATGTTTTATTTGTAATCATTATTTTGTCAAGAACAATGAAAATATATTTTCTTATAAATTCTCAGCAATTGTGTCTAAACTTTATAGCTTTTGGGTGAATTATTTCAGTACTAACTCAGTTATTTCAAAATTATGGGGGTTCCCTATTCAGTTCTATGGAGTTCCGATATTCATTTTAGTTGCGAACAAGCAAGACCGTGTATAAATTCATTTTAATCGGCCGGAAATCTTCAGCTTCCTGAAAAGCTTTGCGACGTATTTGGATATTCAGGAACTTCTAGGATGGGCGACTGAAAAGTTTTTTTTAAAATCAACTTCAATTTTTTTCGCCGTCTTCATTATAATCCATAATATTTTTCTACCCCACAAAATGTTATATTAACTAATACTTTACCCTGATTCTAACACCAATGTTACTGACTTTTCAAATTTCATTCATCTTTGTTTTGTTCTTCCCCTTCAGTATTAGACTTCTCTGCTTCTTTTTCTTTAGTTTCTTCTGGTTGTTGTTTTTCCACGGTTGGTTCTTCTACTTCGCTTTGTTTTGTTTCTTCTGGACTTTCGGGTGTTTTTTTACTCTCTGTTTTCGAAGTTGTTGCAGAAACTTCTCCTTCTTCCTCATTTTTACCTTTAAAATACGAGAAAAATAACGTTATGTGACCTCCAAATATATTATACTCTCGTTTTACGAGGGTCTAACAGATAAAGTGAGGACGGAGGCTTGTTTACAATCCGGCCCTCAAATGGCTTCCGCATTCCAGCATTGTGCCCTTGAATAACTTGTATAACTTCTTTGCATTCTGACTGGTCAAGAACTAGCGGAAAACATTTCGGATCCACGATACCTGCTGACTTGCCGCATTCAAGCATTGTGATTGGACAATGTAAAATTTCTTTAAATTCTAATTGGTTCAAAGCTAGCGAAAGCCATTTCCGAGCTCAAAACTGCATACCAAAATCTCTGGTTATGCAATAGAATGGATTTTGAATGGGAAACGGTACGGCAAATTCGTAGCCGTACCGTATCTTACCGTAGCCGTAACTACGCGTTGTGATTGGATGAATAACTGGAAGACAATGGGAAGCCATTTCAATGTTACGGCATGTCGTACCGTGTACGTGCTGTAAGTCAGTACCGTATGCTTCCCACTCATACAAAAACTGCTTCAATTTTCATTACTTTAACGCGCTCTTTCTATTTCTACCGCGATTTAACTCCAGGAAGCGGCACGTTATCTGTTGTTATGGCGTCTCCGACCATCAAAACAATGGTGTTGCGAGAAAAGTTGAGACGGGAAAGAAACTGAGTGTATCTTACCTTTGGGTTTGGGTTCAGTTTGTTTGGTTTTTGATTTGGGTGATTTTCGTTTGTGTTTTGGTCTGTCTGGTACTTTACTCGGGATGGACGGGTCTTCCTGGTCCTGTAGACATCAACAAAATTACAGAGATGATTTAAGTTTAAGTTCATTGAACTCAAAAAAGCCTATGACAAGAAGAAGGAAGGTCGGGTGTTATAGGCTGTCATTATGATTATACAACAGATAATTGTTTGATACCTGAAGGTTAGGCCCAAGGAAGTCATCAAGCTGCTTGTCCAAGTCACGGTCTTCTAGTTTGATATCAGCCAGGGATTCCTCTGGTTCAGAGGCGTGAGACACGTGCTCTGACATATCAGAGAAAGTTGTCAATAATGTAGGAGTACTGCATTACTTTCAGAAACATTTATAGGAGTTGCAATGTTTTTGGATGCATTTGAGGGATTTTCTTGTTAATTTAAGAGAGGAGAGGAAAGGAGAGGAGAGGAGAGGAGAGGAGAGGAGAGGAGAGGAGAGGAGAGGAGAGGAGAGGAGAGGAGAGGAGAGGAGAGGAGAGGAGAAGAGGGTTTGTGAAGTTTATACAATGAAAGTTTATGGCAATTGCTAAATTAAACCTTTAGTGCAAGAAAGGGAGGGGAGGGATGGGAGTGGAAGAGAGGGAAGTCAAATTTAATTGATACCCGAAACAACTGCTTAATTGAATTTAGCATCTTAGGTTTTAGGTTACCAATGGGATGAAAAAACAGGCGAACTTGGATACAAACCCTTGGATAAAGATAGACCTAACAAACACTACTCACATGTGATGTGGAGCCTGGGAATTGAACCCAAGACCCCAGGGGTGAGGGGTGAGTGTACTATCAATACACCACATTGAGTGTAAAGATATTTTGTAGAATCTGTTTTTGGAAGGTTTATCTAATTATTCTTCAAGTTAAGAGTTCTTACCATCAGTCTTGCCAAACTGAATGTAGTAGTTCATTTGTTCTATGAAGGCGTCTTCATACACCCTTTGTCTCTCTATAGATTCTTGTCTTTCTAATTTCTCTTTCTTTTGGCTATCAATCTGGTGTTGAAGCTGAAGATCCTCTGGAAAAGGCGAACATAGATATGAAAACTATGGCTCTCCACTGACAATAGAGTGGTTTTCACCTGACTTACAAACATGTATATGTTCACGACATACTAACTTATAGGTACAATGCTCATAGCACATCACAGGGCTAAAAATAATGACTGGTCAATGGACAATTGGTACTTGTCTGTCCAAACAGCTCTAAGGCCAGTCCTCTTGACTGGTCACATGTTGATCTGTCCACAAATTATTAACTATCATCAGTCCGATATGGTAGATCATCATGCTGTTACTTTTAGCCCTACATCGTTGCCTGAAATGGCTCTCCAATAGTAGACCATTTTTGAGATGTGAGAGTGCTTCTGAAAATATTGCAGGCGCAGACGTGAATAAAAGGAATTTTTTGGCAAGATACATGTGTTATTGACACTGCCCAAAAATGCCTCAAGATCATGTCTAGGCCTGCGATGTGTTTAAAAGTGCCTGTGCATCTAGAAAATGGCCTATTTTTTGTGTGTATCATAGTCGATTGCAATAAAAAATAATATGGTGTATAATGGCCAAAATTTGCTGTTACAGTATTGTTTCTCACTTGTGTAAAAAATACTTTTGACTAGCATTATTGTTTTTGGTTTTTGCTGGGAGCAGAAAGCCAGAAAATGAGATAACAACCAAAAATTATTAGTACCAATAATAAAGTGAAAAGCAAAGTATTCAAATAAAAACATCAACTGACCTTTTAACTTTTCCAGATCATCCCTAAACATTGAACAAAAAGATTACAGCTTTGCTACATTAAATCTTTTAATATTTCAAGTAATGATACAAGGAGTCATTGCCAGGTCTCCCTAGCCAGAGGCACATGTAATATTGAGACCATCGTGAATAGGAGTAAAGAGAATGAGAAGAAATACTTACAGTTTACTTTGATGAAACATGACTACTTTCAATCTATGGCTGTTCTTGTGTCTCTCAATGTCAAGTTTTTCACAGACGTCTTCAAGATCCATCAACAAATCTTCTATCACCTCTGATTGAGTTCCAATAGAAGCTAGAAATCAAAGCGAATTTTTTTTGTTAGCTGTGTGTGCCTAGCTCAAGACTAAAGAAAATGTTGTTTTTATAAATTAAATTATCCTCTAGTTAAATTAGACCCCTGCATACCATCAAATCTTTAATTATTATTGATACCCTGAAACAACCTCTGGGTTGATCCAAGTCAGGGCATGGCTAATTCAGAGATTAAATTGGAATTTAGCATGGTATGTTTTGTACAGAAAATCTGAAGAACCGAGAGGAAAACCCTCAAACCAATAGGCTCTTGCAGCTAATGATCATGTGACTGTAACTGGAGAGCAAAAAAATCCTATTTCATTTATTGAAAACAATTTTCATTAAAATTGCAATGCCTTAGGTAAAACGTTTAAAAAAAATCCTGCTGTACCCTCATAAAACGCTTTTGATCTTACAGTGCGAATCGAAAAACCGTGGGCACTGGAAATATTTTAGAAATTGTATATCATTCGTTGAGCAATCTGAAACAATTTTCTAACTGCAAGAAATATGACTGATTTGCAGTCAGATAAACTTCTTGTAGTTAGAGAGGCGTTTCTGATTGTTCAACGAACAATAAATAATTTCTGAAATATTTCTGGGTGCCCACGGTTTTTTGATTTGCACTGTAAGATATCAAGCTTTTCCGAGTTTGTTTGCATTCCAGTGAAGCCTTCCCCAAGGGACTGTAAGCTCAATCCATTCGCTATTGAAGTGATATATCATCACATGACTGTTAGCTGCAAAGGGCCTATTGAAAGATGTAAAAACTCTACTCACATGTGATGGCAAGTCACCAGGAAATGAACTGGTGACCCCAGGGGTGAGAGGTGAATGCACTATCACTATTATGTCACTCTCAATTTCCTAAATATAACCTCTCATTACAACACAGACTTACCAATAGTTTCCGTAACTGACTGAATATTCTGGATCACTTCTGGTAGTTTGTCTAACTCTCCATGGAATATTGTCATGGTGTTGCGCAGGTTGGTGCATTTCTTTAGAACGGAGTTTATGGTTTGATCTGCAGACTACATTAATTACAGATTATGAAACACACTGTGATAACACTGATAAAGTGAATGAAAATAAATGAAAGATGAAATACACTGGAAAGAAAAATATAAAAGAAATAGGAAAGTTAATGGGAATAAAATGGGAAACTAATAGGAAAGCCTATCAGGAAGAACCACATGTAGGAAACAGCAAATAGACCTCTTCATTAATAACTTGAGTGTAATGTTTTCCCATTTCAGACCACATTCGCTTTTATGGCAACCATATAGGTTGAAACAATAGGTTTTAAATCCCTTGGGTCCCCCTGCCCTCGCTTTGAGGTGTTTCAGAACATTCCAAACAAAGGTTTTTGCACAGGAATAAACACGGTCGCTGTGTGATTAAAGCCCATGTCATTCTCTAGACTATCATTTCTTTGTTTCCAAGTTAGAAAGGTCTATAAAATTGGTTTTAAAATGTGATATGAATGGAAAATACAAGAGAATAAACCAACCTCAGCTTCTTCTGCGGATGCTCTTGATTTCTCATGTATATCAGCCCAATCTTTATGATATCTGTAATGGTCAATGCAAGATCTTATAAGGTTGTGAGACTTGCATATTCATTGCAAGACAAAACCCTAATTTAATAAAGCTCTCGTATTCTTTATGCTACTAAAAAACAGAGACCCCAAGACTTATTTTCACTGAAATTTTTCAAAATATGAGACTTTTTAAATTTAAAATATATGTTTTGAGAAAAGCACTGAGATTTGGAAAAGATCATTTTATCATCATCATGAATCCTATACTAAAATAAACCCTGACCATCCAATAAATGCATGAAATTTATTCCAAGGATTTCAGACCAAAAATGAATAGATGAATGAATGAATGGACGGATGAATGGATGAATGAATTGATGTATGAAGGAATGAATGAATGAAAGAAAGAGTTCTACTCACTTTTCAAGGATTTCTGAGCCTGCTTCCAAATCACAATCAAAACACTGGTCTTGACTAGAAAAGCAAAAACAAAAAACAGAAAGAACTTGCAGAAATAGTTGCACAAATGCTGTTTGAGTATTAAAAGTAATAGTAATATACAATAACTTATAATGATCATGAATTAAGAGCAATTATCTCATCCTACCCTTCAGTGTATTCTTCTGTTATGAACGTAGTTTTCCTTTTGGGAAAAAAGATGAAAACGTAACTTTGAAAAATATGAAAATGTGTTAAAACTTAATCTTAAGCTTAGATTTTATGGCTTCGGAAAATGAGCATCAGTTGTTCTTTTCTTTACCTCGCTAATTTTTGGTTAACAGCTTTGGCTTTACCCGAGATAGTCTTCCATCTACAAAGAAAAATAAATAGAAAGCTTATTAAAGCATTACATGCATTCATAAAATCTCAAACTTTGAGCCAATTTTTCCGACTTACCCTTGGGTAACGTCATGCCTAACGCTTTCCAGGCGCTCCTTGAGACTTCCAAACATGTTATTGTGAGGATAATGAAATGTTTTAGAGAGAATTGGTGGTAATGATTAGCGATTAATGATAATAATACTTTAACACCTCAAGCACCTCCATTTTGTTTTGCTACCTTTTGGGGAAGCACCGCTGATCAGAGGCTTTCACACAGGGAACCCAACCCTAGTACTTTATGATAAGAAATGATTTATTAACATGAGTTTAGCTTGATATGTAACTCAAATGATTGAAATAACTGACTCACAAGGATCCAGAAAATAAAATGAAATAACAATGTAACCTGCATACACACCCTATCCCGACTGATGGTTTCCCTGTGTAAAGTATGATTATACCACGGGAGGAGAATGGCAGGCATTCCATTTCTTTGATTTCACACCCATTCACTTTAACACTAATTTTTTCCTTCTTTTTATTCTATCTTGGATTTTTCTGTCCCATATTTGGTATTGCTAATGATAATCATCCCCACCTTGTGGGTGTCTTTCAGTGAAAGCGTTACTTATCAAGTCACGTTTATGAAGTCACGCAACATTTCAGTTACTTCTCCGTCCGTGATTGGATGAGTTGCACCAGTGCAGTGTCAGCAATCATTCCAACATGGCTGCTACTCAGCAACTCAGCATATGATTTCCGTTTCCTTCCGTTTTAACTCAAAGGTTACATTACTCTGACACTTTAACCATCGTAGCACGTTTTACGAAGCTGAATCAAGATATTCACCGATATTCTGGTTTGTTTAGACTTCATTCTAAGGAGTTGCGTTGATTTTACTGCTCTTCATTTGGGCTTTTCAAGACGGAAGAAGAACGACAGGCGTTGTCTTGTAGGTGTTTATTTTAGGGCTATTTTATTATTCCAATACCCATAATGGGCGAAACTAGTCCAGAATCAATAATAATGACACTTCTAGAACAAGTTAGGTGCTTAGAAGATGAACGCGACAAAGCACTGGAACTTGCGAAAAGTTTGAATGACAAATTGAATTCAAAACTTCAAGGCGGAAATCAAAGGGAACGTCCTTCAAAGAAGGCTGAAGAAAAATTAGAGTGTACACTAGAAACTCTCGCTGGTGAGTTAGAAGAGATCCGCCTTAACGAAGAGCAGAGACAGTTTAATTTAAAGGAGTTGAATGAAGAGAAAAAAGAAGGTGCTTCTGGTAGTGAGAAGACGATGGTGGACCTGTGTAAGGAATATTATGGCAAAATGGTCGGTGAGCTGCAACGAGATAGAAAAAGCCTACAGAACAAAGTGGAAGCGCTAGAAAATCAGTTGATTGAGAAAGACATGCAGATTGCGGAACTGAAACTCAATAAGGGGAAAAGAAGCTGAATTGGCAGATGATGAATCAAGAGTACTTAGTTCTTGTGGGAATAGTTTCGATATTTACTTCAGTTCATGTAGAGCCAGTTTCCTGTGCTGGCACTGTTAGTGTGATCATGATGCTCTTTCTGGTCCCTTGATAGGTTATCCTTCCATAAAACTAGCTTTTTTTTGATATGGTATAGTTGGACGTATTAAATGTTTATAGACCTTGCCTGCAGTTGTGGTATGATGTTACAGCACAACCGGCCACTCGTGACTACATTTAATGTTTTTGCATATTTCCATGCACAGGCTTTTTTTTGTTAAACCAGCATTTTTCGATACGAAGCTAGCTGTTTTTACCAAAGAAGGTGTGTAAAAGCTCATTTGGCAGCAAAAAGCCAGTGCGTAAAAGTATGCAAATACATGAAATTTAGTCATACTTTTGCAGGTTGCACTGTAATGTGCCAATCATTTTAAAAAATGATAGGTTTTGTCACTCTACTTTGTTGGATTGTCCAATAGATTTCTGTCAAAACAAACAACATCATACGTCCACCTCTATTGTCCTAGTAGTTGAACTGGCAAGTCTCTACCTGTAATCTTTCAGAAGTGCATAATTTTTCTTGTCTTATCGTTGACAGCTGATTGAGAAAACTATGAATTGAAGCCACCGAAAGGATCATTAGGATAACGCTAGAGTTACTGTATGGACATACCCACGTATGATGGTATTGTTAAAATGCTAGAGTTGTTTAATGACAACAATGGCTGCATGGAGTGATTTTATTTATCCCGTGAAAGAAAGACAACTATTTAGTTAGTAATTGTTGATAAAGAATGATGGATTTAGGGTCTACTACTAACTATTAGTTTGCTTATTTTTTCATGGATGAAGTAAAGTCCCTCTAGTAGAGTATTGTGATTCTCCTATAAGTTTGATCGGATCAGCTCAGAATAACCACATGATAGGAGAATTGTGATACAAAACTTATTTCGATTTTGAGCCGCCAATCTGGGTTATAATGAGGAAGTTGGAAGAAAATATATTCCATATTGGCCTTCGTCACTTTGTGACTATGGCCAATACAGAATATATTTTGTCCCAACTAAACACCAATATAAACCCATATTGGCAGCTAAAAATTGGAATAAGTTATAACTATTATATCTATACTCATCCCAAATCCTCAGGGCTCGAAATAGAAAAGATAAATGGCCTGACAGTTTCTTATTTTCAGCAGGATAAATAATTTTGGAGCAAAATTCCCCTGCCATTTTATTTTCCATTTGGCAGTTCAAAATTGTTTTAGCCTGACAGTAGTAGAATTTGACCTGCATTTTGGCCATTGGCAGGCCCCTATTTCGAGCCCTGCTGTATCCTGCACCTAAGATGTTTGCAAACTCTTGTAGCAGACATAATTGCACAACAATAGGAAAAATAATTTTAACAATTTTGCAATTGAATTATGAATTGTATTTATATATAAGAAACACTAGAAAATTATATTTTTCATTTGTTGATTTTGCAAGAAAATGTTCACAAGATAAATTAATATCCATGCACATAATTTTCTACAATGAGGAATTCTGAATCAAAAACAATAATAATAATAATAAATCTTTATTTGGGTATTCAGATAAAGTAAAAACTTTTTTCCAATCTGGCCCGTCAATGTGTGAAATAAGGCACCCAAGTTTGCAATATGCGTAGCATGGTAGGGGCCTCCCAACACATGGGGGGACGCCGATGTGAAAGGGGCAGGGATGCTTGTTGTACCTTTTAGGAGTTAATTTCCATTATTTGGTATGAGAAACAGAATTTAGTACATTTTAGGGGTCAATCAAAATTTCCAATGCGCATCCGTGCCTTCTATATATGGGAGTCCCCATGGTATCCCAATTCACCCTCTTCCCCTATCCCTTTTGGGTTACTACCCAGGCTACAATATGTGTAAAAGGAAATAATTAAATAATAAACAATTTTGTCAACTCAGTAGTTATGACTCATTCATAGAGAGGAATGGGGTAGGTTTTTTTATTCCACACCTTTGGAAATACAGCCAATCAGAATCCAGGAAACTGCCTGTATATTAAGCAGTATTCCACTGTACCTTCCCATGGGGCATTGCAACCTGGGTGTATTTTCCTATCATGTGGGATAAAATAGTTGTACAATGCTTTTTTACAGCATACCATGGAATATCCTAAATGTCACTTCAATGTATTTGCATCACTACAAAGCACGCACACAGCACTGAACTTTTCACAGTTATACTAAATCTGCTCTATTACACACACACACAAAGTCACAGTTCCAAGAGATGTTTGCTGTAATAAGAGTTGCTGTATAAAGTAAAGAGCATGGAACTGGGACCGTGTAGACAGGAGGGCCCTCTCACTGGGTATAAAAATGCATGGGGGAGGGGAGGGACAATGTGGTGTTGCCTCTCATGAAAGAATGACAAACATACAGATATGAATGAAAAAGTTGTTCAGAATATTTTATTACAATGATCTGATATTTACATCTTGAATAAAAAACACTACCCCAGGCAGAATTAAAGGTCATTAAGTGGAACGCAGTTGTTCGCTTGTGGCACCAGCTTTTTTCGGCATTTTATGGGATGTACCATCTTCTACTTCTTTGGCTTTATAATAATGAGGTGCCACTTCTAAAAGCCATGAATTGTCAATCTCAATAACCTAAAAACAGATCAGAATAATTATGAAGTATGCACAAATGAATGCAGTGAAAAAATACATAAAACTAAAAAGCACTTAAATTGTGCAAAATCCTTTATTTTCTCTCATCAAAATATAAAATAATAATGAGGAAAACACAATAGTCCCTTTCACAGTTCCATGTGCCATCTTGAAAGGTAGCGTGCCTTTGCATCTAAGTGAGACAAACAGTGAGCTTCCAATGATAGAGACTTTTTTAAACACCTTGGAAAATTATTCACATGTCTCTATAATTGCAAGCTCACTGTTCATCTTGCATCGATGCAAAGGCATGTCAACCTTTTAAGATGGCATATTAAGGAACTGTGAAGGGGACTATTATAGAAATCAGTCACCCAGGAGAAGACTGTATCAGATACAGAATTGTCCTCATTGCATTCAAATGAAACATGGATTTTCTCAGTCAAACACACTTCAATCTCAATTTTCAATTTTTAGAAGACCATGAAAATTAATTATAAATAGATAACTTTTTTTATAGTGGGATACAAATTCAGTAACTTAATACTGGTTTCCAATTTGGCCCATTGTCACTCACACACACTACAACTACATTCTCCTAGACATTTGATAAGCAATACACAAATATTTGTGTGTGACCTGTATGGGCTTTTCAATGGCTTGGCATGCTGTGTCTTTCCACATTGTTTTCATGATTGCATAGAATATGCTCTATTGTGTAGTGGGAACTTCAAACCATCGTTAGTCAATCATTGCTTGGCTAATGGAACATATTAGATCATAACAGGTGTAACTAACCTGTCGCATATATTCCTTGGTGGTAAATACAAGTTCATGATAAATGAGCCATCGTGGCTGCTCTTGAAACAGACTACTGTTTGGATGGATCATAACTGTCTGAAAAACGAAACACAGTTGATCCAGTAAGTGACATGAAATAATTAATATGTACAATCATTTCAAAAAATAGGTGATGGCTCAATCAAAGAATTGCAGATCTGTGAAAATAGACCTCATCGGCTTGGGTGTAATGTTGTCCCATTTCAGACCATGTGTCATTCCCCAGAGTATCATTTCATTGTTTAACGGTTGCGCATGAGAAGATACATGAATATGGATACAACTCAAACAAAGAATCTTATTCTTAAGAGAATGACACGTGGTCTGAAATGGGACAACATTACCCCAAGCCGATGAGGTCTATTGTGTTTGGAAGTGGCTCAACACAGTGACAAACAACAGAATTCTCCAGGGGCTTACAACCTTCTCGACCCACCCCCTCCCTGCATCCTCCTTGGTCTCCTCTGACAATCATTCTTGTACAGGACTATACCTTGGCAACCTCTACTAACCTGCTGATGTTTGACTGTTCTATATTGACCACCTCTACCAAGCCGTGCAGTGTGATAGAAATATCCTGCTGTTATGGCCTGCAGAATCAAACCAAAATAAAGATTTAAAGACACCTTTGCAGAAAATTCCAATCAGATTCAAATTATGGATGAAGAGCTACTTTTTGGAGATGCCTTAGTACCTTTTTTATAGCTAGAGCTTCATGAGGGTTGGAAGTCATCTCTATTTCTACCCTCTCGACAAGCCCCTCCAGCTGCTCCCTGACATCTCTAGCTCTCTTCATGGACCGATGCTGAATAAAGTTCTCGTAGCACCACTGAGTGGAGTAATCTGTTTCTGCCCACTGGTCGTAGACATTTAAGAGGGTTAAATGATCACCACCAGGTCTGAAGAAATTCATTCTGGCATTATCTGCATGGACGATCTTGTCTTTGGGTCGATAGAAGATGGCATTATTAACAGACAACATGGCTATAATGGTTATCATCTGTTCCACACATTTGTACCTATCAATCAAATAAAAACATTATTGGCTACAAACAGGAAGCTAGTTTCTCAAAATTTCCAAAGCATTAGCTTCATTATTATCACAGTTGAATCTCTACACAACTGCAACTGTCAGGACAAAATATTGTGGCCGTTGTAGAGGTGGCCATTGTGAAGAGATTTCTGTTACAGTATCTATGACCTTATTGGTAACCAGGACAAAATTTCCTAGCTGTTGGGTAGAAGTGGTTATTGTGGAGAGGTGGCCGCTAGTGGAGGTTCAACTGTATGAAGTACAGGGGTGTAAGCCACTTCTTGTGAAAGTGCAGCTATATAATAATGTTTCTTAAAGCAGACAACATTCAGTATGGACCAGTGTTCTGTGATACTTTTTCCCACACAGGCAATATGCAAACTGAACTATTTTTCATCCAATATAATAAATATTTCATTGCTAAGTTAGCATGGTGTAAATCATCCTTCTTTTTCAGTTTTATTTGGCCTTGGTGTACCTCCTTCTTGGCCAATAACCTCTTCTATAAAAAAAACTATTCTGACTGATAGTAGAATAGAACACCTACTTTTCTGACGCAATCAGAGTCTTTGACATCATGGGATCCACAGGAAACTCTGCCATCTTCCTGCCAAGCTAAATGAACATGATATCATGTAAAGATTGGTTAAAAAGATGTTGTAAATAGTGTTAAAGAAGGATTAAGATGATCAGGGCTAAAATAATGGCAGGTCAACAGACAATGTCTGGCCAAAATTGGCACTTGCCCAGCCATACACCTATAAGACCTCTTGACTGGTCACACTGACTGGTCACATGCTGATCCATTCAACGTGACCAGTCATCATGCTCAGCCATTGAACTGCCATTACCTTAGGCCCTGAATGATGAGTCAAATGGCAATGGGTTGCTAAAGTAGTCACTTGCCCTACCTTAGTAAGTTCTCCATGATGATTGAGTGCTCCCAGAGCATACAACTGCTCTAGTGCAAGGATCAGTGTTTCTGCTGGAGGGGGGTCCATGAAATCAAAGTGAATCAAGTCATTAATACCCAGACTCTTCAGCAACAGTACAACATTTCCAAGGTTTGTTCTCTGGATCTCAGGAATGGTATTATCCTCCAGTTCATTTTTGTATGCCCAGGCTGTGTACATTCGAAAGCATTTACCAGCAGCAACACGCCCTGCACGGCCTGCACGCTGGTTGGCAGAGGCCTACAACACAAGAATAGAGTTAGATACACTTTCTTTTCAACAAAAAACGTCTGTCAAGTTAGACATTAAAAACACATCATAGCATCTCATAGCTGTCTGACGAATATAATGAAAGTAAGATGGAAAAGATGATAGTTTGATGGCCAGACTATATATATATCAAGAATCAAACCCAGGGCCCATTGGTAGGAGGTGAGCTCTGCCACTGCTACACCAGCTGTGCTTTGCGATAAAGATATCCAGTCATATTGTACAACTTTTATCAAGTAATATCAATGTTTTATTAATTGCTAGAAATATTGAGAAGGAAATTCTGAGTATAGAAAAGAATGCTTACTTTAGAAACAGGTGTAACAACAAGAGATTCCATTCCTGTTCTTGGATTGTAACTCTTCTGTTTACAGAACCCAGGATCAATGACATAGATAATACCATCTATTGTGAGAGATGTCTCGGCAATGTTGGTGGCAAGGACAACCTGAAATCAAATGACACAACTCTGAAACCATACTCGGAGGATGAGAGAGTGGGGTTCATATGATTGTGAAATGGTACAGCATAAAGCACTGTCACTGTATAAATCGTACTTGTGTTTATGAGGGTAGCAATTTTAAAATAGCCAGTGGCTAACAAATCAGTTGTCCTTGTTCCATGATCGAATTGAAATTTAGAAGTTGATTTTTGTGGAAAGAGAAAAACTGGAGAACCAGGAGAAAAACCATCGAAGCACAGAACAGAACCAACTAGAAACTCTACTCACATGACACAAAGTCTGGGAATCCAACCTGGGATACATTGGTGAGAGGTGAGCACTCTCACTGCTATGCCACCCATGCTTCCAAAAATGAAAATGCGATATCCCTTGAACCAATTACCGCAAGCAAAATCACTGCTCATCGCATGAAAATACTTGGGTACAGCAGTATCATGATCACAAGATCACAAGATACATTGACATGGCATGACACTTCTGAAAAGAGGTGATAAGAATCTAACAAATACCTTTCTAGCCCCTGGAGGGGTGGGTTCAAAAATCTTGGCCTGAAGATCTGACGGCAGAGTAGAGTAGATAGGAAGTATCATCAGTTCTTTGATTTTCGAGCCAAGTTTTCTAGTTCTGTCCTGTAGCAGTTCTTGAGCTGTTTCAATTTCTTCTTGACCAGATAAGAAGACCAATACATCACCATCTGGTTGAGTGACATGTATCTGTAGTACTGTCACTACTGCCGCATCAAGATAATCTGCTTCTGGGGCCTAGAAAGAGAGTAGTCTCATCCATTATGAGTGCTGTTGGTAGAGTTTTTAATTTATTAAAGAAATCATGTTTCCTTCCCTCTTATTATTCCATACCTCCCCTCTCCCATCCTTCCCTTCATATTTTTTTCCTTCTCTTCATTTCCTCCCTTCTTCCATTCTTCCCATTCTTCCTTCCTTCCTTTCCCTCTTTCCTTCCATCATTCATCATAATCTACTCTACATGAGAAGGCAAGAAAGTGGTCCTTTCTAACCACACACCACTTAGCCCCTGGAAATTGTGATTCAAACAGCATTGTATTTATTATTTCAAAATATTACCTTGGTGTAATAAATATCTACTGGAAACCGCCGACCAGGTATTCTAAAGATTGGTGCATCATCAAAAAACTAAAAATCAAACAAGGAATAAAAAATGAGTTTCAACAGAAAAGATAGAATTGCTACTATGTACATTTCAATCAGCTGATAAAAGCCTTTGAATCTCATCATCTGCTGCAAATGGTGGTCAAACACTGACTACCATGTGATGTCAGCAAGAGAGTATTGGTATAATATTATTTTTAAAACTTTGTAAATTTTATTTTAAACTTTTCTTCAACTTTTTTTCTCTAAATTTTTGAAACTTACAGATGAGAACTTGTCAGCATCTAATGTTGCACTGGAGATGAGAAGTTTGAGGTCAGGTCTAAAGCGTGCAATATCTTTAACCAGGCCAAACAGCACATCAGTATGTAGTGTTCTCTCATGAGCTTCATCAATTATAATCACACTGTAATAATAGAATTTTATATTCTTTAGTATTTGTTATTTTACCAATAATAATTGTTTATATATGTCTGGTTTTATAGTTAGTGTGTGAAAGATAAAAAAGCTTAAGACATAAATCATGATTTTCAGCTGGAATCAAGGATGGAGGGTTTTTCTCTGGGTTCTCTGGTTTTCCTAACTACAGTATGCAAAACCTAACAGTCGCTAAATTCCAATTAGATCTGTGATTTTGAGTTAGCCGTGTCCTGATTAGATCAGCCCAGAGGTTGTTTCAGGGTTTGATCTGTGAGTTAGCTATGCCCTGACTTAGATCAACCCAGTGGTTATTTCAGGGTTTGATCTGTGAGTTAGCTATGCCCTGACTTAGATCAGCCCAGAGGTTATTTTAGGGTTCGATCTGTGAGTCAGCAATGCCCTGGCATACATCTGTCCAGTTTTTTCTTTCAGGGTTTGATCTGTGAGTTAGCTGTGCCCTGACTTTGATCAGCCCAAAGGTAATTGTTTCAGGGTTTGATCATCAATGTTCTATTACTGTTTTTAGTCAAATAGGTTGTTTACCTGTAACTTGCCAAGTCTGGTTCACCAAGAAACTCACGTAACAACATACCATCTGTCATGTACTGGAAAAAGAAAAACAGATGAATCTTACACCCATTTGCACCACACGATAGGACATCTGAGGTATAGCTTCTTTTCTGCCCATCAAATGAAACCTTAATTATTCAACAGTAAGTACCTTGAGAATCGTTCTTTCAGAGCAGCAGTCTTCAAATCGTATGCTGTAACCAACTTCATTTCCAAGTTTGGTTCCCATTTCTTCTGATACCCTTGCAGCTACACTCATAGCTGCTACTCTCCTGGGCTGGGTACACCCAATTCGCTTTTTATCTTTTGTGTATCCCTGAAAGATTTGGACAAAGAAAAATAACTATTAAAAGGATACATAAATTATCTTGCAATGTTTGAAATGTGATTGCATTTTTAAGAGTCTGAAAAGGCAGACATTCCCTCTTCAGTGCTGTTTTCCACTCCTTGTGGGTACAAGTTGACTGACCTAGTTGACTGTCTTTTTGACTCTGGGAGTCAGAAAGATAACCCCTTGGAAATGTTTGCATACAGAATACATACCGCTTCGTAAAGGTACTGGGGTATTTGAGTTGTTTTACCAGATCCTGTTTCTCCCTCAATAATTAAAATCTGTATATAAAAAGAATAAATCATTATAACCATGTGGATAATATAGTCACCAGGAATACATGTACTATCAGCATTATCTGGTATTAGTGGAAACATTAACGCTTTCATCATAATATCCATCAACTGTTTCATCATCAACTGTATCATCATCAACTGCATCATCATCATCATCATCATCATCATCATCATCATCATCATTAACTGCATCATCATCAACTGCATCATCATCATCATCATCATCATCATCATCATCATCATCATCATCATCATCATCATCATCATCATCATCATCATCATCATCATCATCATCATCATCATCATCATCATCATCATTATCATCATCCTTCTTATTGTTAGTTTAGTCTTTTTGATTACCAGTAATAGGTTTACCTGATGATCAGCGATGGCTTGTATTAGATCATCTCTGTATGAATACACAGGAAGACTTCTTCGCACCTATCAACATCAACATTTACTTGATTATGAGTATACAATAAATAAAATCCAATTTTTCCCCATTTCAGATCAAATGTCATTCTCTTGAGTATTATTTCTGTGTTTACCAGTAGATTAGATATGTTAATATGGATAACACTCAAACAGGGCTTAAAATAACGGCCAGTTATCAGACATTGTCTGGCCAGAATTAGAACTTTTCTGGTCAAATCTTTGGCTTGCCAGTCATTCAAACATGAGTTTCAAGTATACTGATTAAATTGTTCATTTACACACCTCTTGAATTGACTGCTTTTTTCTCTCAGCTTCTGAAATTTGTGGCTCCTAAACAAATTCAAGAAGACATTTTTATAATAAATAATCTTTAATGAGGATACCAACTTCACTGGGGGGTGATTTACAGAGGGGTCCTCAAATGATAAGCACTGAGGGTGTCTAGAATAGAACACCATGTCAACATGATGCATTCCCATTAAGAAAGCTTGCATTTCTTTTTGTCTGCACAAATGAAGTAAAGCTCTGAGTCAATCATACTGTTTTTCTGATTTATAGCTAATATAACAAGAAAAAGTGACCAAAACAGCTAAGACCAAACAAGGAAATACAAAAGAAAACTAGACTGCAAGTAAACTAATTCAAGTTGTGTCTGTGAATAAAGCATAAATAAAATAAGCATGGATAAAATATAGTAAGTTGAACGATGTATAATACAAAAAAAAAATAGGAAAAACTATTTCTGGTTAGTCGATTCAATGTAACGCCTTTGTTTCTTCATTGTCAGAGAAGAACATTATAAAATGTATTAGTCTTACTGTGGGCTTTTTTGTTCCTGGTATCTGCTCTGCCATCACGAAACCAATTTGTTCTTCTTCTACAATGAAGTCATATTCTGTCGACTGAGATAAAAAGAATGAGTTGAGTTTTCTTCACATTGAATAAATATTGGAGTAAAGCTGTAAGAATTGACACCAGAAAACCTTCAGAGCATAGGAAAACCCAACCAACAGCTCTACCCATGTTTTTGGTTGATCCAACTACAGTGAAACCCTACTCCTATCCCTCACTAGGGTGGATCCAAAAATTCCAAAAGGGAGGGGTAGAAGCAGTCTTGACAAAATAGGGTCATACATGTAGATACAATGACTTAATTAGAAAGGAGCAAAGGCAATATTTACTAGCAAAACAAAATTCCTCCCAAAAGTGGGCTAGGACTACATCAGACATCCCCAAGATCCACCTCTGATCACATGGACTGACGTACATAGTATGGTATACTAACCTTATTTCTCTGCTTCGCATCCTTGGCACCAAACCTCATCTGTGCATACCCTAGTTTATCCTCTTCCCATTTCTTCTGTTCATAGTTGGGTCCCTTTTCTTCGTCAATAATCTCATCATACTGTGATGGTTCTTGTTTTTCTTTCGGCATGCGATAACGTTGAACTTTTTCTATATCCCCTGCTTTTTTGTGTTCTAATGCGTATGATAAGACTTTCTTTTTGTATTCTCTTTCTTGCTTTTCTCGTCTGCTTAACTTGGACTCTCCAAAGAGATATTCTTCATCTTTGATGTCTTCCTGAAGCATTTCCAGTTGATCAACTTGCCGTTTCTTGATGTATTCTCTTCTTGATTTATCTCTTAATACTGGAACCTAAAAATTTAGCAGAATAATATTTCAAAATGCGCCATGACTATAATCTCAAGAATCAAAGATTAATAAGGCCAAATACAAATGCTGAACTTCATGTGAGTCAAACCTGATGACATAAAACAAGACTGCCTTATTATCCATTGCTTTTAGTTCATATGGCTCTCGTGAAGTTCAACATTTAACCATAGCCTAACATCATGAGAGACATACATACCATCTTTTTTCTGTCTTCTTCATCAAGCTGTAACCTTTTCTTTGCTTCTTCATAAGCCTTCATGACAAAAAAAAGTTAAAAAGAGCAGCAACATAATAATAGCAGAATGCCTTCAGACTTTATTTGTTAATAATTCACTCTCACAGAATAGTCATGTACATGTAGGAATATAAAGAACTGCTGAGGATGTAATGAGCCCTGGATGTGACCAATATCAGCATCACCCAGACACAAGGCTAGCTAGTAGTGGGATTTATTAGTGACTAGGCTACTGGTGAATAAAGACTTCTAAACATGTATTATAATAGAGGATAATATATGGTGGCGTGAAGATATGAAGTTTATCTTCCAGTGGTGAAAATTTTTCACGAGTTAATGTAGCAATATTTTTTCAACATGAGAAGATAAACTTCATATCTTCAAGATAATGGAATGAAAAGAAAAACCAAACTTGGGCTCCCTGCGCCCTCTCCCCTAAGACTTTGCTTGCACAGGTGATGCAATTTTTTGAAATCACCAATGCATGGTGGTGGCTACATGAGCTACAAATGCTGGCAACAAATCCTCATTTTTTCATCTGCCATTTAAAAAAAATGAAGGCCTTAATTTTGTTCTTGCACCTTATTGGCTAAAAAGTTTTGTAATTTTTTCGGCTGTGACGTCTCCTGTGCAAGGGTGGCTAAATGTGGGATTTTCACCATGTGCTGCTGATTTCAAAAATTTGTGTCGTCTGTGCAAGCAAACATTACTTGTGTAGCCACGGTTTTAGATGCATACAACATATCTGTTGTTAGCAATCCCATATTCACCTTTCTGTCAGATTGTTCAACAATATTTCTTTGTTTATCTTTATCTTTTTCCTTCAACCTTTGTGCAAATGCATCCCTTTCTTCCAGATCTTTCTGTACTTCCTTTTCCTCTCTTTCCCATTCGTCAGATTCTGAATCCTCATCTCTACGAGCACTCTTCGTATCTCTAACAACTTCTTCCTCGCTCGAGCTCGATTCCTCCTTCTTTCTCAAGTGTTTTCTCTTGCGTTCTGATTTAGATTCTTTCCTCTTGGATTGCTGCACCTCTTCCTCATCGTCTTCATCATCGGACAACATCTTGTAGTTACTGAATTTCTTTTGCTGTTCAATCAAAGCCATTTCCTTCGCCCTGTATGGATGAACGCTAGGTTGCTCCTTGTGTGGCAATTTCTCCCAAAGTTCTCGAGCAAATGCAACCATCTTCTCCTCAGCTCCAAGGCTCTGTGAAATCTTCTGTACCATAGCTCCAGAACTGCTGGAATCCTTGGCTAAATTTATAAGGAATTCAGTCGTGTGTCTGTCAGAAAAGCCGAGAACATCGTGGAGTTTTTCCGAAACCCAACTCGACAAATTCGCCATTTCTACGGCGCACAAACCACGTTAATAACTTCTCTGGTTGAATTTCAAGTTATAAATATTGTATTTATATCGTAATTTTGTAGCTGGATGCTTTTATAGCGCAGTGTCAGCTCGATAAAATGAGCCTGTTTTCTTGTTCGATTTTCGCACGTCGAGCAGCCATCTTGGATTCAAGCCGGAACTGCATCATGGTACTGGTTACCATTCTTTGACCACAGGAAGCCCGCCTCAAGAAATAAAGCTTCAAACTTGTGCTGTAAGGCATGCTGTGTAGAAGGGTTTTCGGGAGGTTTTCCCACCGGCCTGAAAGCGTGTCTTTACCACGCAAACGCTTGAGACGATATGTTAATATGACGCACCTAAACAAACAATCTTATTTCTGAGAGGTTAGGTTTGAAGTGGAAAGACAAGCGCCATCAAACATGTTTATTCTAGTTTTTCTCTTGCGCTCGCTTTATCATGTAAAACATGTTAAAACAACTAAAAACGACTGCCAAATGATAACTGATCTCTTTTTACTTGAATCGTTGAAATACTAACCTGATAGCGTTTAACCAATGAGAAAAGGTCTTCTATCTGCCAATGAAAGTGCGTGGTGATCTTGACCGTTTGCGACCGTTTGCTTTAAAAGTAGCTTCTTTTGAAGGTGAACTAAAGGTCAAATGCTTATTGTCTTAGTTAACAAAGACTAATACACATACATAAACTGTATAAATGACGTAATAAAAGCCACGGATAAGGTTCCCAGTCCCCGGCCGCGTGACTAAATAGAGTCGTGAATATAGCGTGACGTCAGAGGACAAGTCTTCCACGGAGATCAAAACTACCACGGTACACTTACTTATTGTTTTTAGCTGCTTGAAGCTCAATATCTATTACTGCATCTTTGAAAAAAAAGACTGACTGAAAAACCTCTTCCAGGTGAGCCAAAGAAAATTTTATTCTTCTTCTAACTTCAAAATACACATCAGTAGAAGTGAGAATGATGATGTTATGTTCATAGTTTGATTCTAGTTGATCTTGTACATCCTTTTTAACTTTTTGTTTACAAAAATTGGTGTAGCTTTAGCTTTAATTCAATTATCCTGAAAACGGGCCAATGAAAGAGAAGGAGGAAATTTTGGATGTTAAAAAGAAGAACGTTCGAAACGATATTTTTGAACAGGGCATTTTGGATGTTAAAAAGAAGAACATTCGAACAGATATTCAGTTGAACAGATGGAACAGATGTGTTTGGAAAATTTAAGTTTACTTTTCTTTGAAAAAGTAATCTTTCTCCCTTCACTTTATTTACTTACAGTTTTAACTTTTCAAATTAGCATTTTTTCACCTTTGTTGAGATCGTACTAAAGCTTATCTAAACGCATTGAAATCGTTTTTAAGTTGTACTTAAAAGTCATGACAGAATGTAACTTATCAGACTGTCTGCTTTATCAGGTCTTAATCTTCACTTAAGATGAAGTTCTACGTGCTTGTGTTAACGCTTTGTTTGGCTGTGTTGGTTTTTCCCGCCACGAATCCGGCAAGTGGCCAGCAAAGCAAGCCAGCGAGACAGGTAAGCAAGCTAATGACAAATCTTCCGGAGTGTAGTTCTAAAAAAACTGAATTAATACGATAAATGTCGGGAATATAATTCGAATGCCTTGGACTTTTATTTCAGTCCGGGTCAGATTTTTCCTGTTTGGCGGGTCGTCCAGGTATCCCAGGAATCCATGGTAACCCCGGTGCTCCTGGCCGAGATGGACGAGATGGACGAGATGGCATACCAGGTAAACAAGGTCCTACTGGCATTCAAGGACCTGCCGGTTGTCCCGGTGCTCCAGGTCCCCTGGGACCTGATGGCGCCAAAGGAGACACTGGGGACACTGGGGCAAAAGGAGACAGGGGAGAGCCTGGGGCGAGAGGTCTTCACTGTTATTCAAACTGGAAGGAATGTTCCTGGGATGCATTTGGTGAGTCCAAAGACAACGGGCTCATTAAGGTATGAAACATGGTCTGTTCTAAATGTTACCAAATTAAGTTCTGTCTTAATCGGTCATAATCGGTCCCTCTTCTTATTCAGAAACCGATGTGATCTTTGACTGCAGCCAGTCTTGTTTGTACAGAACCTTGTTTCAAAGCAATTGGTTTGCAAAACTCAACTGTACTGTTAAGAATGCGAAACTTGAAGAGGGTCCTGAAGGGCTAGAATGGTAGCTGGGATTCGCCTTTTTTCATTTTGGGCTCGAAAAATGGGATTTCATACACTGGGACTGGGATTTAGCCATTATTGGATCGAGTAAGAATTGTTATGTTGTGCCGGTTCACACTTGTATTCTTTAAACATAAGCATAAACATAAGCATAAAAAAATGGAAATGTTTTCATTTTCTTATGCTTATGCGTATTCTCATGCTTATGTCAAGTGTGAACCAGCCTTAACAGGGCTGAAAAACGAGCCAGCGGTAATGGGTAAAATCGCGGGCTCATCTGCTTCCTATAAAAATTAAAATGCCTATGGTTTTGAAAAAAAATCTCAAAGTCAGCTACGAAAGTCCAAACTGAGTTAAGCCGATTTCTTGAAAGTTAAGAAAATTTTACATTTTAATCTATTAACAAAAGTTTACGGTATGTAGAACTTTCCTAATGTTTGTACTAAAACGCTTTTCCCTGAAAACCTCGACCAATTTGAGTGTTTGATGTGAAGTTTTCAAGCAGCCAAGTTTTTTTTTCATTGAGAATTTCGCGCATGCGCACACGTTTTTCAGCCCTATCACCAGCCTTAATTCTATAACTCGGACTGAAAGAGGACTATCATTTTCAGGAATGTGTTTTTTACAAGAATTTCAGCGACACTGTCCTCCATGTTTACTGGAATGGCAACTTCAGGATCTACAATTGTGACAGGTGCTGTAAGCGCTGGTTTTTCACCTTCAATGACACTGAATGTCAGGTCCCTCGTGCAATAGACGGCATCTTGTACATGTTGAAAGGCAAGGGTACCCAGGATATTCACCGTGTCCGCCATATTGAGGGTCACTGTGACAAGATCCTCCAGGGGTACGTCCGTGTAGGATTCAATGTCGGGAACTGTGTCGGATTTGGAAACGCTGATGCACACACCGGAGATGTTTCGACAAGCCGGTTGTTCATCGAGGAGGTATCCAGGCCCCAGCCGTGAGATCTTCACACGTCACTGGTCTCTCTAGCCACAGTTCATTACTCCATCGATAAGTGCTCAATAAGTCTGACTATTATTTTAGATTTAGAGCCGATTTTGTATGACTGTGAAGAGTTCACGGCACGAACGCCGTGAAAATATCACGACGGATTGCAGCAAAGCACGCTGCACACGGCACTGAACTTTTCACAGTCATAAGAAATATGCTCTGAATAATAAAACCGAATGAATAGTGAATGGAACGTAATGTAAAACCCTAAATATTAGTAAGGAACAAAGTAAGGTGTTTAAAATGTTAGCAGGGAATAAAACACAAAGTATCTCAATTGTTGCACATCGTCTGTACTTAGTTTTTCGTTTCTTCCACAATAATGCTAGCCTCCCACGCAGACGCTCTTAGGGTCGTCACGCAATGCTTCTCTCCCATAGAAACGTTGCGTGACGACGTGACGACCCTAATAACGTCTGCGAAGGAGGCTACAATAATGCCAAACCTTAAGATTTTATTAAACCCTAAAGCAACTTCTTGGCCAGCGTTTGGATCGAATAGCTAGGTCGGGGTACGGCAAATGAAAGAACTCATACAGGGAATTGGAATTCAGCTTGTTAGGTTTTGCGAAGGGAGGGAAACCAGACAACCTGGAGAAAAATCCTCGAATCAAGGGAGAGATCCAGCAAAACCGCTCTGTTCACGTTCTAGTCCAGGATTCGAACCTGAGACCTTAGAGGTGAGAGGTGAATGCAACTACGACAGCCCCTTGATATTGTCATGTTACCATCAAGGCAAATGATGCTACCAAAGGAAGACATGCACTGATACACATAAAAACAATAAAAACATAAAAATAATTTTATTATAAAAATGAAGTTCTAGCATTCCTATGCAAAAGTGTCTTTGGATATTAAGAACAGCACATTGTATCCAGGCACAGGGGTAAGGCAGTGTTACAGATGACATACGCCATTGGATACTTGCCTCATCATAATATTCTATGGTATCTCTGCTGTACCATGGAGTATTGTCTTAGGGACATCAAGAGTAGTACATTGTATCTAGGCACAGGGGTAAGGCAGTGTTACAGATGACATACACCATTGGATACTTGCCTCATCATAATATTCTATGGTATCTCTGCTGTACCATGGAGTATTGTCTTAGGGACATCAAGAGTAGTACATTGTATCTAGGCACAGGGGTAAGGCAGTGTTACAGATGACATACACCATTGGATACTTGCCTCATCATAATATTCTATGGTATCTCTGCTGTACCATGGAGTATTGTCTTAGGGATATCAAGAGTAGTACATTGTATCCAGGCACGGGGGTAAGGCAGTTTGGCAGGTGACATCGTCCACTGGTTATTATCTTCATCATAATATTCTATGGTGTCTGTGCTTCGTCGATCACTTCTTCCTCCAACAACGTACAACTGGTTATCAATACAAGCCATGCCAAACGCAGCACGAGGCAGCACCAGACTACAAATCATCTCCCATTCTTTAGTTTCATTGCTGTATACTTCACAACTGTCCAAAGCCGTTGAATTAGTGTCTTGATATCCTCCAACCACCAAGATCTTCTTGTTGGCCAGTACCTCTGCACAGGCATACTTTCGGTGCTCTCCCAACGGAGATATTTGTTTCCATTCATTTTCATCGTTGGGTTTTATCTTCTCTACGATGTTCAAAGAATCGTTGTCGTACGTGCAGCCACCGATGGCATAGATTTCTCCATCTAGTGCAACAGCACTAAGACCTTTACGAGAGAATGTCAATGAAGCTGCTCTTCGAACCTGGTTATTGGAAGGGTCGAAGCAGTGCACATATGAGACAGTCTCAAATCCATTTTTACCTCCCATGATAAAAATTTTACCATCGTGGCAAACTCCAGCAGACGTGATGGCTTTCTCGGGCAAGTGAGCCACGGTAGACCAAGTGTTGTTGCTAGGGTCGTAACAGTCAATGCTTTGTGATCTTCTCATTCCACCAATCACATAAAGACGACCTGTACATGCAACAACGAGGTGTTCCTCTCGTTCACATTCAGAAGGCTCTAGAGCTGTCCAACTTTTATCTTTAGGATTAAAAACTAGAGTGTCTTTGAGGACTTTACCTTCAGATATTCCACCAACAACTACAAGTCCTTGGAACTCTGTTCGTAGACACTTTCTTGGCTGAAGCACTTGTACTTTATCGTCAGCGTTGGGAAAAGGCGATGACTGTAGTCTCTGATGAACAAGTGAAAGACAAACAGGACTTTTCCTGACTAACGGCTCGTTCTCAATGTTATTGATGATAAAATCTTCTGGCAGTGAAGACAAACGAATTTGACTAAACAACCTTTCGAAATATAGCTTTCTTTCTTCATAGCCATTCATCCACAAGATTATAGCTTTGTAAACATCTTCTTCGCCATTCACCATGAGGTCGTCATTTCTTATAATACATTCAAGTTGGTTGCAGTCCAGAGAATAAAAGTCTTCATTCTCCAAAACCGAAACAAAATGTTTAAAAATGAATCTCTCTGTTTTTACTCTAAGCACTGTGCAATTACATTGTAAAGCCAGCGTGTATATCTTAATGCAAGTCACAGTTGAGAGAAGATGTACAAGATAGTCAGCACATTGCTCTTTAAGTTCATGGATGACCAAATAGTCTGCAGCTACGAGAAGCTCTATCACATTCCCTTCGTTAATATCAGACTTCCCCGTATAGAAAAAGGTTAACAACTCATTAACAATTGACGAAGGAACGTCTAAATTGATTTTCTTGCTGTTCTTTTCTATCATTGATGTCGTAAAAAGAGCTTGGAAATAATCGCTTGAGGCTGCCAATATTCCCTTGTGTGCTTCAAAATCCCTCTGTTCAGCTGTAATGGTCACGTCGCATAAAAGTCCTTGATGTCGAAATGTGTTCATTCTTTGTAGTACTTTTGTACAGTAACCAGCTTGGGGATCATTGTAAACCACACTGAAATAAAATGAAAAGTTTATATTACTGGAGAGCACTTGCAGATGCAGAACAGAGTGAGGTGAATGTCTTTTTGCAAAAATGAAAAAACCTGATGAACTTTTTTCGTTTTTTTCTGGATTTGATTGCTAGCTGTGAAAATCGATTCCAAGAAAACATCATTTTTAACAACAACAACAACAACAACAATACTGGTTCAGTTCTATACTGGTTTCCACGGGTTTCCAATATAATTTTGCCCACTGTCACTCACACACACTACCACTACATTATATATTCTACGCTCTCGACTCACATGTTGATTTTTCAGTTACGGAGGGAGGAAAACCGGAGAACCCGGAGAAAAGCCCTCGCGTGGAAAAGGAGATAACAACACATCAAACATACTGTCTATTCCATCACTTTTGGTCACGAAAATGCAAACGCCCCAGTGAACGAATATCAAACAGAAACTAACCTTGACGAATTCTTGCCTGGGAAGGACATTGTACATAAACCAAGGCTCTGAAACAGCTACAGTATTGCTAATGTAGAAAAAAGAAATGTTTTAAAAACTTAATTGCCAGTTGTTTATTTTAACGGTACCCAAACAATAGCAATTAATGCCTTTGCGGGATATTATCAAATCAGCAAGAAGAGAATAAGCTCATAAATAATTAGGACACGCAAACTAACAAAAAAAAAAGTTTAAAATCTCAAGAACGTTCTAAAATGTTCAAGATAGCGAGAGGCTTCATGTCAGTGGGTCGAGTGAAGCCCGGGAGGGGGGGGGGGGGGGGGTGACTCCGGGGGTAAAGTATCGGGTATGCTCGTCGGAAATTTCCAAAAATACCCCTAAAAGATACCGGAAGTTTTCTCAAAAGGGCGTGGCTGGGTAAATTTTAACCCCTAAGAGATACCACAAAAATAATACTATTAAAAAATAAAAGCTTTTGAAATGTTTTTCCTTGAGTAATATTCTGAGTTTACGCAGGCATATATATTGCGTTATCATGTATGCGATGGGCTAGTTCCTTTTTTAACACTCTAAAAGATACCAGAAAGTGCTGATTTGCTAAACCTCAAATTTAAGACCGTAAAAGATACCAAATCGCTGATTTTTACCCCTAAGAGATACGACGAGCATACCCTATACTTTACCCCCGGAGTCCCCCCCCCCCCCCCCCCCCGGGGAGTGAAGGAAACTGAGGAAATTTGTTCTAGGCTGCTCTATACTAGTGCTTCAAAAACCACCAGGATGTTAATTATCATAACATTGTTTGAATTATCAGAAAATGGTGAATGTATATGGTATTCAACGTGTTAGGACATTCAAACCATGCTCGCAAAAGAGTGGAGAGCAGTCTCGTGAATAAACTTGAGATGGAGGGACAAAAATGTTACTGAACACTGAAGGGGTCGAAGAAATTCGGCGTTTTGTATGAATTTTAACAAAACAAAACAAAACAAGACTAAATGGATGCACTTACGACCTCTTAAATAAATTAAAGAGATAATAATACTTTCTGCTTAAATTTTATCATTAATTTCATCGAAAGTCCTCCTGTTAAAATTATATATTTTGGATTAGAGGGTAACAGGAAAATGAAAAAAAAAAAAAAAATTATCGATACCCAGAAACAACCTCTGGGTTGATCAAAGTCACAGCATTGCATGGTAATTCCATTGTGCATGGTCTGTATTTCAGCTAATTTTTAATTGGATATATACAGGGCATATATATATATATACATATAGCCCCTTGGAGAGTCTAATTTGTATTCTATTTCAGAACAATGGCCAATAGAGTTAATATTTCACATTTAGATCTCTCCTCTTCATGGGCTAAGATTGCCCATGAAACAAAACCCGTGAAATAGTGAGATATTGTATGATATAAGAATCCTGTAAGTTTTTCAGCCTTCAAGACAGCCGAGCATTTCTTTTCCGAATTGGTAAAGCGACGGAAATGTGTTGTAGCCTGATGCAGAAGATTGATCACTCAACATTCACAGTTATATATTGGAACAAGATCAGAAATTCCTCTGTTTTGACAGAATTTCTTCCGAAATCGTATTGATTCAGGCTACTAACCTCGTTATATTTGCTGTCCACAGTGTTTTGATCTGAAGGAACAACGTTCTTTTATCAATATTTACTGTCGATGATCTCGCCTCCAAACGTGGCCAAACGTGTCCGTGGTCGTCGAATTTGAAACCAGCTAGGATTGGTTAAGCTGCCTCACGTACCTCGCACATGATTTTTCCGGATTTCCGGCTGAAGTGGTGGATAGGAGAGGATCTTATTTCCTCGCCCCAGTCATAACATCTTTCACTTACCAGCTAGGGGTTGGGGACGAGAATGGTAGTATGACGTAAAGATCGTGTCTCGATGGTGTCCTTATTACGTCAGTTACGTAAGCGGCGCAATCCGTAGACTTGCCACTGTTCAACCTCTCTTTTTCCCGCGGAATATTTATCGCGCGAAAGGTCGAGTAAGGAGTGCTTTCGTCCCCTCCATTTTACGCTTTTTTTAGACCCTTTTGGCTAGGGCGTAATGTTTTCCCATTGATAAATGGTGGGTGAAGCATGACGACCTTAACACGTTGTCATGTCAACAGAGGTATCAATCCCAGAATGCATCGCTGGAATTCAATATCGCAAACCAGCTAGAATATATTTTCTTTTCTAAACGGTTGTACATGAGAAGACACATGGATATTTATACAACTTAAAAAAAAGGATCTTATTCTCAAAAGAAGTAATATGACACGTGGTCTGAATGGAAAAACATTATGCCCAAGCCAAAAAGGCCCTTTTATGATAAATCCTGCAATGCTTAGTCTCCTTTGCAGCCGTTCTTAGTGTCGGTCTCAAATCCCTCCCCACTAAAAACGGCTGCAAAGGAGACTATGCAATGCTTTACTTTCCGCGTTTAACGTCAAATTTATTTTTTTCAATAGCTGGGTTTCAATCAGCTGATAAAAGTCTTTGAATCTCATTATCTGCTCCAAATGGTGGTCAAACACTGACCACCATGTGCTGTCAGCCAGAAAGAATTTTATTGAAAACTTGTGATTCAGCTGATGAACATTCTGCACGATACAAGAAATGACGTCAAGTGAAACCCAGCTATTTCATTCAAAAGAACAAAGTTCAAAAGAAAAAATTGACGTCAAACACAGAAAATAAAGCATTGTAGGATTTGTTAAAAGGGTCTATAGACACCTTTCACTTAACCTTCGTAGCAGGCCCTCGTGAGGGGAGGCGAGCAGGCTAACGTGACGTCAAAGTAGCTCAGGACAAAACAAAAGAATTTCAAAACCTATTGTTTTGTCCTCCAAATTGAGTCCTCAAGTGATGACGTCATAAAAATTAATTTTCACTGTATCATATTTTGGTTCCCAATTTCGATAGACAATCAAAAAAGACGCTTACACACCAAATTTGACGAGAATCAGTCAAATAGCAGCTGAGATATGTCTATCCTCTATTATAGCGCGACGCTCAAAATGCATTCGCATACTTCTATGCACGGGATTTTGTACTTTAAACCGACACAATTGATGCGAAGCTGTCTGGTTTTACCAAATAAGGCGTGTAAAAGCTCGTTTGGAGCAAAAAGCCCGTGCATAGAAGTATGCGAAGATGCGAATACATTAAAAGTGGTCATACTTTTGCGCGTCGCGCTGTAACTATGGTCTATTTATAATATTTGTATGGGGAAATTATATATTCAAATGGCTATATCTCAGCTGCTATTCGACCGATTCTCGTCAAATTTGAAGAGTAAACGTCTTTTTTGATTGTCTATCGCATTTGAAAATCGAAGAAATTTGTTTTTTTTCGCGACGTCACTCTTGAGGACTCTATTCCGACGTGCTGCACGGGGTCGGATTTCAGTCAAAAGGTGATAATAAAGTCACGCATTCGCATCTGGTCATGCCAAATCAAAATCATGAACCAGTATTAAACTCTCGCTTTAATATAAGTTTTTCTGTTCATGTGTTCTACAAAACCTCCTTTTTCTTGCTTCTCTTGTTGTCATTTGCCCGTGCACGTTTGTATTTGTTCTTTTAGTTTTTCTACCTTCATTTGTTTAACAATGTTCTTACCGTACCGTGACGTTAAAAACTCTTGGTTGTCGAAGTAAATCTAAAACTTTTAACGTAAAAACTCCTGACGAAAGCAAGTCAACTAAAGAAAATATACAAAACAGACTTTAGCTAACTTTTAAAATTAAAAAGTACAAACTTCTGATCTCTTTTCAATTTTATATAAGTACGCATGACGTCATCTATTTAAAGTGATAATCACGACCGCGTAACTGCAGGGATTGCTATAAAAATTACGTAATGAAGTAATTGCTACTATCGTTTGAGTCTATCATAAAGAATGTGATCTTCGGCTGTCCAAAAAGACTAAATAATGGTTTAAGTCACGTAAAAAATGCAGCACACTATTATAGAAGTTTAGAAGAGTTTAAGATGTACTTAGGAGAGTCACAGCTCACGTGCGGAATGTCGTGCTTTTTTGTTACGTAACGTGAATATGCACGTGCCGTTGAAAGTATCATAGCGCGTGGGTTACGTAACAAATTGATATATAAACCAAAGCGATTGTACAAATTCAAATCGTATTCGCCATTCATCAAAGAAAGAACAGTTACAGAGTTTCGAGATGGGATCGTCTTACACACTTCGCTCCGTTCTAAGCGTCATCTCCTTCATTGCCTACATTTTGACTTTGATTCTTAATGGCTTCGCTACTCCTAACATACGTCCCGGGTTTTTGAACGATCTCTACGGGAATAACCTCAGTACTGGCGATGTATCTGATAAGTATAGCACCGATATCACCCCAGCAGGATGGGCTTTTACTATTTGGAGCGTTATCTACACCTGGCAGACGCTATGGCTTCTGTATTCCTTGAGTATGATCTGCCGCCCCCGTGCACCTGATGTTCTCAACTGGCTTTTCCATGTCGTGTTCATTTGTAGCTGTGTATTCAACTCAACCTGGATCATAATTTGGCAACGAATGATGATCACTGCATCGTCTCTCGTCCTCTTTGCCATCGCATTCTCCCTTTATGGTCTCCTAGCTTTGTCCTATTACCGTTTCAACAAGTTGTACGATGTAAATTGCCCTAAGATCGACTTCTATGCCATCCAAGCTCTTGTTCACAACGGCATCGCCTTCTACGCAACTTGGTGTACTGTAGCTTCTCTTCTCAACATGACGATTGCTATCACCTACATTCATGATGTAGCCAAGGAGACTGCTTCCACGGTGGCACTGGTCATCCTTACCCTCGAGATCTTGGTCTGGTTTATCCTAGAAAACACCGTTTTGGAGCGATTTCTTCGCTACACCGTCAGTCAGTACCCTGTCTTGATTGTAGCTCTGTCGGCCATTATCTCCAAGCACTGGAACACCGAGAAAAGAAACTCGATTTTCTCCCTGGTTCTGTTGATCTTGGTATGTGTGCTCTTCATTATCCGCATCATTCGAGTTATTTATAAAATCATGACCTCAAAAAGCCAGAAAACACAAGATTTTACCTTTGAAGAAGGACGATATGGCGCTATGTAAACAACCTCTAATTTAAGTGCTGGACACTTAACCTGTAAATAATTACATTTAGAATATTGTACGTCAGCTGCAATTTTGCGGTAATACAACAGAAGATAAAACGTTAAAATAATGATAATAATAAATAATTCGAACATTGATTATGATAATTCAGAATTTCTAACAAGTTGTGTTATGCATAATTATCACGCGTCACGCAATATGTATATTTTTGTGGACTATATTGTCAAGTTTGGTTGTAAATTTATATTTTGCTTTTTTCTACTTGCTGTGAATATTCATTCAATATATACAAGTGCAATAATGAAATAGCATTGTACTTTAATATATTAATATTTTTCTGGCCTCATATAATTATTTTTGCTATTAAAATTGTAAAAAATGATCAAGTTGTTTGTGTTAATAGCTAGTAGTCATACTTTTCTGCTTAAGAAAACATAGAACCAGCTTACATGTGTGTATAAAATAAGGTCCTCTACCAAAGGAGGAAAAAGAACCTTCAAATGTTTCAGTACTTTAAAACAGCCAATGGGCTGATAAATGTCAGGGCACAGCTACCTCACAGGTTGTATGGAATTAAGCATGTTAGGATTTTGTAGATCAAGCTGCGTCCTTCGCAATAGACCTCATCGGCTTGGGTGTAATGTTGTCCCATTTCAGACCACGTGTCATTCCCCAGAGTATCATTTCATTGTTTAACGGTTGCGCATGAGAAGATACATGAATATGGATACAACTCAAACAGAGAATCTTATTCTCAAGAGAATGACACGTGGTCTGAAATGGGACAACATTACCCCAAGCCGATGAGGTCTATTCAACTCTTCAGCTGCAAGCAAGGATGATTAGCCCCTCCAATTTATTATTATTATTATTAATACTAATAGGTGAGACCCCAGAAATGACAGGCAAGTCCTCTACTGTCGGCTCCAGCACCACCCTTGATTCCCCCAAATTTAATGGTGTCCCCCCTCCTTCCATCTCAGTGTTACATTTTAGAGTATTCTGCTCGCATCCTTGTATTAGTCTATACTACCCTCCCCCTTGACCTTCAAAAATCATAGGGATATATCTTCAACTGAGCTTTTTAAGAAACTTAATATTAAGACTACCTGGCAACGCATTGATTATTTTAAATGTCTCTTAGTGTTTAAGTCTTTGAATAACTTAGGACCTCAATATATTGGTGATATGTTCTGCTATGTTAAGGACTTTCATAAGAGGAATACAGGTAGTTCTACTAGAAATGAATTATATATTTTTAATGCTCATAAAAAGTCTCTTTGGTAACTAGTTCATTATTATGGAATTCATTACATGTAAGTACTCGTAATTCGATTTCAATTAAGGAGCTCAAAAAGAATTATTAGAATGGCAGGGTCTACCATATAATTCTTATTCTATTTTAATGTCTTTATAAATTTATTTAAATGCATAGTACATATTTTTCACTTTGTAAACAACCCGGGGGGGTACTCCCTATAATTGACTATACGGGGATGTTCCGCCCGAAAGGGGTACGTTTTTCAGGCCGTAGGTATAGAAAAGGGGTTGGAATTCGTGAATTTTGGTATAAAAAGGGGTAGCTTTCTTCAAAAGTATATGAAAGGGGTAACTTTTTGCTGAAATTTGGTATATCAAAGGGTAAGGGGTCGAGAGTCCGGGCGGAGCATCCCCGTATGAAACGACCCGAAGTACCCCCCCCCCCCCCCCCCGGGGTAAACCAGCCTCTGGCTGAAAGTAAACCTTCGTGAAATAAAGCTTTCATCATCATCATCATCATCATCATCATCATCATCATCATCATCATCATCATCATCATCATCATCATCATCATCATCATCATCATTATCATCATCATCATCATTATCATCATTATGATCTATCAAAATCTATCAAGGAGGATTTCCATATCGTGATCTGCAAAACTTTATTCAAATATTTACCTTATATATAACCAGGTAACAATTTATTCTTGTATCTTGAAGCATGAAAATATAAAATCTTGTAATAACAATCATGAGCAATTGGTATAAAATAAGATAGTTAAAATCTATAAAATAACATATTTACATCAATAAATTTTTCATATTCAATACACTATTTTCGAAGGCCTGGTTTAGACGTCGAATTTCACATGTGCCGAATCTGAATGTAAATGAATCCATGCAAACAATAGAGGTTTTGCTCATTTGCATTAGACTCGGCACATGTGAAATTCGACGTCTAAATCGGGCCTTATTCTAGGCTTTGAAGGGGACTTTGCATAAATATTCACTGCATATGAAAACTATTGTGTTTATCTACAAAGCGTCCCGCAAATTTGATGCAAATGAGCCAAATCGAAATCCGAGCAGCTGTGCCAAAATGAAAAAAGAAAAGATGCTCTTCATTTCTTTTGTTCATCAGTTGACACAGCTGCGCATGCTAGCGCTCGTCTTAATTAGGGGGTAGGGTCACGTGACCTGTTAGTTCAAGTCGTCTATTTCGAGAGAAAAATTGGTTGAACTTATTACGGATCGACTTTCCTTAACCAATCAATGCTCTACCTTTTTTCTTTAAAATTTTGAAAATAGTTAGAAATTTTGTGAGCACACGACCTGCTTGCACACTGATACCTCACTAGCTGTTGAAGCAACCAGCAGAGCGACCTAAGTATCTGAAAACGTTTGAAAATACTACATATACTTCTATGTATCTAAACTTTAACATTGGGGAATTCCTAAAATTATATAAAATTTTTGCTACTGTGGGTGTCGCAAAACTGAAACGTTGACGACAGCAATCCCAAGTCAGGGGAACTTTCCTACTTCCTTCTTCTTACCACCCCTACAGACCGTTCATAATTCATGGTTTGAGGGGATAGGACTGAGTTTCAGCGTAAATTTGTTTTGTTTGCTCCCATTACCAGATTAAACCTAATATTTTTGTGTCCCCATAGAATAACAAGATGTAAGGCCCAGTTCAAAAGTCCCTCTTCTCGTGAGCCTCAGAACCAAATGACATCAAAGAAAACCGCCTTATTATCCATTGTTTTCAATGCGTTCGGCTCATGAGAAGATCGATGTTTGAACTGAGCCTTAAAGGGGCACTTGGATGAAAATCGATGAAAATTGGAAATGACTTGAAACTTGGTTAAACTTATCTATATGGTCCCAATAGTAGCCAAGCAACATATTTTCTTCACAGTCAAAATTTGCGGATAAAAATTATATTTTTTTCAGCATCTAAATTGTGAGTAAATGACGTAATTTACTCAACCCTATTGTTCTTTTAGTTTTTAAACCAAAATTTCTCAACTGCGAGTGGCTCCCAGGTTAAAATTTTTGCCAATCTGGTTTTCATAATCATGATTGAGTCATAATATTCTTAAATACTTGAACTATTCGGACTTTCAAAATATGGGGCGTTTTCATCCAAGTGCCCCTTTAATGGTAAGAAATATGATGTATTCCACGGAGTGTTGCTTGAAAAAAATTGCTATATCCCCTTAGATCCACATAGCCCCTGAAACCCATAAATTATGAATGAATCCATGGTAATAAGCAATTCAGTTTGACCTCAAAACCATTTGTTGAAGAAGCTATTGTCACTATTGCCAACTACTCTCTCCCTGATTGTGATTCTGTGATATGGCCGTGAAAATTGGGAATCCATTGGTGGAAATTTCCATTGATGAAATGGAAGAACTCCTTCATCACTGTGGATCCGACGCTTTCGTATTTCTCAGGCTGAACCTTGGAAGATTAGAAGACAAAAATATTTTAAAATAGTCAAGTTATGATCAACATTGGCTAAAATAGGTAAGTTAACCCATGTAATACTGTAAGAATACTCTAGGAGTCATGCCCATAAATACCGGGTGGCGTAACGTGATAGTACAGTTGTCCGAAGTCCGCATCACATGTGAGTAAAGTTTGCAGGGCTTCTTCTTTTTATTCAAGTGGTTTTTTTTTTCTCCAGGATATATTTCCTCTCTCCCCAAAACACATATCCTAAATTCCAATTCGACATGCAAGCTAGTTCGTGACCTAGATCACCTCAGATTCAGGGTTCGGTTTGTGAGTTAGCCATGCCCTGACTTAGATCAGCCCAGAGGTTGTTTCAAGGTTCTATACAACTGTGCCCCAAATAAAACAAACTGACAAAGGTCCTGAGTACTAATGACCAGAAAAAAACATCGCAGCGTCAGAGAGCAATGATTCCTACGTGCTTACCTCAACCTTAAACCATTCGCTTTTTCCTAGTCTTATATACCCTGTATACAATGGTTTATCAGCTATGGTATGTACTCCATGACTCTCCACATTTTGAAGAAACTTCAAGCCCAATTTTTGGATGATTTCTTCTCTAGCCGTCACCACATCGCTGGCGCTGTCAACTAGAAACTCGAGGCATTCTGAAGCATTTGAATCTATGGATAACCAAGACAATTACATAAGCACAGAGTTTTCATTCTGTTCACTGATTTCGCGCGTCGCATACTGGAAACACGCACTACATATGAGCCATGTTCTTTTGTATTTTCACTAGGTTAAGATATCAGGAGGAGTTTTGCTCCACTTGACTGGAGTGCATGAAGTTTGCGCAAGATATCTCAGTCCCTGTACGTTTGATTGAAGCTTGATTAAACTTGGGAAGCACGGGGTGGTATGCGCTGCTAATGGGCCACCTCTCATGACTGTGGTCATGGGTTCAATCTCTGTACTCGCCATCATATGTGAGGTGAGTTGTTTGTTGGTTCTCTTTTGTGTTTTGAGGGTTTTTCACCAAGTTCTCCGGTTTTCCTCCCTCCGAAAAAATCAAATTCTAAATTCCAATTTTATCATGGAACGAGGCCCACAGGTTTGTTAGCCACTGGTTATTAAGTGGTACCCTCGTAAGGACAAGGATGATAGTGCGTTACCTTCTAGTCCTGGCTTCAAATAGCCCTTGACGCAAAGGAAATCATGTGAAAGGTCAGGGAGAATGGCAGGTCTGTTCCAGTAGCCTATTGCCACAGCATCAGGGTGCCAGGGTGGAGAGATATGTTGGGACAGTAAGGGTGGTTGTTCTTGGGATTTCTTCGTTTCCTTATCTGTGTGTGTTTGAAGTAATTGGACTAAAGAAAATGAAAAAATTAGCAGTTGTTTCCTTAGCAACATAGGCTGTCTGATGAACAGGACTGCAAACAATCTTACAGATAAAACTACAGTTAGATAGATGTGTAATGATTTATGGACAGATACGCAAACAGATTTGACAGATAAATGTTTATGGATAATCATTTGGAATATCAAAGATGCCTGCATGGAAAGATATCTGGAACGGATAGATGGACTGCTGGATGGATGGGTGTATGGATGGATGGATGGATGAAGGTAGGTGCATGAAAGGATAGCTGGACTGCTGGATGGATGGATGGATAGATGGAGGGATTGATGGATGGATGGATAATTGGATGGATAATTGGATGGATAATTGGATGGATGGATGGATGGATGGATGGATGGATGGATGGATGGATGGATGGATGGATGGATGGATCGGTGGATGGGTACATGGGTGCATGGATGCATGGATGAAGGTAGGTGCATGAAAGGATAGCTGGACTGCTGGATGGATGGATGGATGGATGAAGGTAGGTGCATGAAAGGAGAGCTGGACTGCTGGATGGATGGATGGATGGATGGATGCATGCATGCATGTATGCATACATGAATGGATGGAAGGATACATTGATGGATGGATGGATGGATGGATGGGTAAGTGGGTGGAACGAGGATAGGGTAATGGGCAGCTAGATGGGAAGTCAGTAAAAATACTTCACTAAAACACAACGAGAGAAAGTCAATTATCTGTATCATTATTGGATCTTATAATCAACTAATTCTCTTACCACAGATGCTCAATCTCTTCTTGTGGCCTGCAGCCTTTATCTCGAGTTTTTCAAGCAATTCATCATCTACTTTCGTATTTTTTAGATCTTTTATAGTGTTGATTTTTTGTTGATGAAAGTTTTTGGTGTGGCATTCCAGGTTATATGCCTTTAATAACGGATCAACACTCAGCTCATCAACTGCAATGAAATGAGCAACAACATTACTTTCATTTGTTTATCAAATATATGAATTGTTTCATGTACAGACTATAGGACAGAGAGCTGTAGCAAACACATGTACAGTTCAGTTCAAAGGCAAATAGCATTCTACAGCACAACACCACAACATAGTGTATAAAAGAATATAATACATATAGGAAAATATAGGGAATAGTAGAGGACACAAAGAAAAAAGGACACACCATACAGCATACCAAACACAACACAACACCAGCAGACAACCTGATATACAGCACACAACACTAGCAGACAACCTGACATACAGTACACAACACATTAGCACACAACACTAGCAGACAACCTGACATACAGTACACAACACAGCACATAACACTAGCAGACAACCTGACATACAGTACACAACACAGTACACAACACTAGCAAACAACCTGACATACAGTACACAACACATTAGCACACAACACTAGCAGACAATCTGACATACAGTACACAACACAGCACATAACACTAGCAGACAATCTGACATACAGTACACAACACAGCACATAACACTAGCAGACAACCTGACATACAGTACACAACACAGTACACAACACTAGCAAACAACCTGACATACAGTACACAACACATTAGCACACAACACTAGCAAACAACCTGACATACAGTACAGAACACATTAGCACACAACACTAGCAAACAACCTGACATACAGTACACAACACAGCACATAACACTAGCAAACAACCTGACATACAGTACACAACACATTAGCACACAACACTAGCAGACAATCTGACATACAGTACAGTCAGTACACTAGGCATTACACATCACATTACAAAACAACCTGGCATATATCTATACATAGCACAGCACAGAGAGCACTTTGAAACCAATTTACATCAAACAGCAACAGTTTATGCCATGCAAAAAGCACACAGCATCTGATCATTGATCAGCACATCGATGCTCAGCCTAAAGGTTGTCATATATTCTATTCATTTTGTCAGCCCAACAGAAATCTGGAAAAAGTTCTTCTTGAATCAAATAATGCAAAATTTAATTTATCTGAAACTTCTTATGAGAACGGCCGGTCCTAGTTCAAACCATGAGCAAATGTTTATTGGAGACGCGATATTTTTCCCTATAGTTTCAGTTTTAGTTTTGCCAACGTAACACCAATGGCGCGGATTTTGCTCCGAAACTTACTATTCATTCCTTCTCGAAAAAGTAAATCGTAGGCTGCTACATCAAATGAAGGAGAATGTTTTTGAAAGAGAAAGCGACGGGTTTTTTTTTTTTGAGAGTCTCTTTTTAAAATGGCAACGAGAAGGGTATCCGCGATGGCCGGCCCGAAGAGGTTCATCACGTATGATGACACATTCTTGGCCGAGATCATGCGGTCAATCAAAGCACATGGCCCATGCACTGAACATCACAAGAATACTGATTTAAGAAACTTCCCAAGTTTAATCAAGTAAACAAGAAAAGAAAAAACTAATCGAATAATACCAAGATAACTGTTCTTGGTTTGAATATAAGATATTCCCCCCCCCCAAAAAATAAACCACCTTCAGTTGTTTTTCCGAACGGTGTTTCCAAGGTCAGTCCCATAAAATGGCAAACTCTCCAGCGCTTTCTATGAAATTCTAATTTATATTTTTCAAGATTTCCCCCTTGATTTTATGAAATCATCACATTCAAATAAAAACCACCGAGTTTGCTGTTTTTTATCGGGATTTTTCCATAAATTAAACTACAAAAATTTCCCCTGAAAATGTGCTTTCTAAACACCCACACAAATGTCAAGTAAACCCTTTCACACTTCAAAATCAACGCTAATTCTCGGATACATTCTCCTCAAAACCCATTTGAAAGCACTTTTTATATATATTGTTTACAATAACATTTTAGACACTTTTTATATGTTTCATCCAGTAGTTTGGTTTGATTTCATGATCACTGGCGAAGTTCTAAGACCATCCTGTAATATATTATTATAACGTGCAGAGCAAAACCCCCTCGGATATTAAGATCAAAAAATCCCAATACTTTCGTGTTTTCGTTTTTTGATTTAAAAAAAAAAAGTCCCACCACGATATACTGTAACAAATTATTCAACATCTTTATGGACGATTCCCAATAACCTAATGGTTTATATCCAGTCAATTATACTTAACGCGGTCTCTTAACTTACTAAATGATTAAATTTGACTTAGGAATAATTTTTAAGGGGTCAAAAGAAGTGAATTCAAGTGTAGCAAAAGTAAGTCAGAAAAATTTCTTCACGATCGACTTACCGGCTTTGAGTATTTTGTCCTTGTGTTCTTGTTTCTCTAAATCTATGAGATCCAAGTCTTTGCCATTGATTAATACTACATCTATCAAGTTTTCAAACCCTTGTAATAAAAATCTGCTTTCATACTGAGACATGCCTATATCTCGAAGAAAGGAAGCTACAAAATTACTTTCAGCTGAAGCCATATTGATTAAAATACACGTTCTAGATCAGAGCTGCTTAACTTTTAAAATAACAAACATAGATTTACTCATCTTGGATGACAAATCTAATCACCCGAGACACATTCTCTCTGTTGGCTGATTGGCTGCACCAACACACCGATCGCTTCCTGATTGGATAGCGATAAATATTCGAGTTTCATTTTAGCGTCTACTCTCTTCGTCATTGTCGAGTTTAGACTTGCCCAGCTGAACGCGACGCGTCGGCTATGACGTTGCAGGCTTGGGGGAAACCCAACAAAGGGCCTGTCTAAACATGTCTGTTTGTATTGATCCAGCGATAAGGTTTTTGGCGGGCTTTTCAGTAAACGGCTTGGTGAAGCTATTTTACCAAGATTTTTGATTGAATTTAAGCTATATTTCAGCTTTCGAAAATAGCTTTTGAGATATCAAATTTCAGTAATCAAATTATTGAACTTTTTCCACTGCATAAGCCTAACTTATTGTCAAAAAAATCATGTGTAAGACTCAAAATCTATTTCTAACCTAATTTCTTGTCTTGAAGGTTTTGAAATAGTAAGTAGGAAAATGAATTCAAAATTTTAAAAAATTGATCGAATGATCTAGAAATTAATTAATTTATTCATTCAGATTATTTCCCAGTGTCTACTCATGCTAGCAAGTAACGCCTGGTTCGTTTCTGCTGCCAACGCGACAAGCTCTCGGCATTCAAACTTCGATAGTCTTTTCTTGAGTTTTAGAGCAGTTTATACACTAAATTTTTAACTGAAATTAGATCAATGGCTAGCTCACCGAAGAGTGGAAAGAAAGTTGCTTTAATCACTGGTATAACTGGGCAGGTATGTCGTAGTTTATTTGAAGTTTGACACTCTTGCTTCGATGGAGGTTCGTTTTGTTGAGGGACCCCTCCTGTGCACCTCTCTTCTTCTATACAACGAAACGACCTGTATTTAGAGTTATACAGCCACCATATTTTATCATTTTACCTGCCAATACTCTATCTTTATAGAAGAAAAAACAGGTTTTTCAGTAAGTTATGTTTTAACTTTCTCCTTGAAAAATTATTTCTTCAAAGATTTCGACTTAAAAATTGAGTTCAATTTTAAGGTTATTGATTATTATAGTGGGAATGGTTGTGTCTTGAATATCTTTTATTCTATATATTATACGAAAAAAGGAAAAAAAGTCGGATTAATAAACTAATTATCGTATACATAATGCACCCAGGTGTCTGTCAGCAAGCTATTTGAGAGTTGTTTCATAATATTTTACACGTGTCAATATATATATGGTAATAAGATTGTGTGCTCTAGAGCATAGCAACCAAAGTCTAAACTGGTAAAACTTTTATTTTAATCGAAAAAAACCTTTTAACTAAAGCAACAGCTCATAAACTAAGTCTAAATTTAGCAATTTTGTACACCAATTGTTATTTGTACTTCAAATTAAAGTATATGAGTCATACATTTAGAGTTCATAATTCCCAAAAATATCCTGAAAATGAGACAAATTTCCCTATTACCGTTGGTACCCCTTCCAGTCATGTTGAAAAGGTCTTTTTTCATGTTATCTTGTAACTAAATGCCTTTCCTACACTATTTGTCCACAGGATGGATCATATCTTGCTGAATTTTTATTAAACAAAGGATATCAGGTATAAGAAAATAGTACTCTAAAACCATCATAGACCACGCTCGCTCACATGAGTTCCTGTAGCTCAGTGGCCTAGAGCAGTGGATAGAAACCCAAAGGTCGTGGGTTTGAATCCTGCCAGGAGCTCTGAATTTTTTTTAGAGAAAAATTTGCTTGAAGAAACACAATATAACAATTTCTAATACATTTGCCTAGGAACAAAAGACCTAATACTTAAAGGGGCACTTGGATGAAAATTGGAAATGACTTGAAACTTGGTTAAACTTCTCTACATGGCCCAATAGTAGCCAAGCAACATATTTTCTTCACAGTCAAAAGTGGCGGATAAAAAATTATAATTTTTTTCAGAATCTAAATTTTGAGTAAATGACATCATTTACTCAACCCTATTGTTCTTTTCGTTTTTAAACCAAAATTTCTCAACTGCAAGTTGCTCCATAGCTAAAATTTTCGCCCAATCTGGTTTCATGATCATAATTGAGTCATATTATCCTCAAATATTTGAATTATTGGGACTTTCAAAAAATGGGGCATTTTCATCCAAGTGCCCCTTTAAATTCTAAAACTGTTACAATTTCAGTTTTTGTACTCTTATAACTTGTTTTTGATGACTGATTATCTTCATATTATTGTACTAACAGTTACTGTAATTATGTTTGTATTTGTTTTCCAGGTCCATGGGATTATACGACGTTCTAGTTCCTTCAATACAGGAAGAATAGAGCATTTGTATACAGATAAACATTCTCACATGGGAGGAGGTTAGTCTTGTTTTTTGTTATCCTAGAATATGTGTAGTACCAGTACAACTTTAGGAAGCACTAGTGGTGATAATGTGCTTCCAGGGTACTAGCTGTTACTGCTGTGATCATGGGTTTGATCCCAAGATTCAGCATCACATGTGAGTAGAGTTGCATGATGGTTCTCTCCTGTGCTTTAAGGATCTTTCTCCAGGTTCTCAGATTTTCATCCCTTTAATCAACTTCTAAATTCCCAATTCGATCATGGAATAAGGAACACAGGTTTGTTAGAGCTGCTAGCTATTAAATGCTACCCTGATAAGAACAAGATTGATGATTACTTTCTCGGGTACTGTACATCATATTGAATACCGTAGTTACTTTACCTTGACCGTTTTTCCTTTTTTTTTTTCAATCATAGCTATGAAAACACATTATGGGGATCTTACAGACAGCACAAATCTTGTGAAGATTGTGTCACAGGTGAGAATGTATGCAATTTGCTTCAGTTGTCCTTTCAATGTTTTTGTAATGGACTGATGGTCAGACAAATGGGCTGATAAGTGAATGAATGAATGAATGAATGAATGAATGAATGAATGAATGAAAGAATGAATGAATGAATGAATGAATGAATGAATGAATGAATGAATGAATGAATAAATGATTGAATGAATGAATGGATGGATGAATAAATGAATGAATGGATGAATGAATGGATGAATGAATGGATGAATAAATTAATGAATGAATGAATGGATGAATGAATGAAGGAATAAATGAATGAATGAATGGATGAATGAATGAATGAATGAATGAATGAATGAATGAATGAATGAATGAATGAATGAATGAATGAATGAATGAATGAATGAATGAATGAATGAATGGATGAATGGATGAATGGATGAATGAATGAATGGATGAATGAATGAATGAATGAATAAATGATTGAATGCATGAATAGATGAATGAACAAATGAGCAAATGGATGAATGGATGAATAAATGAATGAATGAATGAGCAAATGAGCAAATGGATGAATGAATGAATAAAAATAATAATCGTGAATAATCAAGTTTGATTAATTATAGGAGTTGATTAAAATACCAGACATCTATTCTCTAGAATCCGTGAAGAGACATTAATAGAAGGATGAGAAGGGCTTTTCAATGTATTTTTTATGTCAAAATAACCTGAAAGTTTCAAAATGTTGTGTTTAAATACATAATCTTGGGTAACACCAATCTTTCATTTAACTTTGAATGTCATTGTAGGTCCAGCCTGATGAAATCTATAACCTTGGAGCACAAAGTCATGTGAAGGTAATATTGTAGTTTCAATCTTTCCTGTTTCTTTTTTCCTTAGCTATGTAGAATAAGACTGCTTACTTCTGGCTCCCTTATGAGTGGCAGGGGTGTAGTAGTAGTTTACCTCTCACCTCTCACCACTGTGATCCAGGTCTGAGCCCTGACTCAGACTGGATCATAATATTATGTGAGTTGGGTTTGTTTGTTGCATTGTTCTCTCCCTTGCCACAAGGATTTTTCTCCAGGTTCTCTTTTTTTTCTCCCTCTGTAAAAATCAACATGTGAGTTAAATGTTGTGTGTGGTAAATATAGAATGTAGTGGTAGTGTATGTGGAGTGAACCTCATAGAAGAGCACTGTACAAGGAGTAATAGTCGTAAAACACAAGTTTATGACCCAGACAAAGTCCTACTACTCTAGCTAAATGTACTGACTGTACATTTTATATTTAGGCTAAAAAAAATACCAAAAAAATTTTTTTATTTTTGCCCTTTCATTTCTAGAGAGCATGATATCTAAAAAACAGCATTTTTATAATAATTTTTAGGTATCCTTTGAATTAGCTGAATACACTGCTGATGTTGATGCTGTTGGAACCCTGCGTCTTCTTGATGCCATCAAGACTTGTGGATTGGAAAAGTCTGTCAAATTTTACCAGGTAATCTTGTCTTTGGTTGATATATTTTGTGCATCTTTGTTTTCCTATATTTTATTCTTGACTAACATTTTTATCTAAATTGGGCTCCCTGTGGTCACATCAGCATTAAACTATGGCCTTTGTGTTTCAGGCATCCACAAGTGAATTGTATGGGAAGGTTAAAGAAATCCCTCAAACTGAAACAACTCCATTTCATCCAAGATCTCCTTATGGTATGTTAGAAGTAGCTCATTCGAAGATACTTTGTGAATCTAAACTCTGCGTACCCTGCCTTACCCCACAGGTCCTTTCTCACCCTAAACCAGCCCAGCTTACCACCTATCCACCCCACCTTAACCACCTATCCACCCCACCTTATCCACCTATCCACGCCATCTTAACCACCTTTCCACCCCACCCCATCTCACCCCAAACCAACCCCACCTATCCACCCCACCTTACCCACCTCCACCCCACCTTACCCCAACCCATCTCACCCAAAACTAACCCCCCCCCCACTTTGCCTCACTCCGCCAAACCACCCCAACCCACTCTAACCCAGCATGTATTTCTCATTAAGGTGTTGCCAAACTCTATGGATACTGGATTGTGGTCAACTATCGTGAAGCATATGACATGTTTTGCTGTAATGGGATTCTGTTCAATCATGAGAGTCCAAGAAGAGGTGGGTGCATGGTACTGCGCATTATTAACCAACTACCCAACAGTGCCATTCTTGCTCCTTGTGTCTATTCTGAACCATAATGATCTGTTATTAAAGTTGAGCTTTAGCCAAATGTTCCTCTATTTTTGAAGTCGTGTAGGTAACAATAATTGGTCAATAAGATATGGCTAATGTTAATGTGGTTATAAATCTAATTTTTTTGTAACTGCCTTTCAATAGGTGAAACATTTGTCACACGTAAAATTACTCGTGCTGTGGCCAAAATACATCTAGGACTGCAACAAGATGTAAGTATACATAGATATAGAGAACATGATCCAAGGGAATATTATTGATGAATGATAAATTGGATAATGATTGATTTTGATGATGTTGTTAATGAATGATGGACAATTATGATGATGTTAATAAGGAAGAATGATGAAGGATGGTGGTATGTTAGTAATGATTAATGATATCAGTGGTGACAGGGTTGGAAATTCCCACAAGATAAATGGCTAAATGTGAGTTGAAACCTACGAATATCGAGTAAAAAGAAATTGAACTCACATTTTTTAGCAAGCTACCTTAACTGTTATAAACTTGCAGAACCTTTATTAATTTTTTTGAAAGAGATACAGCTTATCAGAAAGAGTAAGCGGTGTAAGAAAACCAAAGAAACCTGTTTGAATTGAGCGCCATGTTTTTACTAGAATATGTGCAGAACTTTCTTGCTTTGAGACTTTAGCTTGTAACCTTTCCATTTTATCCTGGAACTAAAAATATGAAATTCTAATCCTGGGTGATGATGATGATGATGATGTGAATGCAGGGGCAGATCCAGGATGTTTTAAACAGAGGGTTGTATTATGATTACAATGAGAGCAAAACTAACAGCTTATTCTAGTTAGCCATCATTCTCTCACTGCAAGCCAGCTAATAAAAATTCTCATAGAAGGGGGGGTGGGCATTGCAACTTCCACAACCCTCCCCCTGGATCTACCCATGTGATGATAGGTAATAATTCATGATGACAGTTTTGATAAGGATGACAGTGATGTTGATAATAATGGCAAATAGAGATGTTGACATTGATAAGGATGGTGATGCTAATAATAATACTGGATAGTGATAGACGATGCTAAAAAAAAAAAATGAGGAGTATCTTCGCAGGTTAAACAAGTAATACTATTTATTATATGGCAAGGTGATTTCACACACTATGATTAGTCAATTTGCGGCCCGTAACTTACGGTATGGACTGAAAATCAAAATTTTGTCTCCTAGCCTTGCCATATAATAAATATCTTATTAACCTCGTTTGCTCAGTCAGTACCGTAAGTTATGGACCCTGAGCTCATTTTCCCCACTTTTTTATGGCCTGCACGCTAAGCACTTGGGCCATAAGGCAGTGGAAAAAACTTGGTCCATAACTTATGGTATGGACCTTGAACTCGGTTAATAAGAGCTATTTATTTACACTGTCTTCCAGGTACGACTAGGAAATTTGGATGCCAAGAGAGATTGGGGACATGCCCGAGACTACATAGAGGTATGTTTGCCAGACATTTGTCACTGTTGTTATCATGAAGTTCCATTCCTCTCTGCCTGCTACTCACATTAAATGAAAGATCATTCTCAGAGATTGAAGCATCTTTATTACCATTGTTTTTATTGCTGAGCTGATTGAGACAATAGTCACAGCATAGAAATTGAACGTCACATTTCTGTCATGTAAAGGTACTGAACAATTTGTTTGATTGATAGCAATGTATTGCCCGATTCCCCTGTTGTTTTGATCAGCCTGTACCAGTGAAAACAGTTGTAACATCTAAGAAATGTCACCTTTCCTAAATCTCTATATCTGAGGAAACTTTATTTGGTCTTGTTTGGACCTCTGTATCAAGTCTCTAAGAATTAAAGGTGGACTAGTACGAAAGTGGTTAAAAATCTAATTCTGCTAAAACTTTCTTGGAATAATCTTTAAGGGTCTAATAAACACTGGTCAAAGTTTTTTCTTGATATTCCGATGGGAAGTATTATATTTTTATGAATTTTTAACAGGGTTTGTGATGTCATTTACTCAACACCAAACATCGCTCTATACATTTCCCTGTATTTTGTGATCAAAATATCTGCTAGTTTCATACTCAATACTGAAAAAAAAGATGAATTCTAATCACAAGTAACGTAAGTAAAGTCGGTCAGCCGACCTTTGGGCTCAATAAGTTATTTACAAATAAATGTATGGAGTGATGTTTAGTATTGAGTAAATGATGTCACTAACTCCGTTAAAAATTCATAAAAATATAATACAGCTGTACTTCCCATCAGAATATCAAGAAAAAATTTTAACTAGTGTTTATTAGACCCTTAAAGATTATTCCAAGAAAGTTTCAGCCGAATTAAATTTTGAGCAATTTTCGTACTAAGAGATGATCTGAGTTTTTCCAATGGTATTCTAATTATTATTTTTTGTTATTTTCTTTCTAGGCAATGTGGATGATGTTGCAACTGGACAAACCTGATGACTTCGTGATTGCCACAGGAGAAGCACACAGTGTACGGGAATTTGTAGAGAAGGCATTTCGCCATGTTGGTGTAGAAATAGTGTAAGCATATATACTAGATATACATGTACATGCAGAGCTCAGAGTAGAGAATTTGTCACAAGAGTGGAAATGAGAGAGGAACCTGAAAGGGAAAAATGGGAAGTAGGAATAGCGATGGTTATGGGAAATGGGATGTGAGATTCAAGGCATCAGGGAGTTGTGGGAGTTCAAACAAGTTGCACTGTAAAACCTATACTTCATTCTGAACATGTATATAAATTTGAAGAGTGGGATTCCTGCAAGATTTAACACTAGGAATGTGATTTTTCAATCAAAATGTGTTGATACATAACCCCTATAATGTTCCAAAAATTAACTGTGTGAAATGACTGATGTCAGCTATGCCCCCCTCCCCTCCCCTTGCAATGTTGTCTAAAAATAATGGCCAAAGTTTGGTACCATGAGCTAGCCACATTCCAAAGGAACAACATTGAATGGGGAGGGGGCTTCCGTCTATATATGATTTTTAAAGTGCTTTTTCTTACACTGTATGCTTACTTTTCCCAACACTATGGGGCAGTGTATCAACACTTTTGATTTTTACTGTAGATTGTGGCAGTGACTTTCAGTCTTGGAAGGCATGCATTTGCTATGTTTTATTTATAGTCACCATTTTGCCTTTTTTCAAGGTCCTCAATTGTTTCATTTTTTAACCAAAATGCCAGCCATGTTCTTTGGTTCTTTCATGGGAAGAAATGCCTGGGCAAGAACTCTCATGAAGGATTCTGAACAACCTTCCCCCCCTCCCCCCCCACCCAAAAAAAACCCCAAGGATTTGAAGCTTTTTCATATGCATTTTTGTTAACTATACAGCAAAAAAAACTCATCTTTTTTATCCCCAGATGGGAGGGTGGTGGTGATTCTGAGATCGGCAAGGACAAAAAGACAGGGAAAATTCTGGTTCGTGTTGATCCCAAATACTACAGACCTGCTGAAGTTGTAAGTACAAAGTTCTAGTTAAATTCGTTTTCCAATCTGTTTGTTATCTGGAATCATCTTTTCACATCACTTACCGTACTGTATGCAACCTCTACAACTTTTAGTTTTTTGGGTTTTTGATTTTCTGTGTCAAAAATTTATAGTTGGAAAATTGATGTACCAGCTGTAATGTTCAACGGAAAGTGTGCTGCTTAGAACTGAAGTTTTTTTGGTTGCAGGAATAAAAAGTACCCTAATATTCCACATTTTTGAAAAAACAGGAGCTTCTTCTTGGCTCAGCTGTCAAAGCAGAGAAAGTTCTGGGATGGAAAACAAAGACACAGTTTGAGGTAAGTTTGACATACAGTAGAGCTGGAAGTTTAAAGATCCATGCTTTTCAGGCTTGTTAGGTCCCACTGACAACCTACCAACAACCCACTGACGCCCTACCAAAATCCCAATAACACACTACCAACACCCCACTAGTACTCCCCCTGTCCTTCCTTTAATAGCCTCGTTCCATGATCAAGTTGGAATTTAGAAGTTGATTTTTGTGGAGGGAGGGAAACCAGAGAACCTGGAGAAAAACCCTCAAAGCACAGGAGAGAACCAACTAGAAACTCTACTTGCACACAACATTGAGCCTGATGGGACTCAAACTTGGGTCACTCTCACCCACTGAGACCCAACTAGCAACCATTACCAGAAAAATCTTAATGTTTTTTCTTATTTTATTTTTTAATTTTAGGATCTTGTGAAGGAAATGGTTGATGCTGATGTAGCCTTGATGAAAGCTAATCCCAATGCATAATAGAAATTATCTGGAATTAATGGAATCAATTTGACATCAACATTTCAATTGAGCAACTAAATTTTTAGGGTGTAATTTTCTTCAATATACTGTAGTTATATACTTGAGTATACGTGTATAAATGTATGGATATGCAGCATTTTTTTTCACACAGAAATGAATCCTTTCATTAAATTGTATTTAAATTCAGTCATTCATAAGCTCTAGTAGGTGAGGAGCAGGAGATGGCATTGTGTCATTAAAATAAAATGGAAAATTGAGTTATCAAGGGACGATTGTATTTTGACACGATGCAACATTGTGCACAATATTGAAGGAAATATTGGTGAAGTAGGATAGTTTTGTCATGTGACATGGCTTTTAACATCAATTGCCTGCAATATTGCACCATGTGTGGCTTGTATTCTGCTGGGTGTGGGGTCTAAAAAGGTGCATCACCAAAATCTTTTTTAGGGAGTGTCAGGAAAAAGGAAACATGGCATACCTGATTTTGCACCTGCACCCTCAAAATAACGACTGGTCTCTCATGCTTTGAGAACATCTACATGTAGCGCATCTTTTCTCAAAATGAAAACAAAACAAAGCTGTTTTTTGTTGTTATGTCTGAAATTCTACTTTTTTTATGAAACCTTTTTTATAATGCATAAATGTTCTATTATCTATTTCCCGGCGGAGGTAAAAATAGTGCATTGTGAGACTGTGGGACATATTTTCAAGATGGCATTTATATCATCCCCTAAAGCTCCCCTAATGCAATGCAATACCAATGCAATTGCTAATGATCCTGGAGAATGTCTCCAGTATTTGGAAGAAGCTTCATCTACCATAAGTACTAAAGAAAAACACTGTTTTACTTTAATTTTTTATTAAGTTATAATCTTTAACTTCCTTATAAACTGATGTCAAGATTAATGTTTACGTTAATTTACATAGCTCAGTCTTCGCTGCAAAGTTACAAGATGTGATGTGGATGAAAATGTATCAATGAGATCATGTGAGTGAGACTCTTGCTTTTCTGGCCAAACACTTTCCAACTAAGCTATACTTGCTTCTTATTTATATTTTAATCATAATCTAAAAAATTATATTATTGCCTATAATTTTCTCACATTTTGCAACTTTTGGCCAACATTCATAGTATGTGATTTCATGAAGAAACTTGCATCACTCAAGTTTTATAATTCATCTCTTTCCCTTTCATCCTCTTCATTTTCATTGTCTTCCTCTTCACTTCTATTTCCATCCCCCTCTCCTTCCATATCTTCTCCTTCACCAGCCAGCTCTTCATTTTCGTCGAATTTTTTTTGACCAGCCATTCCATAGTCCCCGGGATCACCAGCCATCGGCCCATGTGGTGATTCACTGTTGAGTGCCACAATCTTCAGATCCTCTTGTGGTATCTTCTTGATGTCTTCTTCTGTCACATACCCCTTTCCTTCCTGATCAAGATAGGTTTTGAACAACTTTTGTGGATCACGCTGCAGTGTTTTCATTTCATATTCATCTAACTCAAAGTTTTCTTCTATCATTTCTTGAAAATCTGGTGCAGTTAGTTTATCAATTTCTCTTTCCTTCATGTAATTGATGATAACCTTTCTGAACTTTTCCACACCCATGAATCCCATTGCTATGAGCTTGTCACCTTTCTTGTATGTATAATGCACTTGAACTTTACTCATTGGTGTATATTCAAAGGTGGCCTTCTCACATCCTACTGGTTCAAATGTATCATTGATAGATGCTGTGAAAAGCATGGTTGCCGAGATACTGCGTGCATATGAGCGTACTTGATGGATATAGCCTGCAATGACAAAACAGAGTATTTGCGAATTTACACTATGAGGTTATGTACTGTAACTCAATCTCCCTTAAAACAAAAGGACCTGGAAATGGACCTTGATCACACAATGATATGTACGGTATTCCAATGAGAATAAAAACCTTTGTTTAAACCCACATGCCTCAATCTGATTCACATGAATGTGAGGCTACATGGGGGAATCAACATTGGTGATGCGTGTTAAATGTTCATTAGCAAGAAGGCAAAGTTTCAGCTTAAAATGTGGAAAATGGGAGGATTGGCATTA